>OY754307.1:95918171-96272871 GCA_963573325.1 Astragalus glycyphyllos
AAAATCAAAGATTGTGTTAGTTCTTAGTTCTAATATAAATCAGTTGCGCGCAGAACGTATTTGGTTTACAAAAGAAACAAAGGACATCACTGATCGATTCTCACCTGGGTAGTGCATCGCGCAACTGCATCTCGTAGATTGTACCCGTTCCTGCTAGAAGTTGTCCATTGTCCTCCATCCATACTACAACATATCATAAAATTTAGAATGTCACACAAAATATTAGCAAAGGTAATTTGATACTTTTAACAAAAGCTTTACTAGAAAAAACTGAATCAATTACTAGAAGTTATATGTGCTGTGTACTCACCCAACCACAAAGAAAGAGTAGCCATCAAGATGATAGCTCTGGACAATATTCTCATTGTTTTGGAAGACAATCTCAACAAAAGATCTGTAATCAGCTTGCATTACAGATGTGTCAAGGTAAACGCCACCACCGGAAGGTCTTTCAGATATGCTTCCGACGCGGAAAACACCTGAGATTTTGAAGTAATCGGCGAGCTTAAGAGGCGTATCAGGTGCAACATAGGACACACTGTTAAGTGCATATCTTTGCTTGCGATTTACTTGACCAGCAGAACTCGCCAGTATGATGGTCTTCGTCGTGTTAATGAGTCCGTAATGGTAGGAACCCTGAGGGTTTGGCCTCGGTCCACTTGCTGTAAGATTAGTCCTGAAATTAAATTATGGATTATAAACAACTTGCTAAAATTAATCTGTTAGAGGATTTTACTAAAAAAGAAACTTGAGCCTGCTTACATGTGTAGCTTAACAATAAAACACCAACTGTAATTATTTACTCAATATCTTTTCAAAAGAGTTCAACTGGTATGCACTGACGATGCAAAAAAGTTTTACACTGTCAACTAATAAGAAATCATGGTAGGTATGACTTTCAAAATGAATGAAATAAAAGTCAAACATTTTTAAGATGTGTGACTTTTGACTGGTTGATGTCATAAAAGTCAACTAATTTATTTTCGAAAGTCACAAAATCATCAAAAATACTTGTGGAATACAGAAAATATACATCAGGAAGTTAAGTTATGGATAGAGGTGCATGCTAGCAAAAAAAGATAAAATACCGGATGGAGCGGGCCTGATTTAAAGACCAATCGACTTGAATTGTAGGCCCACCAGGGGGAGGGCCTGAAACTGGGCCTGCTGAGTTGCTATAACGAAGTACTCCAGTTGTGGTAAGGATCTTATAAGAGAATCGTGTGGAAACAACAATGTAGTAATCTTGAGCAGGTTGATCAGCAGTTACTAGAACTGAATAAGATTGACCAACATGAACATCCAATGAGGAATAGGTAGTTTGAAGCGTGTGTGTTCCTTCTACTTCAACCAATTTCATTTTATGGTTCTGAATTCGGAAGTTAAGGGAATGTTGTAATCCCACATTTGATATTCTAAGTCTGTATGTCTTTCCTGTTGTGTAGAAATGTTTAGTATATTGAAACAAGATTATTTGAGTCAAAATTATTCGTCACTTGTGTATGTATATCACTTTTTCATTTTCATACCTTGTTCTACATTGAAAGATACTCCGTTAGGTCCGCGACCATTGATGAGGACTCCATCAGGTATGGGCAGCTTCTTCCCCCTATCAAGATGAGCTTTCAAAGTCTGCATATAATCCAAAAACACTTTTACTTAGAGGAAATAAATCTCTTGGAATGGGCTTATTGAGAAAATAAATTACTTTGACGAAATAGCAAATAAACACACATTATTGCACAGTCACACCTCAGTTTGAAACTAGCACCTGGTGTTGTTGAAATGGACAATGCAACTAACATGGATAATTAAAGTTTAATCGCATAGTCGCCATTGTATAGAATTTTTTCTTCAACCCAAATTGAATGTTTATTAGACAAAATCACAAAACCGGAAAATTTTATGGTCAAAATTTCAGTACTAAAATCTCTAATTAATTGAGAAAATTTAGTGTTGATTTATTTGTATTTTTGAAAGACTTTCTAAGAACAACAGAACAACAGATTATAAAATGAGATATTGTGTTAAACATTATGCTGAAACATTTAAAATAAAATAAAATAAATTTCTTCAACAAAAAAGCACATTTAAAATAATTTTAAAATATCTTTGTTTTAATTAGGTCAGAATCTGATTTTTTTTTGAGCTAAGGTCAGAATTTGATCTTGCTTCATAAATTTCAATACTAATGTATGGCATATTGGCATCGAAATTTACTAAGACTCAGATCACCGTCTGCCAATTTGCCCAAGAATTCATTACTCCAAAATATAGATAGAAGAAGATTACTCTTGGAATGGCACACAACTCAAAAACAAAATGCAACTTGTCATGAATGAATAAATGTATTGATTGCCGCCAAACAAAGAGTGCCAGTCATCGTAACTATCGCAAATCAAATTGAACGTGGCACTCATTTTTTAATTTGAAAAATAAATAAAAGAGAAAGCAGGAAAGAAAGAATGTGCGGTGGCAGCCACACAAAAAAAGTTTGTTGCTGAGTAAACAGTACTGTGTTTTTGGTTTCTTCAGTTCGAAATATTCCTTGCTTTTTTTTGGTGAGATACTTGTTTATAATTTCATTTTTTAACCGAAATATTATATTTTTAAATTATTAATGAATTTTGAACTTTGTGATTTATTATTATTTTTAATTGAGGTGTCACTTCTCTAGTGCAAGTACAGCTAATAGTAGCAATGTAAGTATAGTACTATATAGTATAGTGAGGAAAGTACCGTATGGTTGGACTTGTACCAATCACCAATAAGAATAGTGTAATCACCAGCTGGATCAGGGAAAGGTACTGGAATTCTAGGCCTGCTTAGTATCCTAATCCCTCCAAAACCACCTGCTGCTTTATGAAATGCAAGTGATGGGAAATAGTAAAAACTTCCAATTTGATCCTTCACTTGAAGTATGTATGTGAAGTTCCTCCCTGGTGGGATTGGACATGTTGTTCCAAATACACCATCCTCATACGAATTCCTTCTCTGCTGTATCCCATTCCTGTTGTATCATTCATTCATCGAAATTATTACAGTAATTGTATTATGTAAACAAATTTCGAGAAGCATTCGTGAGAATTCTGTCGGGTGATATTACAATACTCAATAAAAATAGACCTAATGCGAATATTGATGACCAAACTTCCAAACAGTTGCAAGAAAAGAAGAAAAAACTAATGTCACTGTCAAACTGAGGATTCATTTGTTTTACATTTTATTATTACAATTACAATTAATACGGAAAAAAATTGTAAAGCGATGTCGTTTAGATCACGTAGCTAGCGCACGTGATTTTAAAGAAACCGAGACAGAGCAGGTGGTAAGTTAGCCATCATCATTACAGCGGGTTACAGCCAAAACGAAAAGGTAATGTTATGGGCCATAATGGGTGGGTCATAATGTTAACTCTTCTCCGCCTCTCATAACAAACTTTCCTACAGAAGATCCAACATCTCATATTGCTTGCTTTCTTGTTTGTCCAAATTATGACTTTGATAACTGCTTCCATAATGTACTAATATGAGTATCACCACTATTGTCTAACACTAATCATGTGCATTTTCCCTTTCACAAATAAAAAATATTTATTTATTTATTTATTTATAAATAAAAGAAGACGAGAGTGAGGCAGATCTGGATCCAGCACATGGAAAATTGCACTGTAGCCACTTTTAAGCTCTCAGACTCATATGACTTAATAACAAACATCCAAAGTGGAGAGAATTCATGTCTTCGGAATGCAACCGACCTCACCATTAGACATACTCAACAACACGACACTCATATGAACATGCTTCGGTTTATTATTATATTATATTATTATTTTTATTTATTATTTATAAACCAACAAATATGGTAGATTGAAAGGAGAGAGTACCATGAGAGGAGAAAGGGCTCATCCAAACTGTTGAACACATTGATGATGAGATTGTCGTTTGTAACTGAATGAATGTCTGGACCTGGAAATTGCCCATTGATCAGTATTCCCTGCAAAATCAAAACAAAACAGATACACTATTAGTGAAAGCTAACAACAAAATTAACATCAAATTAAGGCTAAAAAATCAATAATATATTAAAATAATAAAGAAACATATCACCAAATATTTGTGTGCGTAAAATGTGAAAATAAGGACACTAAGATATCGCTGGTAGGCAGCATTGAAAATGGCCTTGTAGAAAATGCTATGGAGAACAAACAAAATGATCTTGGAAACCGGGATTTCTCCAAGAAAGATGCAAGCTGGGTTGATTTGAAGTAAATTATTGTGTGCAGGGCTATAAAAACAAAGATCCTTTTGCCTAACAGAACTTGATGCTCCAAAGAAAAATAAAATAAAGAAACAAAGAATGTTACAGAGAAAGATACTGTGGGAGCAAGAAGATCTATGAGAAAGTCTTAATGACCTTCCATAATCATCAAGAATGTATCAAATCACAGTTTAAACCAGTGGATTATTGTCACGAAAGGAATTATCAAGAAAAAGCAAGAAAATGGCGTAATAAAAGAGAAAACAAGAAGAAGAAAGTAAAATACCCTTTGGCGAACTCCAAGTGGGTAAATGTCACCGTAAGTAACATTCCAGTTGAAGAATTTGTATGGATCTTCAGCAGCAATAATGTGAAGGAAAGAAATAGCAACACATAGGAACAAGGCGACAGCTAAGTTGAGCTTCATTTTCCTAAGCTCAATTAACACACTCTCTCAGTGAGTGTCCTTAATGCTTTCTTTCTCTAATAGTGGTTGTAAAGAGGGGAGACAGACTTTAAAAAGGGGGTAGGAGAAGGGGTCAGAAGAAATGAGTGTGAAAGGGTTAAAATAAAAAGAGAGGGAAAATTTAGAAGCATACGACAAATAATAATGTTTTCGCTTCAAAGGGTGGAAAATGAAAATTGGAGTGTCGGTCGTGGGGTAAGACTTGGTTAATTATTAGTAGTATAATATAATGGTGGTACTGTGAGGGTTAGTCTTCCACATGGCTTCCATTTCGTGCTTACAACCTGCAATTGTGGGTGGGTTGGGGGGTGGTTTTGTTGTCATCTTTTATATGCTCACACATGTTCCAAGGGCCAAAAATGAGTCGGTAAATATAATTGCAAATGAGTTAGTAAGTAAATATAATATCTTTATGCTAATGTGATTTTGGGATTAATTTTTAGTAATTCATTTTAGAGAATAAAATAAGTATCGGTTATCAGTTATCAATGAAAAAGTCAAAAGTTTATAAGAAATGTGTTGTATACTTGATATACACCAGAAAATGGCATAAGCTATCTTGAGATAATTGGTCGATTTAGTGCTCTCGAGTTTGATTTCTACAGTAAACAAGTTCAGTGTTAACCAAGACAAAATTAACTTTTAAATATGAGTGGAGATTAATCATTCTTTGAAAGTGTTAGAACATTTTATGAATAGTCAGCAATAATAAAAAAAATGTATATAGTATTTTTAGGATAATATCCCAAAGGGCTGTTATGTTTTTTTTGTGGGGGGGGGGGGGATAGATGTGGTAGGAGGAGAGGATTCAAGTTTTTTTTGGTTGTGATTTCGTGTTATTTTGAATTTTTGGATTGATATAAGGGCCTTTAATGCAACATCAAAAACAAAAAAAAACACTTGTGAAACTGATTATCGTATGTCAATTTTGTTTGTTTTTTCTTAACCAACATATTAGTCTATCCTATAGTGATCCAACTCAAAACTATTGTAATAATAGGTAATTCATAGGTCAACCCGTGGTCAAAGTTACCGGGTTAGCAAGTAGTCAGTTTTATATTCTGTTAGTTTTCTGTGTTGTAATTCAGTTATAACAAACTGAATCTAGTGCCTGTATATAAACCAATATATCAGAAAATGAAGGTAGCTTGCTTTCACAATTTTGCTGTGTGTGTGATATTCCAATTCATCTCTCTCAAATTCATTTTCAGTTTTGCAGTGTGCGCTAACAAACTGGTATAGCAGAGCTTTGATTTGGGGATTTCTGGGAAACACGAGTGTGCAAGATTGTGAATCTTGCAGTGAGGTGTGTGTTTTTGATTTCGAATCTGTGAATCACATTGATTTGCAATTCGAAATCTGAGAAATCACAATTCGATTTCTAGGGTAAGGGAAACACGAGTGGTGAAAGGAATTGAGTTTCAAGATGAATGGAAATGGAGGTTTCAACACACAATTGCCAATGTTTGATGGAAAGAATTGGGAAAGATGGTCGAGACAGATGAAAGTGTTGTTTGGAGCACAAGACGTGCTCGATTATGTGAACGATGGCTACGCCGCGTTACCGGAAAACGCAACGGAGGCACAACGGAATGCTCATCGCGAACTTAGAAAGAAGGATCAAAAGGCACTCTTCTACATACATCAATGTGTAGATACGAAGGCGTGGGAGAAGATCGCTGAAGCAACAACCTCCAAGGAGGCTTGGGACACCCTGGTGCGGTGCTACGCCGGCGATGCGAAGGTAAAAAAGGTGAAGCTTCAGTCGCTGCGTAAACAGTATGAGTTGCTTCAGATGAAGGATGATGAGAAGATTGCTGATTACTTCTCAAGAGTGATTACGGTTACAAACCAAATGAAAAGCTGCGGAGAAACGATCAACGAACAAACAATCGTGGAAAAGGTACTACGTTCCTTGAATCTTCATTTTGATTATGTAGTAACTGCCATAGAACAATCAAGAGACACTAGTGAGATTAAAATTGAAGAATTACAAGGAAACTTAGAAGCACATGAGATGAGAATCAAAGATAGAGGATCTGAGAAAACAATAGAACAAGCACTTAAGGCACAAACTAGTAACAAAGGAAATAATAGCAAATCTAGTTGGAAAGAAAACAAGTGGAAGGCAAAGAAACAAGACTGGCTAGATAAGAAAAACAAGAAAGGTAGTGGAAACAGTGATGAGAAAGCTGAGACATCTTATCAAGGTGGAAAGAAAAAGAATTATCAAAAAGGAAAAGAGAAATTTGATAAAAGAAAAATCCAGTGCTTCAATTGTGACAAGTATGGTCACTTTGCTGATGAGTGTTGGTCAAATAAGGAGAACAAAAAGGAGGAGGCCAACATTGCTCAAGACTCAGATGAAGAACCAGTGATACTGATGGTGACTACCAACTGTGATGGTGTAGTAACAGACCTATGGTACCTAGACACCGGTTGTTCTAACCATATAACCGGCAATAAACAGTGGCTAGTTAACTTTGATTCGAGTAAAAGAACAAAGATTAGATGTGCTGATGATGAATACCTAGTAGCAGAGGGAATGGGAGATGTCCTGGTACAGATGAATGATGGTACTACTGTATTAATAGAAGAGGTCTGGTATGTGCCTGGAATGAAAAGCAATTTAATGAGTGTTGGCCAACTATTGGAGAAGGGATACTCAGTTACAATGGATGATGGATTGCTGAACCTGTATGACAGAAACAAGAAACTGGTTTTGAAATCTGTTTTAGAAAAGAACAGAACCTTTAAAGTCAATATCACTGGATTGGATACACACTGCTTCAGTACAACAGAGGTTGAGAAAGAAAGCTGGTTATGGCACAAAAGATATGGACACTTGAACTTTAGAAGTTTGAGTGACTTGAAGACAAAGGAGATGGTGACTGGTGTACCATCAGTGAAAACACCACAAAGAAGCTGTGAAGTGTGTATGAAAGGCAAACAGGGTAGGTTGCCATTTGTTGAAGAGGCACCTTCTAGAGCTACTCATGCATTAGGAGTAGTGCACTCTGATGTATGTGGACCTCTAGAACTTCCATCATTAGGAGGAAATAAATACTTTGTGTCCTTTGTTGATGAGTTCACAAGAATGACTTGGTTGTATCTGGTGAAGGCCAAGAGTGAAGTACTTGAAATTTTCAAGAAATTCAAACTATTTGCAGAAAAACAAAGTGGACAACAAATGAAGATAGTGAGAACTGATGGTGGGGGGGAATACACATCCAAGGAATTTGAATTGTTCTGTGAAAACAATGGAATAGTGCATGAGGTCACCCCTCCATACACACCTCAACACAATGGCCTAGCAGAAAGGAGAAATAGGACCATTCTTGATATGGCAAGAAGCATGCTAAAACAAAAGAACTTACCAAACAAGTTTTGGGGTGAAGCTGTATTCACAGCAGCTTATATACTCAATAAGTGTCCAACCAGGAAATTGAAGACAGTGGTACCAGAAGAGTTGTGGTCTGGTAAGAAGCCAAAAGTGAATCATTTGAGAATTTTTGGCTCCATATGCTATGCACATGTGCCTGATGAGAAGAGAAGAAAACTACAAGATAAGAGTGTGAAATTAATTCTTGTTGGATACCATTCTACAGGAGGATACAAATTGTATAATCCTATTACTAATACAGTTACAGTAAGTAGAGATGTGATAGTGAAGGAGGACGAAACATGGGATTGGAGTAGTGTGCAGGATCCCAGCAACTCAAATTTAGTGCCAGTATCAGTAGAAACTGATTTAGCAGACAGTGAAGATGAGCCTGGTGAAGGTGCTGATACACCAGAGATACAATCAGAGGAAGAGTCTGATGATGAAATGAGCCAACATGTGAGACCAACAAGGGTTAGACAACTGCCACGAAGACTAGCAGAGTTTGAAATAACATCTGATAGTGTGGTGGATAATGAAGGGGAACTCATACAATTTGCACTACTAGCAGATGCAGAACCACTGAGTTACAGAGATGCACTGAAAGAAAAGGTATGGAAATTAGCTATGCAAGAAGAACTGAAGTCAATTGAAAAGAGCAATACTTGGAAATTGGTGAGTCTGCCATCTAATAAGAAGCCTATTGGTTTAAAATGGGTGTTTAAGGTGAAGAGAAATCCTGATGGAAGCGTTAGTAGACACAAGGCTAGGTTAGTAGCTAGAGGATTCTTGCAAAAGAAAGGTCTAGATTATGAAGAGGTGTTTGCTCCGGTTGCAAGACATGAGACAATAAGGCTGGTCATTGCATTGGCTTGTAGCAAGGGATGGTCACTGCTGCACTTAGATGTAAAGTCAGCATTCCTTAATGGACCTCTAGAAGAGGAGGTATATGTTTCACAAGTACCTGGCTTTGAGATAGCAGGGAAAGAAGATTGTGCATACAGGTTATATAAAGCTCTTTACGGGCTTAAACAAGCACCACGTGCTTGGAACAAGAAAATAGACTCATTCTTCATTCAAAATGGATTTAAAAGATGCAAGGTAGAACATGGTGTTTATGTGAAACACAAGCAAGATGAGATAGTGATACTCATATGCTTGTATGTGGATGATTTGCTCATCACAGGTAGTTCAATGCAGGAAATTAAGCAATTTAAGACAAAGATGCTCCAGGAATTTGAAATGACAGAGTTAGGGAGGTTGTCATACTTCTTAGGAATGGAGTTGATCAATGTAGAGGGAGGTATGATCTTGCATCAGTGTAGGTATGCATCAGAAATACTAAAGAGATTTGATATGTCACAATGCAACTCTGCAGTGACACCAGCAGAACAGAATGTGAAGCTCCTGCAAGATGATTCTGAAGAAGATGTTGATCCAACATTGTATAAACAAGTAGTTGGGTCATTGAGATACCTCTGCCACAGTAGGCCTGACATTGGCTTTGCTGTTGGGCTAGTAAGCAGGTTTATGACAAGGCCCAAGATGTCTCATTTCCTTGCAGTAAAAAGGATAATGAGATACATTAAAGGAACATTGAAGTGTGGTGTGTTCTTTCCTGCAAATACAGAGAAAAATGAGTTGAGTTTATGTGGGTTTTCTGACAGTGATTGGTGTGGAGATAAGGTAGATAGAAGGAGTACAACTGGCTATGTGTTCAGGTTTCAAGGAGCAACCATATCTTGGTGTTCCAAGAAACAAACAATAGTAGCTTTATCATCATGTGAAGCTGAGTATGTGGCTGGTGCAGTTACAGCTTGCCAAGCGATTTGGCTAAATTCACTGCTGGAAGAGCTCAACCTGAGTGTTGAGAAACCAATCAAAGTGTGGATAGACAACAAGTCAGCAATAAGCCTTGCAAAGAACCCTGTTTCACACGGGAGAAGCAAGCATATTGAGACTAAATTTCACTTCCTAAGGGAACAAGTGCAAAAGGGAATGATTGAAGTGTGTCATTGCTCAACACTTGAGCAACTTGCTGATTTATTGACAAAGTCTGTGAAGACAGAACAGTTTGTCAAACTAAGGAAACAACTAGGCATTGTAATGTTTTAATGTTGCTGATATGTACTTACTTAAACATGCTGCTATGAATTAAGGGATGGTATTGTAATAATAGGTAATTCATAGGTCAACCCGTGGTCAAAGTTACCGGGTTAGCAAGTAGTCAGTTTTATATTCTGTTAGTTTTCTGTGTTGTAATTCAGTTATAACAAACTGAATCTAGTGCCTGTATATAAACCAATATATCAGAAAATGAAGGTAGCTTGCTTTCACAATTTTGCTGTGTGTGTGATATTCCAATTCATCTCTCTCAAATTCATTTTCAGTTTTGCAGTGTGCGCTAACAAAAACATTCATGCTATGCTAGTCATCCGCGTTCTTACTTTTCTAGGGAAACTATTAAGGTTATAGGATAATATCCCAATTCAACATAGTGACAACCTTCGAACTCATTGGATACCTAAAAATGAAATTTACATTTACTTCACCCAAGTGACACTAGTGTAGACTTAAATCCGCAACATGTGAACCACAAATCTTCATGCTCCATTCATTATTTATGATAGTTGCTTCTAGTTGAATCACATTGATGAGAAATTTTCTCGAACTCATGGGGACTTGGAACTGCCTATTAACTCTTGACAATGGATACATTTTTGATCAATTTTTTAAACACCAAATAACCTTTGGAAATTTATAAAAACAAAACTGATTCCAATTATATTTTTGGTCAATTTTACTTGCGTATTTGGATATCCACTTCCAAATGACAGTCATATTTCAACAGTATATACGGGAGTGTCAGTGTTCATTGACCCAGAAAAGAAAATATGGGAGTGTGCTAGTAGTATCTAGGCAATAGCATTTTTAAGGCTCAAAACTAACGGCTTTATATAGATCAGGGTTTTGCTTTAAAGTGACACTGAAGACAATAAAAAGAATTGCATATATTAAGAACTTAATCCATGCAAAAAGAAAATTTACTGAAAGATTTAGTTTTAATTGAAGAGTCCATAGAAGAAATAGAAGAAATAAATCAATAAATCAAAAGTTAGAAACGTGTAGATATAGCAATGGTAAAGGGAAGAAAAATAAGATTGTTCTTGGGTGTGATAGACATGGTAGATATAGCAATGTAGTGGATGTTGGGTGTTTTTCCCGACACAAAATATCAAAAAAATGTGGTTGTCCATTTAGGTTGAAAGCGAAACCAATGGTACCTCCTCATTTTGATTGGAAGGCTAGAGTTGTTTATGGTATTCACATTCACGAGGCTCTTAAGACTATCTTTAGAGCGTCAATATTTGGGGTATTTAGGCAAGCGAAGCGGTCGAGTGTTGAGGAACATATGTGGTTGGGAGTGAAAGCACAGAAAAGTCTTGAGGCAATTAAGAAGAGATTTATCGATAACTGTAGTAGCATTGCTCAGCTGTATAGAACCCGCAACAGACTTAGGAAGACAAAGAGAGGTAGTAGGACTGAGAGGAGCATATCGTCCTACTCAAAGCCCTTTGCATTGTGTTGGGTTTGTTGATAGGAACCATGGGGTCCGAGTCTTTTTGAACGGTACATCTCCATTACCTCCTGTTCATCCTAGTTGGGGTGCATATGCTTCAGATGAAGCTAGGTCGTGGTTGTATCCGTATGTGGGACGTATCCAGTTATGGTTTTCTTATTTTCCAGATCGTCTTGCACCAACCGAACAACCTATTATTGATTACATAGACACTACTTGATGATTGTATTTTAGTGTATTTAATTCCACGAATATATATTATATAATTTTTTTTTGGTACAAAATTATTAAACGGCTCAGATTCCACCGGCACTTTTAATCAACGGCTCACAACCAGTCAAACGTGTCAGGAAAATTTGTGGCTAGCATTTCCTTTGGAACTTGTGCCCCAACGAATAGAAAATAAACGGCTAAGATTTTAAATCTAAAATTGTGATCAACGGCTCATATTTAACCACGCCTATTATAAATAGGGCTTCAGCATTGCCTTCTCATTCACAAAAACCCTAACTCCTCTGCTTCTTCTTCTCCACCAACCACCCTTCTCTACATCTTCTCCAACATATTCCCCACAACCTGCTAAAATGGAAGATCTTAATGAATGACAGTTGTGCCCAACACAGAGATTCTCAGACAAATTTCTAACTATCTTGCATCACCCTGGAACAGTCGAGAACAGGGCTGATGGTGTTTTCTTTAGCTCTCGCGAGAACTACTTCTGTAGGCTGGATAAAAATATAACATTCAGCCAGCTGAAGGAAAATGTAGAGAGGAAGGTTCGCCAAGAGGGAGAGTGGCGTAAAGACATCGCTCGTATACGTTACCGTAAGTGCGTATGTCTCCAAAACGGCACCCGCCGGTATGAAGCTATGGAGATCCAGAGCGAGAACGATGTTCGCGCAATGATGAAACATCACCGTAACACCCCATTGGGACGTCAAATCCTGGAACTGTTTGTCGAAACAATGCACACACCGGAAGATATCATTCATATTATGGAAAGCACCCTCCCAAAAAATCAGTAGTTGCGTTTAATTTTCTTGTTATGTTTTTATCGTTTTCGTCTATTTCGTGTGTTATGTACTCTGTTTTTATCGTTTAAGTGTATTTCGATAGTCAATGTATCACGCTTTTTAATATAATCGAATAAATTTTTGGTTTTTTTTTGTCTTTCGAATTTACATCAATACCATCATAAATTCGAAATGTAATGGGTGAGGGGTGGGCGTTCCGAATTTACAGTATAAATCCAGAAACAATTTTCAAAATTTCCGGATTTACGTCAAATGGACGTAAATTCGGAAGCCAAATACATTCCGAACATTCCGAATTTACGTCCATTTGACGTAAATCCGAAAATTTTGTAAATTTCCCTTCCGGACTGTAAATTCGGAAAATGCATTTTTTTTAAAATTGGGGGCATTTTCGTCTAAATTGGGTATTATGGGGGTATGGGTGATAAGTGTGGGGGTATGAAAAAAAAAAGCCTAAAATATATGTTGGGTAGTAGAGTCGACAAGAAAATAAGAATGACTAGGTAGAGATCAACATGTTACAATGTATGTGTAGCTACACAATACGAAAATAAGAGAAAACTGGAATGACCCCAGAGTAAAAAAATGTAAAATCAAGTATTAGGGGCAGCCTACTATATTTCCTTAATGAGAATGTGTGGAGAAGAATGACAATAGCACAAGTAAGAAGAGTTGCAAATGGAGAATGGCCTAAAAGTTTAAGTGTAAAGAGAAACCAAAGAAAATTAAAACCAAACCCTTAGAGGCAGCCTACTATATTTCCTTATTTCCTATTTTCATTTCCACTCATTCCCACTTAAACTGAGAAATATAAGTAAAAATAAATCTGCTATTCTCAAATTACAGAAAAAGTCAAAATCACCATTATCATTGTTTCCAAAAAATACATTCTCCCTAACTAGTATTGTATCTTCTCTATATCACAATAGTTCACTACAATAATCTTTCACCCTCTTGTAAACAATCAGCAATATAAAATGAATACAAACTTTAGGACAATATAAAATGAATACAAACTTTAGGACACAAAAATGGAAAATGTTTTTAGAAAGTAAACTGACCCTAAGAGACTAAATAAGATTAGGAATACAAATATAAGTGAGAAAGTTGTGGTCCCGGAAGGGTAGCTCATGTGGATGGGTGAAAGAGACATCGTCGGCCCTCCCCTCTAACTACTAACACACTAATTTCTAACCACTTTGCCTTAAAAAAAAGTGAGAAAGTTGTGCTTCCTCCATTGTAAAAAAATGGTAAACTCAAGTCTTAGCTGATTTGGGCATGGGCATGGGCATGGGCATGTGAAGAGAAGAATGACCAAAAGCACCGTAAGATGGGCTAAACAAATGGAGAATAGACTAATAGTTTGAGAGAAACCAAGGAAATCTAAAAACAACCTATAGAGGGAGATTTAGTTGTAAATAATTTCATAATTTATATGTGGGGGGCACTAGGAATAAGTATAAACTGAAATAATATCTACACTAGGAAAAACACAAGTTATTTGTTGGCTAGTGAGGGAATCCAGAAAACTTTTGGGGTCAAAATACGGCTTCCAAATTGAGCTCCAAGTTGGTGGATAGCAATACATTATAAAACACCAAAATCCACTCATGTTGGTTACATTTTTTAATAACCTTACGGTAAGATCCAATGCCGCATAATTTATTACTCTCTCCAATCCACATTATAAGACACCTGTATGTCTAGCATTAAATTGCCACCGAGTTATTCCACATCAAATTTCCTAACGGAAGAGGCACATACGATGCCAATCAAATAAATCATTGGGTAAATCATAGGGTGGTTTTGTTAGATATAATAGAAGTTGGTTGGGTAATTGAATCTGTCAGTCAATTACCAAGTTTGTTTTCAGTTTAAATCTGTTGATTGTAAAACTCTAAGGTATATAAAAGGCCTAATGATCTAGTAATTCAGAGTTTCAGACTCAATCCCTCTTTTAGATTGTTGCCGTACAGGTTTTATGTTGCCTTTCAGGGCGGGCTGGAAAATAGTTACAAAGCAAGTTATAACAGGGAATAAACCAAATCCAGAAAACATAGAGATAGAAAGATGAGAAATACTGAAGCAATCCAAGCATATAGGAGCAG
Organism: Astragalus glycyphyllos; assembly: GCA_963573325.1. Lineage (NCBI taxonomy): Eukaryota > Viridiplantae > Streptophyta > Magnoliopsida > Fabales > Fabaceae > Astragalus > Astragalus glycyphyllos. Next base: position 95,933,002 of record OY754307.1, read on the forward strand.
GGCATTTGAACCCTTATGTGTGTGTGTGTGTGTGGTTCAGCTGATTGTGATTTTATTTTACCCAAATGACATCCATTAATGTTTCTGATAACCAATCAGAGTATATCGTTTTCACAAATGTGGATGTGGATTAGGGATTCAAAGTTGGATGCATGACAAATAAACTCTGCAACTGCTAAAGCTCACAGTGCGTGCTGCCATGGCGAAAAATAAACAAACCTGGGGAACAATCAAACAGCTGCATAATGCAATGAAGAAATTTAGCGCAGTTGATGTGTAGCGGAAGGAACAAAGATTTGGCATTAAAATTTAAGGAAAATTTAAGCAGTGGCAACAAGATCACTTAATATAACTGTAGGAAAATTCTAATTTGCAAATGTAAAAAGTCATGAAACTGCCAAGCTTGAAAACACTGCCCTTCTATTCTTCCTATATTCCTTATGTTTTGGCATCAGAATTTGAAGAGAGATTAAGCAGCACCAAGAAGGTCGCTTAATTTTACTAAATGAATGAAAGTTTTAATAAATTGTAAATGTAAAAGTCACGAAACTGTTAAGTTTGAGGACTTCACCCTTCTACTCTTCCTTTATTCCTTTCCCAACTGAACATTACATTCAACACGAATTTGAAAGTACAAACATTTAACATTCTCAGCAAGAAAACGCCACTAGCAGCACATGTAATTCTAGCACGTAACAAAATTCGTCAAAGACTATTATTCATAAGCCTAAATTTCATTGTCGTTTTACCAGAACAATTTCAGAGACGGAACAACACAACATAAAAGAACAGAAGAGTCACTAGGGTTTACAATAATTTGTTCAGAGAATGTTAAAGAAGAAAGCAAGTAGCGGAGGAAGAACTCACGAGAATCATTGTTGTTCATTGAAGAGATGGCGAAGGCGAGAAGCGAAGTGACCGGTGGAATCTTGAGAGGCTTCGTCGAGAAGTGCGAGCTTGATGTTTTTCATGCGTTCGGTGAGGGAATCGTTTTCCTCCCTAAGCGCATGCGTATCCTCTTGAAGTCCGTGGATTTTGTACTTCTGTCCCAAAGATCTCATGCTTAAGAGCAGAATTCCAGTCATGGCGAACAATTGAATGAAGCTATCTTTTCGCTTCATCGCGTTCGCAAGAAACCCTAATTTCTTCTTCGCATCGCCGGCACCGGCGGCGGCCGATCGAGCTGAGGAGGACGCCATGAGAATTGACAACCGAGTAACGCACACAATCGTCACCCACTCTCAATCACCGGATTATAGTATGTCTTGTGACCACTTACCACCTCACTAGAGTAGAAGGAGTGTATGATGTGACGGATGTTTTAAAAACCGAACTAATGAGAGAGGTTGATCTAGTTAAATCATGACTCGACACTTTATCCAATTATTTTAGCGGTTCAAAGCGGCTTTATATAGCTTTGAGCGGTTTTAAACGGTTGAACCAAGGCTGAATTCGAACCCAATACACTGGTCAAAGTGGAAGAGAACTCCTACCATCTTATCCAAGTGCTCTTAAAAAAATGACATTGTTTAAGTTTTAGTCGCCATTGCAAATGAGATAGTGTAAGTTTTAGTGTTAAAAAAATATTTCTCAATAAATGTATACTTATATTGATATTGATGATATTGGTAGAATGAGTATTTGGAAATGGCATTATTGCTATTGGTAGAATAAATTTATAGCATGCCATATATTATACATTCTTCTACAAATATTATTTCTCGAAAATCTACAAATAAATTTACACACTCTTTTTATGGACCACGATTCACTGCAGTCAAGCTAATTGTATCCATTGGATTTTTTTTAACATGTAATCTGACCCTCCATTTCATTTATAAATAAAGTAAAATAAAAAAGTGGGTAGGAGAGAGATAGAAATAGTTGACAGCAGTGAATCCATATCCCTCTTTTTATACCTATATTGATGATATTGGTAGAATGAGTCTTTCACCATGACAAATTGCGCAAATGAATTGTTGCTATTCGTATATTGATTTAGGGAGTGTGTTTGTTGAATGTGTGGATGTTGATATCCAAATTGGCAAAAATATTGCAGTAGGGTGCTTAGAGAGGTTTGTAACATTCATGTATGAGGCATTTGAAAATTACATGCACAAAGACAACAATCGACAAGAAAAGGATGTGGGAGGAGCATTTTGAGTGCTCCAATTTTGATTTAGGATTCTCCGCGGTCAAACACGTGCTTAACACATGGGTACGATGGAGCATATATTGCATATTTGCATTATAATACATAACATGATTGTTAAAAACGAACAACACGCATATGATGGTAATTTTGATTACAAATCATCTAGACAATGACATCCCCACACAACTAATTGTGAATTAACGCTCTTTACATGAATGTTTACCTACCCGACAAAATTTGAATAGTAGAGTAGCTAATTGTGAAACATGTTTCCCTTAATATGATCACGGGCCTAAAGATGATTGTCACATATTCTTTGATTGCATCTATGGAGAGGTGAGTTTGTCTATCCTAGAATAGTTGAATATGATGAATTAGATCATCTATGCCAATGGGACAAATATAAAAAGAATGTGTAGGATTTTGCACCTAATTAGAGCTAATGAATTGTAATTCTGTGCAAACCCAACAACGTAGCATGTCATGGAGTCCCCATAACCCAAGCTAGTATAAATGCAATGTTGGTTATGCAATATTTGCTACCGAAGGAAAATTTGATGTAGGAATATGCATAAGAGATATGAATGGCTCTTTTGTCAAGGGTAAGACGCTTTTGCAAGGATGATGTCCATCTAGCAAAAGAAGCAGAGGCATTTTGCCTTGTTAGCTACTCTATAGTGGATGATATATACATTGAGATGCATTGCAAAGGGGTGGTCGATGGTGTGTAAGGAGGCACTACGCCAGAAAATGTCTACAACAGCGCATAAAAGCGCTGTCTATTTTAGCGCTATTATTATATGTTTCAACAGCGTTTTTGAAATGTTAAAAGCGCTGTTATAGATAAGCCTTTAATAACCCTTTCTTTTCAAAAAGCGCTGTTATAGATAAGTCTTTAATAACACTTTCTTTCAAAAAATGCTGTTATTTTTATGAGAGTATAGAGCCTTGATTTCATATCTGAGCCATTCAGACAACATCTTCCTAGCACCTCTCATATTAAGCACCATTTAATGGTAAACATTAAACACCCTTCAGTTGAACATAATCCTTTGAAAGCATAAGGAGTTCATATTACTTTTTACATATATGTTTTTTTATCCAAATTGGTTCCTTTTGCAGCAGCAGGATCTAGATACAATACAATTCTTGTTCAAAAGTGCTTTTTGCTTAAGCTCTAAAGCAGAACAAATGTAGAATCTATCTGAAGGTATAAAATTATAATAGATACTTATGCCAAAATGCCATTCAAGAATTGAAACAGTATAAAATTATCTATCAGAAAGTATAAAATCACAATAGCAGTACAAGGCCTGGCAGATTTGTGATTTTGTAATGGAATATTTATACATATCAACATTTTTCCCTTTGATACATGAAGTTGTCTCATGATTCATTAATGATATATATTAGCTATTAGAATATATTAGATTTGGTGGCTACAAGTGAAGCATTCTAATGGCCATTGTTGTTGAAAATCTTCTTACTGTGGATTGAAGAAGTTGATCTTTATGCCAATTGCTACTATACCCCAAATGGCTCCTATTACAACCAATACACTTAGAATCATCCCAAAAACTCCGAGCATCAAATTTAGGTACCAAGTTATGCTATACTTTTTTGGTTTCTTAATCAGTATCCACATGAAACAAGGATAAGCCAAGGTTATTGGCAGAGCAATGCCTCCAATAAGGCCTGCCAAACTTGGCAAGAATGGTAACGCGACAGCGATGAAAAATGCTACGCATCCGAAGAGACCTCTGAAGGCTATTCGTAGCCACCTCGGACAAGGTCTGTTCTTCTTGCTTGTGTATCTGAATTCCAGGTTGTCAAATACTGGCATTGCATAGATTTGGAAGGAACTCAAACTGTTTATAACAACTAGCAAGCTTGTCAAAGCAATGATAAACTTTGATGTATCATGTTCATGGTATTTGTGCAAAGCACTCAACATTCCTCCGTTGGAAGGTATCTGACATCAAATAGCAAACTATTAGCGCCTATAGTCACATGTTAAGCCAGTGGTCCCTCTAGTCCAATTTATAAGAAAAATTACAGTTCTAGATTCATTGGATATCTGATATATCTGGTTTATATTATAGACTAAATATATCCGCTATTCAATAAATCTAAAACTACATTTTTTCCTTATAAATAAAACTAAAGGGAGTATTGAAAACATGAACTATTATACTGCTCTGGTCCTTATTATAAGAAAACTTTGCAATTTAACTGAGGTATTTGCCTATAATATAAACAAGATATATCAGTTATTCAACGAACCTGAAACTACAAAATTTTCTTATAGTAGGGACGAGATGGAGTAACACTTACCAAATTTCCATAAGCCCAATAACCTCCAATAGCCAGGGGAAACAAACAAAAGGCAATGACTAGGTAAGCAAACATAACACCTTTCCACATAGCCAAACATGAAGGATTCTTAGTATCAGAACTAATGGTTCCCTGCAACAAAAGACAAATGCTTTTATTTAGTTGTAAAAGAAAATCAAAATGTTTTTACAATGAATAAGCACTCAAGGTAATGTTTTTCACTTTACCTGTATTTCTAGTACAAGATTGTGACCTCTAAAAGCAAAGGCAATGATACCAAGTGCATTCCACACACTAAAAATCCTGGTAACATGTGATTGTCCCATTAATGGCTCATCATAAGATACATGATCTAATCTACCTTGGAATACAGACACAATCCATATTAAAGCACAATAAGCTACTGCTGTGATGGCTCCTATTAGGGAAACTCCAGCTATTGAATTCAAATTTGGAAGCTGAGCAAGCAAAATAGCTGCCACTGTAAATACTAAATACCACTCTATGGTTTTTAGTTGGTATAAGTTGCATGCTTCTCCACATAAAGTTTGAAAGAATATTTTCATTGTACCACCTCCAATCATGATCAGTGTCACACACGTCCCGCCAGATAGATATTGAACGGGAAAGAGCACCAGTAGTTTTCCTAGCTTTTCCCCTGTATTTTCGTATAATATAGATCAGATACATCAGTTATTTAGTGAACTTAAAAAGTTCTTTTTTGCTTATAAATAAGTCTAGAGTAGTAAACACTAGAGGAATGCCCGTGCGTTGCACGGGTTGTTATAATATGTTCTAAAAAATTTTAGGGAGTTTTTATATAAAAATATATAATTAGTTGTTGATATAAGTTATGTTTTTTTAAAAATATAGTATTATATAAATATATCGTTGTATTTTTATATTTAAAAATTATTTTTTTCAGAAACATTCTTATATAGTGCACTTTTTTGTATAAATAATTTTCAACATTTTGTATGTGCTTAATTGATGGAATTTTTTTCGTGAATCGTTATATTTAGTAATGAGAAATGTAATTCTATTTAATATATAGAGTGTATCGGCATGAATTTTAATAATAGAGACAGATGAGTATAGAAAAACATATATCAAAGGAAAAGAAAGTTTGCTGGTCTTTATGATTTTCTTTCTTTGATTTTTATCACCAATTGTTAATTCATAAGTTGAAACTAAAACTTAAAATAAAAGTTGAATTAAATTAATTATATTTAATTTAAGTTTCTAAGAAGAAAAAATCAAAAAAGTATGATGTTCACAATGTTAAAAAAAATACTCTTCTAAAAATAATGAAAATGTTTTTTGATATAACACATAATCTAAATAACCATTACGTCAAAGATATACAAAATATTCCTTCTAAAAAAATTAAAGAAAATATCTCATTGTAAATAATACTGAACAGTTTGTTTATTTACAAAATCAAAGGATAGTTTTTAGAGTAAATATATTTTGTAAATATAACTTGATGTTAGTTTTTAGAGTAATACATTATTTACATTATATGTCACGTCAAAAAAGTTATTTTCATTTTATGTAGTACTAATAATAAAGTGTGACTTTGGTAAAAAAAATAAAAGTTAAGTCAATACTATTTAGTATATATGTTGAATTTATGGGCAAAAATTTGAATAATAGAGAGAAATGAATGTGTCAAGTGAAACTTATATCATAGAAAACAAATAATTAGTGATCTTTATTATTTTCTTTCAATAACTTTCATCATAATTCATAAATCAAAACGAAAACTATAATTGAAAATATTAATGAAAATACTTTTTTTTGACAACAATGAAAATACTTTTTGATATGGCTATAGTCTAAATAAATATTATATCAAAAAAATATTTTATTTTTTTAGAAATAAAAATGATGGTTTAATATGTGAAATATGAAGGATAAAATTAATAAGATTTTACACCTATCTTGAAGCATTAGAATAAAAAAAAACTATCTTATATTAAGAAAGTACGCATAGTAGGTTGACAAAATGTGTTTGAAGCGTTCTTGCATAAGCAATGTGTCTCTCACATTTGTTTTTCACTTTAAATGTTATTCTATTTTTCTTTTATTCTTCCAATTTTCAGTTACATCTTCTAAATATTGTTATTACATTAATTTTGGATGAATTTTAAGAAATGAAGTTAATTATTGTGTATGATAAAACATAATTCATAGAAAGTAGAAAGTTACTACTATTTATTTCTTTATTTCTTCACCAATTAATAACTCATAAATATTTATTGGAACAAAAGTTGAAATTCAAAATAAAAGTCACAATAAAGAATATAGATTTAACACAAATTAGAAAGAAAAAACAATGAAAAATCAATTCTTTATTTTTATTCTTTACAATGAGATGAAAAAATATATGGTATTATTCACAATATGAAAAAAAATGATTTATTTTAATATATTGCAAATTTTTTATACAACTTTTTTTGACCAATTTTTTTATACAACTTATAATTTAAGCTAACATGAAGGGTAAATATGTAATATTTGTAAATAAATTGCAACATATAAATATGAAACTTTATATGATGTTTTTACTTCAAATACCATTTCTTGTTTTTACCTAATGGCCTTAGGTACGAATTCATGAGGAAAAATATTAAATAGAATACTCCTATGGAAGCATTCGTTTTAAAGGACCGACTTACTTCATAAATTCTTCACGATGCACTATATTGTAGTGAGATTATCAACCAAAAAAAATATATTGTAGTGAGATTAGTTAACACATACTTTTTATTTGAGTGAGTTCCTCAACTTGCATAAATATGATAATAGTTGAAAATAATGATGGTTTCTTGTTTTTTCGCCTTTTTGTGATATACAGGGAGAGCTTCCTATAAGTGACACCTAAGGTAGTCTCCTTCCTAGAAGTCGCACCAAAGGTTATAAGACAAACAAACACATTATATATTAAGTGTAGAACAACGTCTTCTTTTAGTCTTGAATAGAAACTGAGGAACTTTCAAGAAACATAGGCAAATCATTATAGTAGTACATCATACAAATTCATTGAAACTATTAAAATTGAATGTTTTTCTAAAGAATAGTATTAAAATGTACATGATTTCTCGATGCCTATATAACTACGAAAAAGTTGTCTCTATTGCTTGATTCACTAATTGATCCAAATTTATCTTTCTACCGCTTTGACTACTTCAAAACTATGAATAACATGAAACTATTTACCATTTTTGTGCATTCTACCTCTTCCCACAAACTCGCTCCTTTCTTCTGCTCATTGTTTTTCATTATGAATTTTTTTCATATAAATCTCTCCCCTCACCATCCAAAACATTCTCCTTTAAATAGTTGTTCCTTGCTGTAACTGACTAAAACTTTACCTCTTCCATTCATATTTTAATAACTCATGAGTTTATTGGCAATTAAATAATTTATGTGAATGTGAAACTCCTCCCTTTCAATGCATAACTGTTACATAAAAAAGGATTTTAAAGGTCTACTAATTATTTCTTATTATATATATATATATGGTTAATGAATAATAATATATAATATATAATATCATTGATTAAATTATTCTCGATCATGTGATTCTTTTACATCGTTGGTTATATATTAAAAAGGTTGATATTGTGCTTATAATTTTATTAATATAGTGGTGTCAAAAAAAAATTAATATTACATTCTCCTTTAAATAGTTGTTCCTTGCTATAATTGACGAAAACTTTACCTCTTCCAATCATATTTTATTAACTCATAAGTTTATTGTCAATTAAATAATTCATGTGAATGTGAAACTCCTCCCTTTCAATGAATAATTGTTACATAAAAAAGGATTTTAAATGTTTACTAATTATTTCTTATTATATATATGGCTAATGAATAATATATAATAAGTTATTATTTCTACCCGTGCATCATTGATTAAATTTATCTCGTATGATTCTTTTGCCATCATTGGTTATATATTAAAAATGTTGGTATTGTGTTTATATTTTTATTAACATAGTGGTGTGAAAAAAAATATTAATATTGATTAAAAAGGTGGATATTGCAATGATCTAAACCTTTTTAATAATCTTAAAAAGTGATTATATTTTTATTAATATTTATAAATAATTATTTTAATACACAAAAATCTTGAGAAGCATTGTGGAGCTTCCATCCAAACTTAATACTCCACTAAATCTTCATTTAATAAGTTAGTGTGTAATTATGTGTTTTAACTATATCTACTTAAGAGCTACAATTAAATTCTTTTATTTAAATTATAAATATATATTATTTTGAATTAAAATGATGTGGAGTATTGTGGAGGCTCCAAAAAAGCTTCCTTTAGTAATTTATATAGATATAGATATAGATAGATTAGTTGATTGATTAAATTTATACCAATCATAGAACATATAAATCGTATTTTCTTCTACTTCTCAGTGTTCAATGTTCATGTTATTGGAATTTATGTCCCAACTTTGTACAGCATAAAATGTGATAGACGTACACTTGTTTAAGGTGAGTCAAAAATTGAAAATTAAAGAGCGATTCAATTATTCAAATTTCAAAGTCAAGAAGCACTAATGCCAGATTAGACTAGTGTGACAAATTTTAGTAAACTACTACACGTAACTCATCAGACAATATGTTATAACCTTTTTTAAATAAGTTAAAATCAATCTACATCAAAATTCGCTAAAATAGAAGTGTACATGAATGTATATATTCAACTTTTATTGATGTTTCTAGGAACAAATGCATGACGATAACAGATGTGATTGCAGTCCAAGGTTCCATTTTTTTTTTCTATGCTTTTTTTTTGTGAGAATTTATTTCCTAAGCTGCAAGCACACGTATCATCATTTTTTTTGGATCAAAGATCATAAAAGTGGCCAAATAAAAAAACTTTAATTGGTGTTTCTAGGAGCAAATGTATGACGATGACAGATATGATCGGAGTCCAAGGTTTTAATTTTTTTTCTACGCTTTTTTTTTTGGAGAGAATTAATTTCCTACGCTGCAAGCAAGTGAAGCAACATATCATCAATTTTTTATCAGAGCAACATAGCATCACATATGCACAACCTTTGTATCTTATTTTTAATACGACGAATATTAAAATAAACTAACTGATATTTAAATGACAAAACAATAGGGTTCCTTTAAGTTAGTTAATTGTAATGAGTTTGTCATTTAAGTTTTTTTTAACAGTTAGGTCCTTTGAGTTACATAACGTTTACATCGCTAGTCTTTTTTTAATTTTCCATCCAAATTCGTTACAAAAAAGCCTATGTAGCGGTTATTAAGCTAACATCAACATCAAATGGCTTATTTGGCAAATCCAACATGTATTTTAAATTAATTTTGATTAAAAAAGTGTATGAGTTCCTGGGTTTTGTTCATGAAGATGTTGATCTAAGTTTTTGATTTATTTCATTTTTAATAAAAAATTATGAGTCAGATTAAAAATACATGTTGGATTTGCCAAATAATCCATTTGATTTCCATGTCAGTTTAATAACCGCCACATAGCTTTTTTTAATGGATTTGGATGGAAATATAAAAAAAGACTAACGGTGTAAACATTATGTAACTTAAAGGGCCTAACTATTACAAAAAAACTTAAAGAACCAACTCGTTACAATTAAATAACTTAAAAGACCCCTAGTGTATTTTTGCCTATTTAAATTAACATGCTGATATTTGATTATTTAATTATTGTGGAAACTTATAATTAGGCACAAGCAAAAAAACTAAGTGAGCTTACCAAATGCTGACATGGCAAGTTTGAGGTACCTACTATGGCGCATGCCGGAGTCGGATTCATGAAGCTGAACCAGTAACCATAACGTGTATAGCTGCCATGTGAAAGCCAAACAGAGACATATGATTCCCGATGTCCTGCACCAATTAATATATAGCAACTTAATAATAATAATAATAATAATAAGTTTTTTGACACTTTTTTTGGTCACAAGGAGAAAAACAAAAATACGGGCTAAGTCCCGACAAAAGAAATACATAAACAGATAATAAGAGATTCACCATCTTCATGGGGGGCCTTCCAAAATCACTAAAGAAGACCGTTGAGAAGGAGAATATTGGTGATTCGTCTCTGATTTACTCATTAAATTTTGTGACATCTAGAGCCGTTTGTTAACTTTTTTTTAAACAATCACTTTTTTAATAAGAATAATCTATTTTTGAAGTTTTTCATCTTCTTTTTAAAAAAAATGAGAATCTAAAAATAATCTAAAAACTGTTTGAAATGAGAATCTGTTTTGAGTAGTTTTTCGTAATAATTAATTTTTAAAGAATGTTTTCTTTAAAAAAACTGATTTTCATTATGTTACACAAACACAAAATTTCTCATTTTCTTAAAAATCTCTAAAAATTAATCTATAAATATTTAATAATAAAATCAATTACTTTTTAATCAGTAACAAACGAGACCCCTAAATTAGCAACAGATTTCAATTTTTCCGTCACTATAATTTTCGTCACAAAATTAATTTTTCCTAGTATTGCGAATAATAATCATTCTATAGCTATATATATATTTCATTCAATATATAAGACATATATTATTATTCAATAGTAGTCTCATGACTCACCAGCCAAGAGTGGTAAAGGCCAAAGGAAGAACAAGAGCCTGAAAACCGATCCCGGAACTAAGAACATGAAACGCAGCATAGTAAGCGTTTCCCTTTCTAGACTCAGTAATTGGAAGCCAATCTTCTTGTGGATCAAACTTAGTAAAACGCCCAACTTCTCCAAGATAGCCATGCATGTTTTCAATGGCTTTCTTCATTGGGCTAGCTAAAGGAGTGTTCATAAAACGAGAGACAAAAGGGCTTTTAGAAGGAGAATGTATTTGATGAACTTGAAGTGGTGGAGTTGAGATTGATGGAGAGTTATGTGTCTTAGTCTCTCTACTACTTATCTTCACTATTTCTAACACTTCCTCCATAATTATGTGACTGTAAAAGTCTTAGCTAGCTAGGTGTGTCTCACTTCAACACACGAGTTGGAGTTTCTTGTTATAGCATCGTTGGAGTTGGAAGCTATATATAACATAAAGAGGAGTGAACGTGCTCAAATATATATATTTGACAATGACATGTTGCTTTTTATTCCATTCATATAGCTAATCTTTCTTTTCTGGTGCAATTCATTAATCATATAGCTAACCTTAATCATGCGGATTATATAATTGTTTTGGTTGTTGCATTAGTGTGTGTATGTATGTATCTTTGACCATACCCCATCCCACTTGGATTGTCGACTTGTAGTACTAGTGGCTGCTGTCTTTTAAGACAACAAGAAGTTCACTAAATTACTCACTCAGTCATATACTATGACTAAACTACTTTATATGTTATTTGGATGCGCATTTATAACCTGTTTCTTGCCAATGATTTTGGCCTAGTCCCCCTTTGAGCCTTCTTCTGTCTTTTTTTTTTGTTTTTTTAATAATAGAGGAAGCCCGGCCCCATCTTATATAAAAAAATTGGATGCATATTTATTTTATTTTAGTAACAATTCATTCTTCTCCATCTTTTATTTTTTACAATTATAATAATAATAATAATAATTATTATTATTATTATTATTCATAATTCTTTTTATTTGCAGATAATTATAGAATAGCTATATATTAAAATGTGTGTATAACAACTAATTAACAGTAATTAAGCTAAAGTTTAATCTTCTATCTCTTATTTTTATTTAGGAAGTTTTTATAATGATTTTATTAATCTGTCATTTGGTAAAAATATATACATGAAATCATTAATTATGATCAACCATATATCTTATAATAATTTTAGCTTCAAGGAGTTCAATTCAAAAGTTTAGTTTTCTAGATAAATTTAATCGACATTAATTAAATTAATTGGAGTTTATAATATTCAGATAACAACAACCTTAAACGCTAGAAGGAAAAAATGCTTAGCAGATAAAAAAGGTTTGCATCTTCCCTTTTGTTCCCCCAATTTCCTTTATAAGTGAGATTTTGAAAATCCACCATGAGGTAAATGATGCTTCTCGGAAGGCAGTGAAGCGACTTAGGCAAGTGATGTTCCTTTAAAAGTCATTGTTGTTGGGTGGAAAGTGTAACAGGGAAGGAATACTGACAAATTAATAGCATAAAACAACAAAATGTCTACAATTTTGACAAAATAAAAGTCACTAGAATACCCATGTCTCTGAATCTATAACTTTGAGGCCTTGATTAATGGTTGAATCTGCAATGATTCGAAGTTGATTTGTCGATCTAAACTAGACGAACACGCCAACAAAACGAGAAATAAAAAGCACCGCACCAACGACGAACAATAATAACGCTACACAAAGAGAACAAAAAAAAAATGAAATAAAAGCTAAATCTATGTGAGAATAATTTACTTAAATAAAAAAAAGGAAAAAATGATACCGAGGGGGATTCCAGGCCAAAAGACAGAACCAAAACCACCCATTTTTAATGGATGAGCAAAAAAGAAAAGAGTAAAGAAAAAATTGAAAGAGAACAACTATTATTTGAGTTGTTAACTTAGAGCAATATTTATATACTTAATTATTTATTTCATCACACAATAATTTTTTTATAGTAAACTAAGAATAGTTTTTTCTGACCCACAAATTTTTCCCTAACATTCTTTTTTTTTAAAAGAAATACATGAGTCTCATTAGAATCCTTATGATGTTAAACAACACTCATCAAGAAAAAGTCATCGATAAAGAAATAAATACCCTTATATTAGTAAAATGGATGACTAGACATATACTCTTTACGGTGAAACAAGCATGTGTAACAATAGTATAAAGCACAAAACTAAAAATTTATGATGAACAGTGTAAAAATTTATGTACGAGAATCATTTGTCTTGTTTCTTCACACTATGGACTTTGAGACTTTGAGTCACATGTCTTATTTATCTTAAAGTCCTTATACTTTTATTAAATTATATCATATGACGGGAAAAACATCATTATATATGCAACATTATGGCACCAATTGTATATCTTTATTGCCATCTTTATGCCTAGTCTCGTAAACTTAGCTAATAGCTTGTTCCTTCCATGATGTTTCTCCTCTCAATCTCTGTCCCACATTTTGTTTGAATAGTCCTATCTTTTTGAGTCAGCTACTTTCCTTGCATAAACACGTGGATTAATGTTTTTGTCGATATAACAAATCAATGAAGGATCGAGGAACCCGCTAAAACATAAACTTTAGGGCTTTTTTGAAGGTAAACGCAAACTTTAGGTCTTTTTGATTTTGAAGGTAAGCGCACCAACTATTTTCAATGGCTTGCATCCAATGAGCAACCTCACCATTTGATATCAAGTTATTTTTAGTCTTTTAGTAGCATGCATATGGTTGGGACATGGGGTATTATAGCACCATCTTTTATCAAAGTTGCTTTGGAGCTTTCTTTAATTTTCTTGACAAAACTTTATTTCCATCACTTCTGTTTCCTTGTCTTTGTCTCAATATATAAGATAAACATTTTTTATAAATTATGTTCGGTATATTCTTTTTTGTTGTTGTAGAAAACAGACTCCATGAAGAAATAAATTAACTAGCTAGGAATACGACGAGGGTTGTTAAACTCATACAATCAGCAAGTACAACAGCTTCCAAACTAAGAGGACTCCGCTCAAAAACAATCAAATAATCAGTTTATAAGTTGCAGTCAAGAGAGGGTAAGGCATTCGTACATCTATTAACTTCCTTAAAAACACGGTGAATACAGACATCCCAATTGAGAGCTAAAAGTTTCTTTTTTTTTGGGTACACGAACCTAAATAATATTTTTGGTACCATCATACTATTATATATAATAAAAACAACATTTCTTTTACAAAATCTAATCAATTTTTAATCAAGCATTAAATATCATGTTGGTTCTCTTCTTGTCAACACTTGTCTAGTCGTTGCTAAAAGTTTCTGAATCTGCTGAACCAGCCCACCACCAGCAAGGCGCCCAACCTGGTCCCCTTTAATGACCCTAAAAACAATATATTCTTATTAACTAAAGTTTTATGAAAATCTAATTAATCGATAATAGATTCAAGCTACTTAATAATATTCGTGGGTTTCCCTATATAGTTTTTTTTTAGTGACAAATGTTAGTATTTCTTATGTGAGGTATAGAGAGGATTTTTGAACCTCCAACCTTATGTCTCGTGCTCTTTACCTCCCACAACCGGAACCAACCACCTAACCACCACCTTATGACAACAACCTATAGTATGTTGGTTTAGGACTTCCCTTTCAATTAATGGGTTCGATTCCAACACCACAAATTAGAGAGTGGAGGTTGGTGTGTATGTACGCAGGGTAGAAATTATGATTTTTGCTAATGAGGAATACTTTTTAGTACAAGACGAATGACAAGAATGAACAATGACAAAAGATGAATTGTTATTAATGTCATCTCATTCAACTTTCCCTATCCTTTTTTGACATTTCGTACGGCAGTCTTCGTACTAAATATTAATCCTCTTTTGTTATTTGACTAGTATGTAACCCATGCAATGCACGAGAAATAATTTTGGGTTTAAAATATTGAAATGATTAATATTTTATTAAATGACTATATACTAGTATGATACACCCGTGCCAGCACGGGTATACATATTATTTGAAATTATTTTATTATATTTTTTGTTTTAAACAGCTATAAAATATTATAGCAACAAAAAATTGGTGTATATACGTGTGAATCTTTTTTTGTATTTAGTACTTTTCTTTTTTTGGTTTTGTTTTGAGACATTAAAATACTTATGTTCTTATTTGTGTGACCCAATTCCGAGCATATTTGTGTATATTTAATTCCATTTCGAATTTTTTAAAAAAACTCATTTATGATACAAAACTCGAAATTACAAAAATCACACACTATTTTAAATCCTTTTTTAAATTAAAATGTAAAAGATTTCATGTTACATTGCCTGAAAAATTAATATTTTTTTGACGCGAATGGATCACAATAGTTATATCAACAAATGCATGTTATAATAGTTTCAAAATAGATATTGTAGAATTATCCACATATATTTCGTTACCGCGATAGTGATTTGTATTACTATTGATTACTAATAGTAATAACAGTAATGCTAATTAATGAAAGTTTCAAATTATATTTCTAAAAAGTATTATATTTTTCATATTGAGTTTCTTAGTCAATCTATAAAACATATCAATTATGAAAAACATGGGGTATACACGGGATTACATAGGAAGGTTAGGATTATTTTCGGAGTTTAAAGGTAACTTGAACTTACCAAACAGAAACCCTAAATTCAAGATTGCTTGCAACTCACTTTCCAAATCATCTTCCTATCGCAACACAGCCGAACTATTTCGCTCTCCAATTGCAGAAACAGATTCTTCATATTTGTTGCTGCTACGGGTCATCAATGGCGACTGGATATGCTTCATCTTCTTCACGTAAAGGTCTGGGAAAAATCGTAGGCTCTCCTCAACATGTATTGGAACAGAAATCAGCAACTGAGGTATGCTTATTATGATCGAATTTGTTTGTATTGATTTGTATGTAAAAGAAATTCGTCGTTGGTTGTATATAATTTGTTAATCTGTCAAGATTTATTGTAATTATCTTCTAATTTGTGATTCCCTATGGATTTGAAACTGTCACGATATTTTTTTTATCATTGAGACTCAACAAATTAGTTTGGGTTACCTCTACTATCATTGAGACTCAACAAATTAGCTAGTGTATATTTCTGATCAAGGTTCAAAAAGTCATCATGAGCGGGCTGATTCTTGGTGGCCTTACTGACGGTCAAAGTAAGGGATGTGAGCGCCTGGCTCATGCTGTCAGTGTATCATGTCAGAAATATACATAAAACATAATGTAGATAGACTCCATACTATCAACTGAGTAATTAAAACATAAAAAATACTGAATTCTAATATAGTGTCTCTAATATCCTTTAGAATTTTTACGTTTCTCGCAATGCTTTTGCTTCCGGTATGTCGGGGTTGAACAACAACTTTGTGGTGTGCATAGTGGTTTGAATAGAAATACCTCCTGCACATACAACGCGTGAATATATAATAGACAAATCATTAGAAAATATTCTAGGAGCATCCCCATTATATGTGGCATTGTTCTTTCACTTATAATAAAGAGAAGAAGCATTACCAGGCCAAGTACCAACTTTAAAATACAAAACAGCTATGACAGCATTGTGCGCACCTCCAGATTTGATGAACTTCTTCATCTCAACAACGTACTCACCGAAGAGAGTAACACTGAATTGAAATCTGAACAGCATAATAATATATATTGTTTACAAATTATAATATTAACATATTAATAAAATAATCCAAATGTAAATGCTATTCAAAAATAGTATAGGATGCAGGAAAATTGGTTATTAGTTGTAGACGCTACCCTCGGTTGTCGAGGTCAATTTTGAGTCTCGTGCTCATCCCAGTAGCTTTGTAGAACTCTTGTTCCTTTCCGACTCCGGTAAGCAATCCAGCAACATCTAGAATATCAAGAATACATGTATTAGGATGCAAACATAAAGTTGTATGAACAACAACTTCGAAACAATTTAGATACTCCCCGACTAAGAAATTCTTGCTGTAATCTGGCTCGAAATACTGTTCTGGAGGGGTGAAATTATAGGCAGGGTAGGGTATACCTCAGTAGTGGCCACTGGTCTTATCAAAGCACCCAATATGTAATTCAGTCGGTACTCGTGTTGCGCGGTACGGCTACTCCCCGGAATAAATTGCAACGGTAAACTTGGATATGTTGTATACAGAACCTTCAAGGATAAATCTGTCATGCTTGTAGATATACATTTTATCTATATGACCCTGTATCCTGGTTCTCTTAATCACGTAAGGTATATAGATTAGTTCACCTATATATTGTTCTTCTATATGTTCATCTATGTTAAATTTAGCTGTATATGTATTCTTAAATTGATGGTATAAAGTCGTATATTCTTGGAACACCTTTGTTTTTTTTTGCGGTTTTATGTTTCAATCTTCAACATGAATTGTGAGGTTATTATTTTAATGTAGAAGAGACATAACAGAAATTATACATGAGGCTACGATCCACAATTCTAGGAAGCTGTTTCATATTCTTATAACATGCAATAATGATTTTGACAGTCATTATAACAAAATAATGAATTCCTTTTTATTGCCATTTATAGATGGCCGAAATTTTGTTGAAGGTGAGCCGTACAGATCTCCACCAAGATTGAACTTACATCCATGGCCGTTCAGATGAGATTGGTGGATGACATGGATGCCACCTATTTTTAATTTTTACTGCGTGGCTTTTTTGGTTAGTGACTTGGAATGGTGATGTGGATTATTCTTGGTTGTATATAATAAAGATAAAGATAAAGATAAAGATAGAGCTCTGTTTATATATTAAAAAATGAGCAACAATATTTAGAAATCAAGTTTGATGTGGTTACCTTGCAAATCATTTAGCATTAGTGTTAAGTCTTTACCCACTACAACAAATGTTTATTTCTTTTATGCACGGTTATTAATATCAGGGTGGGAAAGTATAGCCTCTGAGAAGGTCAGTTACTGGTCTAAATATAAATTCCTTTCAGCCAATAACTTTATCTGAATAACTGTATTCGCTGTTAAATTTTGAAGATAATTGTTAGAATCCACACAATAGTTGGTCAATTGAACCTTATTCACTGTTGATGAAGCCTATGGTAGATCTGAGTTGAAATATGAACCTTTGAATCAAGTTTCCAGTTTGCTCCATTGGTGGTAGAGTTGAAAAAAAGGTTTATGTAATGCTTATGTTGACGTTGTTTATTTTACAGGAGCGTGGAACCAGAAGTTATGCTAAATAGTTCATGGATGGTATTGGGCCTTTGAGCAATATGGATTTCCATAATCTCAGCCCTTTTCTCATTTACGATTTCTGATGTGCGGTTTGGATCACATCAGAAGGCATTTCAATATATGAGTTGTTCCAAATTTTTAGGGATACCATTTATTGGGTATCAATTGGTTTAAATGCTAGCACAACAGACCAAATTATTGTATTTAATGGCTGATTTTTTTAAGACAGCCGAAATTTTGAGCATCCTCAGCCATTCAGATTCTGGACCTGTTGCCATGACAAATCAAGGCCGTATAATTAGTCCCTATGCGTTTTATTTCATGTAATATTAAGCGTTAGATTTTCCTGGTGTCATTGATGATAAATTTTGGACGGTGATTATACTGTTAGCTATCTGTACTGTGCTGCCTAAGTGGACTTTTTTGCTGACATGAAAATGAAGTGGATCTTAGGTGTTTATTCTGAATATGTGATGTGGACTTGTCATTGTAAAACTTATGGTTTATTATAATAGAGATAATTTATTGAAGAATATGAGACATTTATTGTATATTAATCGCATAAAAAATAAAATTAAAAGAGTTATCTTAAAATCAAAATGGTAAAGTGTTTGTGTGGTGGTGAATCAAATAAAATATAATTGTATAAATTATAAATGATTATGGAAACAATGCATAGTGTCATATCAGTGCGCAAATACAGGAATTTGATAGTAAAAAGTAAAAGTAAATATGTGGCCAATATTTTTTCTTAGTATTTAAAAAAATTGATACATGTAAACATATTTATTTATTTATTTATTAAATTTTTCACAAAGTTTGTAAACATTTATTAATAATGTTTAATATTGTAATTCAGTTTAAAAAAAATCATCAGTTTTATTAATTTTTTCATAAAACAAAAAAACAATAAACAAACAAAAGTTTAATACTTATTATACATATATATATATATATATATATATATATATATATATATATATATATTAAAAAACAATCAACTAAAGTTTAATATTTATTTTAATTAGTTAGACATTAATATAATTTCTTGTAAAAAGACTCAATCTCGTGTGATATACTTTTACTCTAATTCAAATATTATTCTTTTTTTATGTAATATATGTATGTTAGACAATCATATTTATGATTTGTCTATCATTTCTTTTTCATGTAATATATATATACATATATATATATATATATATATATATATATATATATATATATATATATATATATTACGTGCGCGCCTTCAAAAATAATTTTTTTCAAATATATTCATATTTTTTTATCAATTTTTTTTAAATAAAATTCTCATTTTTATGTGACATAAGTATTTACCCTTTGATTTTTAATAATCCATGTAAATTCCGTTTAGCTCCGCATAATGTCGACATGTATTATGCATAGTGGTTAAAGAATATAAGCTGGGAATATTTCAACCATGACATAAACTATTTCATGCCTTCTTCTTCAAATATATATATATATATATCTCTACAGGGAACATATCAAGTGAGAGCAATTTTATTATGAGAGGGTGAGAGGAGTGAATCTCAATCATAGATTAAATGGTTAGTGGTTGAGATTAAAACCAAAAGTCAATGTGGTAACCACCCACCTTTGAATCACAACCACCCATGTATTGTTAGACGGTCCAGATTTATCCCTCTCACGCTCTCATATTAAAACTCAAATCACTTGATACACCTCCTATATCTATATATATATATATATATAGATATATATATATACTTCAATTTTTTCATTGGTAGGCCTAATCCTTCCTTTCCTTTGTAAAGTGTGATAAGAATCAATGTGAGGATTTCAAAATGGTAAGATTGAGAGGAAAACCATGCATGGTCTACAATTTTAATTTTAAATTATGTATATTTTGGAAAAGATATTAAAGTGTAATAAGAAATGAGTTTCTTAAAATTAAATTAGTTCCAAACAAAAAGGGGAAAAACTTCAAACTTGTTTTAAAGAACTCACCATTTAATATTCCCATGATAATAAAATACTCTAAGTTGAGACCATATATACTCACATAGAAAGCTCCAAACAAACAATTTTCACAACTAATTTTGGGCTAGGTTGATCGAAAGTGATTTGCTCACACAATGTGTCAAAGGAAATAAATTCGAATTAAAAATAGAAAAGTACATATTTATGTGATTTTTTTCTACACAATAAGAACTATGTTAAAAGGCTCACACCTATGCACAAGCTTCAAAAAGGTATTGGAGGAGTTCTTTTTTTTCCCACATCGGTTACTGTCATAAAGAAACGCGAAATTATTTCAATCATAGGTTGTGTATGACTCGTTTCACTTGAAATCTAGAATCCAGAGTCAATTATTTTAGGTGATGTTGAGTTTGTCATGCATTAATATGTGCACTCACGAAAAATTTCATTATCTCCTGATTTTGAATCTCAATCTTCTTTGGTTACAAAAAGTTTAGGTGAGTTGAGCTCCGGGGGCTCACCAGGCCAGCGCATGTCTCACGACTCTTTTTAGCGCTTATAGAGGTAAGCTAAATCTAATCGTATGTTTTGATCTACAACCGTGGAAGCTTTTTTCTTCTTAGGTGTGCATTGTTCAAATAATTGTTTAATGACAAATCATGCCCAATAATAAATTATTTAAATCCAAAAAAAAACTAATACCATACGCTAAGAAAAGATGCAAAGAATCAGAGCAAACAACCCAATAAGTGATCAAACTGCTGCTGCATCTATTTTTACAAAAATTTACTATTTATCAATTATTGTTTTGCTTTTGGATCACGACGGGTAAACTTAATAAGTGATCACTTTAATTTCATTTATGTACATAACAATATTTTAAATCATTCGTATTAAGCAACACAGTACGACCCGTGTGTATGCACGAGTTTAGTGCTAGTTATGTTAATATTAATTCCCATCAAATACAACAAATCTCACAAAGTAAGCAATCAATATAACTCTTTGACAAATACCCAAGTTATAATTCCCCTTTCATACAAAACAAAGGGGAACTAAAAAACACTCAAACCAAACCAACACAAAAGACACTTGGTCTTCCATGGTTAAATTTAAATTCATGCAGCACCTGTACAATAAAACGAAGGGTAGATATTAGACATAACACAAACGGTCAAAAACAACCCTATTGAGACTTGCTAGTCTCCTCTTGTAATATTCTATGTTTGTATGAAATATGTTGCAAAATATAAATAATAAAATTGATCGAAAAGTCAATATATGCCAAATTCTATCCATTACAGCTACTTCAACAAAACACAATAACACCAAAATGTTAGATCAAGAATTGACAATAATAGCAACATACAATTAGCATTGAACCATCCCCTTTCCAAGCCACAACAAAATGGATTATCAATTTGGTACGGGAGGTACACATCCATGCCTTCTCCAATTAATTAACCAATCTTGCATTAAATTGGAAATTGGGAAAGTCATTTCCAGAAAGAAACTGATATCAACTTGCAATAGAAAAAGCAAGGAAACGACAATCATCATATTTGAAAAAAGTTATATAAGTAAGCATTGGATTTGAAGAAGTAAAATACAATTACATTGTCGAGCTCTTTTGATATATGATTGTTCACTAATATACTAAACCTGCAGAACAAATTAAACCATTTAGTTGTAAATGATGTGTATATAGATCATATTTTCCCTTAAAAAGGTTGTGTAGAGAACTATGAGGAAAGTGGAATGCAAAAGAAATAAATCTATTTCATTCCAATTCAATCATTAACATAAACAACCATTGGAACAAATCCATTTCCCTAAAATTAATTTCACATGTGGGGTTTTATTTAGTAGTGCATAAGGCTAAATGGTAGCAATGTCTAAAATAAATAATTGTATGGATTATCTTAGTAAAATATCAACTGTAAGAAAGACTTAAGAAATTGTGAATTCATTAACATTGATATTTTGCAATCGTATTACAATGTGTGGATGAACTGAGTTCTTATACTCAGTAAACAAAATAGTTTTTGTTACACTTTGATCAAGATCGCTAACTAACTATTAACAGCCTAACCAACACCTAATTAACAAACTTGGTGAACACTTCAACTGGCAGCTGTAGGTGGAGTTGCATTATGCTGAGTAGTTGCTTGACCTGTTGTAGCAGGTTTGTGACCTGCATTACCAGGTCCAGGTTTACACTGCTGTGAGTTATGTTGACTTGCTATAGTAGGTTGACCTGTATTTCCTTGTGGTGCCTTCTTATCTATTACTCCCCCTTCAAACTCAAGGAGGGATTTGACCTTGAGTTTGTGCCTCAAGTTGATAAAGGCTGCTGTGCCAAGAGGTTTGGTCAATATGTCAGCCAATTGAGCAATTGCAGGAACATGCTGTATCAGAAGTGTTTTAGCAGCAACTTTCTCCCTGACAAAATGCAAGTCCATTTCAATGTGCTTTGTGCGTGAATGAAGAATGGGATTGTGTGCTAGTAACACTGCTGACAGATTATCACAGAGCATGGTTGGAGTTTGGTGAGGAACTTTGAGTTCTGTCAACAAGGACTGTATCCATAGAAGTTCTGCAGTGGCTTGGGCAATGCCTCTGTACTCTGCTTCTGCACTGGACCTTGCTACTAGATTTTGCTTCTTGGCTGACCAGGATATCAAATTAGGTCCCAAAAACATGCACAGACCTGTGGTAGAGCGTCTGTCATCAATATCACTGCCCCAGTCAGTGTCACAATAGATCCTTAGAGAGAATTTGTTATCTGGAGAAGCAGGTTGGAGATGCAGGCCATGATGAAGTGAGCCATTCAGATATCTTATCAGTCGTTTCACTGCAAGCCAGTGAGTTTCAAGAGGAGTAGCTAGAAATTGACACAACTTGTTGACAGTGAAAGCAATTTCAGGTCTGGTCAGAGTGATATACTGGAGTGCACCAACCACAGACCTGTATTGGAAGGGGTCTTTGAGATGATCACTGCCTTGTTTGCTCAGTTTTAGATTGGAGAGCATTAGTGTTGGCATTCCATTGCATTCAAGCATGTTTACTCTCTGAAGCAAGTCCAAAATGTATTTGGTTTGAGTTAGTAGAAGAGAGCCATCAGGGAGAGATTTTACCTCAATGCCAAGGAAATAGTCTGGCTTTCCAAGGTCTTTGAGAGCAAACTGCAGATTGAGTTTCTGGATTAGACTTGAGATCAGTTTCTGAGACGTACCAGTGATGATGATATCATCTACATAGACTAGAGCATAGAGAGTAACTCCTTGGTGAGCATAGATGAACAGGGAGGGGTCACATTTGCTAGACTTGAATCCAAACTGTAGCAGGGCTTGAGTTAATCGTTCATACCAGGCCCTTGGTGCTTGTTTCAGACCATATAAGGCCCTGTTCAGTTTGCAGACGAGACTCTTGTCATGACTTGTGAATCCTGGTGGTTGTTTCATATATATTTCTTCAGTGAGATAGCCATTTATAAAGGCATTATTGATGTCTATTTGTTGCATTGACCACTTGTGTGTGAGAGCAAGAGTCAAAATAATTCTGATGGTGGCTGGTTTCACCACTGGTGAGAAGGTTTCTCTGTAATCCTTACCATGAATCTGATGAAAACCCTTAGCTACTAGACGTGCTTTGCACTTGTTTAGAGAGCCATCTGGATTTTGTTTGACTCTGAAAACCCATTTACAGCCAATGGCTTGTCTCTGAGGTGGCAATGAAGTGAGAGTCCATGTACCATTCTTTACCAATGTATCATATTCTTGCTGCATTGCTTCTTTCCAGAGAGTTTCATTCAATGCTTGCTTGACTGAAGTAGGTTCAACCAAGGTTAGAAACACTTTTGGTTTTGTCTTACCAGTTTTTGTCCTTGTCACCATTGGATGTACTGAGGTTGTGACTGTGTTGGGAGTGGAAGGGACCTCTGTGTTGGACTGTGTGGTTTCAGTTTGAGCTGGAGTGGGTGTTGTATCTGCTGCAGGGACAGGGAGTGACTGTTGTTGATCTTGGAAAACAACCAGTGTATTTGACTCAGTTGATGGTGCATGGTTAGTATTGGTGGTGACAGGAAAGAGAGAAGAATAAGGAAACTTAGTCTCATCAAACAGGATGTCTTTAGTAATGTAGATTCTGCCTTCAGGGCTCAGACACTTATAGCCTTTGTGTTGTGGTGAAATGCCTAGATTGACACACTCAGTGCTTCTGAACTCAAGTTTGTTTTTGTTGTATGGTCTGAGATGTGGATAGCAGGTACAGCCAAACACTTTGAGGGATTTGTAGTCAGGTTGCCTGTGGTATAATGCTTCATAAGGTGATATGAATGATGAGTGACTTGAGGTAGGCAATCTATTTATGAGGTGAATTGCTGTTGTGAAAGCATGATCCCAGTATGATTTAGGTATTGCTGCATGAGATAACATTGTCAGGCCCATTTCCACCACTTGTCTATGTTTTCTCTCCACTGTACCATTCTGATGGGAGGTATGTGGACAAGTCAAACGATGGAGTATTCCTTGAGAAGTAAGCAAGGTTGTAAAAGGTCTGAATTCACCTCCAAAATCTGTCTGTACAGCTTTAATAGTGGCACTGTGTTGTGTGTGTACCATAGATTGAAATTTGGTAAAGGCCAACAAGGCATCAGATTTATTCTTTAAAAAATAAAGCCATGTAAACTTGGTAAAAGCATCAACAAATGCAATATAGTAACTATACCCAGTGTTAGATGGTGAGGGTGATGGTCCCCATAAGTCAGAGTGTATCAATTCAAAGGGGTGTGTGTATGTAGTGGTGGATGCAGGGGCATATAGCCTATGTGATTTTCCAACACAGCAAGAATTGCATAGAGAAACATCAATTTTATTTGGAACAACAATATTATACAATTTGAGAACAGAGTTAACAATGTGAGCATTAGCATGTCCTAGTCTAGAATGCCATAGTTGATAAGTTTTGACAACAGCACTAGAACTAGTCTTATTTTTATTTGAAACAGAAACTGTATTTGTACATATTTGAGGTTTGCTAATAGTCTTTTGCAAAGAATGAATTCTAAGCCTAGGTTTTACTGCAACACTAAAGGGTAATTTCTTGAAAGAGTAGAGTCCATCACGACCTTTTAGTCCCTTGAGTAGCACTTGCTTAGTGTCCTGAGATTTTACAAGACAGCAGTTGGAGTGAAATTCAAAATAGACCTTATTATCCTTAGAGAATCTAGATACTGAAAGTAAGTTTTTGGAAATTGATGGAACATGCAGCAATTTATTTAATTTGAAAACAATTGCAGGATTAAATGGTGATGTGAAACTACTGGTGCCAATGGCTTTGATTGGCACTTGATGCCCATTCCCCACAGAGACTTTGGTGGTGCCTCTATAGGGTGTGCTAGTGTCAAGATTGTGTGAGTGTGGTGTAACATGGTGAGACGCACCTGTATCCTTGTACCAGTCTTCTTCAAGAGACTCAGTAGACAATTCTTCACCTGTGGCAGCATAGCTCACATGTGGTTGTGAAGCATTTTGTGTGGCCTTCTCTGTCTTGGTCCTTGCATCATTCTTGGGTTGTCTTTGCTGGGTTGGACCACCTTCAAAGGTTTCATCATATCTGTGCCAGCAGTTGATTGCTGTGTGTCCAGTTTTGCCACATAATTGGCACGTTGGTCTTGACTCAGCTGCAGCCTGTGTTGAATTGTGGTTGTTGTTGGATCTACCACGGCCACGCCCTCTGTGATTGCGCCCACGACCACGAAAGTTCCCAGAGTTTGAGCCAGAATTGAAGGATGTGTGTGCAACATTGGCACTTACTGAAGTACTTGACAATTCTTGCCTGTGTTTTTCCAACTGTGCTTCTTGAACCAGAAGGAGGGCTTCTATATCAGAAAGCGATGTGGTGTCTGATTTCCCATATATCATCATTACAAAGGAGTTATACTCCTCCGGTAAACCATCAAGAACTATATCTATCTTGTCTTGATCAGAAATGTTTTCACCAATTGAAAGAAGGGAATCTGCAAGAGTATGGATGCGCATCAGGTATTCAGAGATTGATCTTTCTCCCTTCTTGGTATTCTTCAGTTCTGATCTTAATTGACGGATTCAGGCTTTGAGGTGGGAGTAATAGTGCTTGTGAATTCGATCCCAAACTTGATGGGAATGCTTGCATGTGAGAACACGAGGCAGGACAGCTTCACTAAGGGTAGATAGCAGCCATGTGAATAACATTTGATCTTGGACCAGCCATCGTTCATACTCATCTGTGATCTTGAGTGCGAGGCGATCTTCCTCCGTAGCATATTGCTGGGGAATTTGGGGGTTAACCAGAAAGCGATGCAGCTTGTAAGAGGTGATGATACGTTCAACTTGCTGGTTCCAAAGCAAGAAGTTCTTGTCTTCAAGCTTGATTGAGAGTTTAGGAGCCGCCGTGAAACCATGAGGGTGACTCAAGATTGAAGAATTCACCGCGAATACATTGTTGGTGTGGTTTTCAGTTGCGGCGAGAGCTTGTTTGGGCGTTGGATCCACCATTGACGAAGCTTTGAGATTATGCGGAAGCGATGGAACGGTGATCGTCACCGGCGATTAATACCATGTAAGAAAGACTTAAGAAATTGTGAATTCATTAACATTGATATTTTGCAATCGTATTACAATGTGTGGATGAACTGAGTTCTTATACTCAGTAAACAAAATAGTTTTTGTTACACTTTGATCAAGATCGCTAACTAACTATTAACAGCCTAACCAACACCTAATTAACAAACTTGGTGAACACTTCAACTGGCAGCTGTAGGTGGAGTTGCATTATGCTGAGTAGTTGCTTGACCTGTTGTAGCAGGTTTGTGACCTGCATTACCAGGTCCAGGTTTACACTGCTGTGAGTTATGTTGACTTGCTATAGTAGGTTGACCTGTATTTCCTTGTGGTGCCTTCTTATCTATTATCAACCAACACTTACGAATCTTCACCTATACTTTAGAACAGTTATTTGAAACAAACTACATTAAAAACCACATATAGCAGCTTTAATGATAGTATACTCAATTCAAGAAAAATTGTGACAGTTATGCTTTATATAAATATTCAACCAATGTGTGGTAGATGAATTTGGAAAACCAAAGGTATAAACAAAAGGCCAATGCAGCCACAATATTGCTGCACCAGTCACACAACCATATTTTGGACCCATCTAAATCCGTCAGCTTTAAATTTTCGCCTTTTCTTACATTTGCTAGAACTTTTACTATGACAAAAACCAAAATCTAAAACCCTGGTTTAAAGTCTTTCATAGGCTCAACTCTATAATTGCTTAAAGTATTATTTTCTGGTTAATCCGAATGAGCTCTAGAAATTAACACTTGGCAACTAAATAGGAGGATAGCATGTCTTGATGTGTGAACACAGACAAATATTTCTAGCATTCAAGCAATTTGTAAAGCAAGAACATATGTTTCTCAATAATAAAATTTATTCTAGAATGCAAGCAATTTGTAAAGCAACAATGTATATTCGAAATGAGATTTCTTACCTCTTTTAAGGTAATTGGAAGCTTACAACCATCTTCACAAATAAGATTTCCTACAGCTCGGTGAAGTAAGATCAATCGAGCTACAACATACATCAAAGAAGCTATAATATAAGTCACATATATCGATAACCAAGGAAATAGAAACTAAATCTTATTTGCCACAATCCAGGGCTTATAATTTATATTTCATATTGATATATAACTTATGGTTTATGTTGATATAAAGATATAAAAATGTAGACTCTCAAGTCATAAAATAAAATAAGATTAGAATTAGAATTAGAATAATGAATAGTTATGAATTTATGACCGATGGTGAAATCATGATATTAGCCCAAAAGGAGTTTAGACACTGGACAGTTTAGACGCAAAAATCAGAAAACCTTATCATATCCTCAAAACACTTATAGCCTTCAAATTAAAGTAACTCTAGATGAACCGGCCACTGGATCTTCTTGTAATTGTTCCGTATCAATCTTACTCCAGAGTTTATTTGCTTCCCTAGTACCCATGCATCCTGTATGGTTACAATAATGACCAAAACAAATGAGAAGAAGCACACGAAGCAAACAAATACATTTGAAGTGAGGAAACAATCACAAAACATTAAGCGTTTTCATATGGATCAGTTTAGAAGAATATATCTTACCTGCATTGATAAGTTTTGTTATATTTCCCAAACCTATTGGATGTAAAATATAGAAATAAAACAAAACAAATGAAAGCTTAAACCACGTTATAGGCTTATTGATAGACCATCAAATAAAAATACATAGAGATTAATCTGACAAATATATATTAAGCACAAACATGTCAAATTCAATTCCAAACTCAAGTAGGTTATTGAATCCCCCTACATCCAATTCAAGGGTTCAAGTGATCTACAGGCTAAAGCGAACTCCAACGTTAGGTATCATGTTTTTCTATATCAACAATCACATATAAATAGTTAAAATTATCTATAGTAAGATGCATTGAGTAAAATAAAGTATAAACTTTGACATGTAGATCATGCTTTTTTTTACACATGTAGATTATACATGTTGATCATACTTGTCAATGCAATTGATGTATAGAAACACGAGGTTCTTAATAATCAAAAACAAATTAATCAACAACCAAAATTTACACCATATATAAAAAGAATGCGTAGATACCTATCAATATTGACTTCAACACACATTGGTGTTAATTATGCAGTAACATTTAACATTAAAATGATAATAAACTATCACAAACCTTGAGAGGGGCCTATGCAATGGCGCCGACGGTGCAAAATAAAGCAACATACGTCGTAGAAGAAAGTTGGAAGCAGCACTCCATTTTGGCGAAGCTCCATTCCCTTGTTAATGGTGGGTGACTCAAATTAGCAAAATGCATAAACTCTTAATTTTTTTTGCAGGAGTTAGAACTCATCAGTGAGAATTAAAGAGTAATGGTTGAAATTGGTCATTTAATGTCAAATGATTGTGAAAATCATTTAATGTTAGGAATTGTATTTAAAATAATTTGAATTTTAAATAAAAACTTATTTTTGCAATAAATTGTTTCCTTTTATATTTTTCAGTTATGAGCATTGTATTATCATTTAATTTAATATTAGGATTGTATTAAAATAATTTGAATTTCGAATTTTCCATTAAAGTTGATTATTGTAATAAATTAATTCGTTTTATATATTTCAGTTATAACCATTATATTGGTATTTAATGTTACGAATTGTATTTAACTTTATTTTATTTTTCATTTCTTTTATTGTACAGATACAATCAAGACTTGATGATTTGGCTTTATAATTGCTGATGTGTGTAGAGAGAGGAATGATGTGGTCCAATTAAAATTAATCTTGTGTCTCAGCCAAATAGGAAGCGCATTAAATTTTTACCCCATAAAATACACTATGGATGACACATTGGAAAAATTGCTTTTAGGAACATATAAAATTGTATTATTAATAAATTATTGGTTGAGTTTTAATTTGCGCAGCAATTTAGCAATAAAGGCATCAAATAGAGGGAGTGGTGGTTAATGATAATGTTAATAATAATAATAGTAATAGAATAATTAGATTAATAATAAAATTGAATATGAAGTTTAAATTAAACCGAAAAGTTATTGTCATATTTGAATTTGAAATTAAAAATTTAATTTGAATTCGAATTTTGAATTAAACCTATAGTTATTGCCATAAAAACCTTCCATATATGTCTTTCGGTTGATAAACTCAATAATGGTGTATATATTATAAATTTGATTTAATTTTCAATAAATAATTCCACACTATGATTACATGGATAAATTTTGATTTGATGGCCCAATTAAAACGTTATAGTTGGCATGGCCACATAGGACTCGTATTTAATGTTTTCCCCACGAAATGCTCTATGGATGCCACCTATGAACTTTGGCTTTGAGGAGCATGCTCTTTTGTATTATTAATAGATAGATAATAGATAGTTGGCATGGCCACATAGGACTCGTATTTAATGTTTTCCCCACGAAATGCTCTATGGATGCCACCTATGAACTTTGGCTTTGAGGAGCATGCTCTTTTGTATTATTAATAATTAATAATAATAGATAAATAATTCCACACTATGATTACATGGATAAATTTTGATTTGATGGCCCAATTAAAACGTTATAGTTGGCATGGCCACATAGGACTCGTATTTAATGTTTTCCCCACGAAATGCTCTATGGATACCACCTATGAACTTTGGCTTTGAGGAGCATGCTCTTTTGTATTATTAATAGATTGGTGCTCAAATTATTTGGGTTGTTTGAAGGTGTCATAGTGAGCCCTGCTATTTCGGTTTGAAGTGCTCCTTATATTACCTTTTAGTATAAATTTTGTTGCTTAAAAAAAGAGAGAGAGGGGTCGGGGAAATCAAAATTAAATAAATTAACTTCTATGTATGATTTCATCTAACAAGTAAACCTTTGAAGTATTATTTTTGTATTTCCCTGATGTAGGGAGATCAACTGAGTTGGATACTATCGTCCTATATATTATTATAACAAGGTAGGGTTGTGGATGGATATAAAAATAAGAGAAAAGATACAATTGTATAGAGAGATCTACTTGAGTGTGTGCTCTTTATCTTGTTCATCTTGTCACTAGTTATTTATTTAATTTCTGCATGTTGGTGAGCCTTTTTTATCCCTCTGTAATGGAGATGGATAAAAGATTCTATTCATCATTATTTATCTAATAAAAACCAATCCAATCCATCAGTTAACAACAGGTGGTTATCCAATTATTAAAATGTTTAAAAACAAAAAATATATAAAACATTTACTATCTAAATTTTTTAAAAAACTAAATTTAAAAATATAGAGAGCAACCCTTGTCGGATCGTTGTCGCCACCCACCACCACAGCTCCTTCATGGGTCGTTCGGCTGCCACCATGGGTCTAGAGCTCCGCCATGAGTTGTCACCAGATAGCCACTATGGATTTCAAAAATAGTAGATGAATCATTAATCGTCCACAAAACTAATATAGAAGGATTTGATCTGATCCATTATTTATTTATTTGTAATTAATGGATTGAATGAATTTTCTTATGAATGATAGATAATTGATTTCTTTTCGATCCCTACTCTTTAGTTATATTCGCCCAGTCACTATTATCAACTATTTGATAATCTAGTTTGTCCGTCAACATTTAATGTTCAATAGTTTTTTCAAACAAAAAGGAAAGGAAAAAACCAACATACTAAGTGGCATTTAAGGAAGAATCCCTCTAGTATCATCTAAAAGCAAACAATTTAAGAAAGGAAAAACACGCTAATTAGAAAAAGTGGACAAGAATTAGAAGTACGACCTTTGTGAGTGAGCAAGTTTGCCGTATATTCACATGATGCAAAGTAGACAACATAATGGCGGATCTTCTTAGGATTCAGAGTATGCCACGACACCTGCGAGTTTTTTCAAAAATTGATTCATATATATATATATATATAGAATAGAGTCGATATTAGATGATATATTAATCGTACCGCTAAAAATACATATAGGTATAGTGGTTAGGCGGTTAATTTGTCGTCCTATAATCATGGTGTCAGCAATTCGATTCAATTCCCAGGGAAACCATTTTTGTAGTTTTTATTAAAGTTTTGCAACATTTAAGTGTATCCCACCCTAAAAGTGCTAAAACCAAGACTAACCTTGTACATTTATACTTTGGTAAATGATAAAAACCATTTCAACTCATTAGATAATTGTTAAAATTAGTGAAACATTATATATATATATATATATATATATATTATTTAACAAATTGGCACCCTACTAATAAAAATCTTTCATTGCGAGGCAACAACCAAGTATTTTGAATGTAGTCCGAAAAATCGCAATATTGTGAGCATAGACGTTCAAAATCAACGAAGCCCTAGGCGCACTCACCCTACACAATATAACACACAAGAGCATCTCACGCTTCCATGATCGGTTTAATTTTTCAAAGAAAGAAGAAGAAAGGGGAAGGGGTGGGAAAAGAAAATAAAGAATTAAGGTTTTAAGTGATTTTGGATATTTTGGGCTTCTCAAAACTTTTGAAGGATTAGGGGTGTGGTCAATAAGTTGGTGGGGTGTCAGAAGAAATTCCATTTTTCTTGTTGTGTAATGATACTTATACCAGAAGCAGATGAAGCCACGACCCAATACTATTTTTCTTTATTTTTCTTGAACAAAAAAAAAACTGGCGGTAAATAAACGGATGCAGCCCAAGCCACGTATACGATAGATAAGCACCATCAAAATATATGGCATAGATTCAAGTCTTGCCCCGTCTTCTTCATAAACGAAAAAATTGAAGACGTAATCTCAATTCCACACTAGTCCTTCCAAACATATATACACGCCCAATTAATCAAATTTATTTATATCGTCACAAGTCCCTTAAATTTCTTAGAGATTTTTCTTCAAATCTCTTTGTGCAGCCACATTTCCAAGTTCCAACAATCTAGCGTAAACAGAGTAGAGAAACCATGGCCTTCGCCACCACAAGTACTTTGCTTTCTACAAATTTCTTAGCAAGAAGCAAGGTTTTACTATCTCCCCCAACCCCAAAAACATCTTCAAAATCATCCATTCCACAATCAATTTTCCTAAACTCTCAGAAGAATTCTTCTACTGATGACAACAATTCTAAACCACTCAAATCAGCATGTTCCAAAGCTGCCTTATCTGCCCTTATCTTATCCTCCATGACTCCGGTGGCTCTCGCCGCCGATAACCTCACTCCACCACCACCACCACCACCGGTACTCGAAGCACAACCTAATAAACTAAACCCTTCAAATTCCACCTCACCTTTCTCTCAAAACATCGTCATGACAGCACCTAAGCCTCAAGCCCAATCTACTGCTGATATCCCCGACGGTAGTCAATGGCGTTACAGCGAATTCTTGAACGCCGTCAAGAAGGGTAAGGTTGAGAGGGTAAGGTTCAGTAAAGACGGTTCTACCCTTCAATTAACGGCTGTCGATGGTCGACGAGCTTCCGTTACTGTTCCTAACGACCCTGACCTTATTGACATTCTAGCAATGAACGGCGTTGATATTTCCGTTTCAGAAGGTGAGTCAGGTAACGGATTGTTTAATTTTGTTGGTAGTTTGTTGTTGCCTGCACTTGCATTCGCGGGATTGTTCTTGATCTTCCGAAGAGCACAAGGTGGACCTGGTGGGCCTGGTGGGCTTGGAGGGCCCATGGACTTTGGTAGATCTAAGTCTAAATTTCAAGAAGTTCCAGAAACAGGTGTGACTTTCGCTGACGTGGCGGGTGCTGATCAAGCTAAGCTTGAATTGCAGGAAGTTGTTGATTTCTTGAAGAATCCTGATAAGTATACTGCATTGGGTGCTAAGATTCCGAAAGGGTGTCTTTTGGTGGGTCCACCGGGAACCGGTAAGACTCTATTGGCACGGGCAGTAGCCGGTGAAGCTGGTGTGCCATTCTTTTCGTGTGCGGCCTCAGAATTTGTGGAATTGTTTGTTGGTGTGGGTGCTTCTAGGGTGAGGGATTTGTTTGAGAAGGCGAAGTCGAAGGCGCCGTGTATTGTGTTTATAGATGAAATTGATGCTGTTGGGAGACAGAGAGGGGCTGGACTTGGTGGTGGGAATGATGAGAGGGAGCAGACAATTAACCAGTTGTTGACGGAGATGGATGGATTTTCTGGTAATTCAGGTGTTATTGTTTTGGCTGCCACTAACAGACCAGATGTTCTTGATTCTGCATTGCTTCGGCCTGGTCGGTTCGATAGGCAAGTTACTGTTGACAGGCCTGATGTTGCTGGTAGAGTTAAAATCCTTCAGGTGAATGAATGAGTCTCAGCCTCTTACTTATCACTTAACAAGTTTATATCAATTTATCTATGAAATGAAACATAGACACTGGACACAACTAGTATACAGGCACATAAACACGGGCACATAAACACGATAATAATTTAAGAAAATAAAAGTGATTGTAGTGTCTATTGTGTTGGACCCCAGATACATGTCATACATCTGATGTGTAGATGCTATATAGCAGTTTAATAAATTAGAAAATAGTTCAGATCATCTTTACATTACAGTTTTCCAAATAATAGACAGTATCAGTTTAGACATCTCAATTTTCTGAAAGTTATCAGATAACTTTTATCTCATTATGTAGCTTCTACATAAGCATTAAACACTTTTTTGTCAAATTTTTGAAGTATTGTGGTGATGCATAGCCTTGATTACATCTATGTTTGTTGGAGGGTTTGAGTTGAGAATGTTATGTATCATGTTGTGTATAAATTGTTCTAACACTTGTTCTGTGGCAGGTGCATTCAAGAGGAAAAGCACTTGCAAAGGATGTTGATTTTGATAAAATTGCCAGGAGAACCCCAGGGTTCACAGGAGCTGATCTGCAGAATTTGATGAATGAAGCAGCTATTCTTGCAGCCAGGCGCGAACTCAAGGAAATAAGTAAAGATGAGATATCCGATGCACTGGAAAGGATCATTGCTGGACCGGAGAAGAAAAATGCCGTAGTCTCAGATGAGAAGAAGAAATTGGTTGCCTATCATGGTATGTATGTTTGTATGTCTAATTATATACCCAAAGCTTGGCAGGTGTTAGTTCATTTGTGGATCTTTAACACCCTTACTACCTTGTTGATTTTCAGAGGCTGGACATGCTCTAGTAGGTGCTTTAATGCCTGAATACGACCCTGTAGCCAAGATATCCATTATACCTCGTGGCCAAGCTGGTGGTCTCACTTTTTTCGCACCCAGCGAAGAGAGGCTTGAGTCTGGATTGTACAGTAGAAGCTACTTGGAAAATCAGATGGCAGTTGCACTGGGCGGAAGGTCAGTGTACCATGCAATCCATATAAACATGCACATTACATTACCTTCTTTGATTTTTGCAACTTGCAACTTACTCTTGCAGCACAATTAATTACACTATCTCTCAATTGACTGCTGTTTTATTATTGCCTACTGCACAATTGTGTCATCAGCTTTGAGCTTGTAAATATTATGTGAGATTCCTCATATTGTTATCTCTGTATATGGCAAAACAGGGTAGCCGAAGAGGTTATTTTTGGTCAGGAGAATGTCACCACCGGAGCGTCAAATGACTTCATGCAAGTTTCACGAGTGGCGAGGCAGATGGTTGAGAGATTTGGATTCAGCAAAAAGATTGGACAAGTTGCCATCGGCGGACCTGGTGGTAATCCATTCCTGGGTCAACAGGTATGCCGTGACTTGAAATAGATTGATGCCTCCTATTGTTTACCATAAATTCCTCACCCTTTCAAATATTCGTGATTGCAGATGTCGTCGCAAAAAGATTACTCCATGGCAACTGCCGATGTAGTGGACGCAGAAGTTAGGGAACTGGTAGAGAAAGCATATTCTAGGGCAACAGAAATCATCACAACTCACATTGACATCCTTCACAAGCTTGCTACCCTTCTCATAGAGAAAGAAACTGTTGATGGCGAGGAGTTCATGAGTCTATTTATTGATGGAAAAGCTGAATTGTATGTTGCATAATTATACACTTATAACACAGAATCATGTTTGTACTGTAAGATACACCGAGACATGTATAATGTAAGAATCACTTAAAAATGTTATCAAATGTAGCATAAAAAATTTGCACAGAAGCTTAAAAATCACTGAAAAACAGCCATCCCCTTTGTTTGCTTTTGACTTCGAGAGCGACAGCCTCAGTCAGCATGACAGCTGCATCTGTAGTCATGTTTAATTTGGAAAGCGCAATCGCTTGCAAGTATAATGCTGTGGACCAGTCCGGATACAGAAGTTGAGCTTGCATGGCATCTCTTAGAGCAGCATCTGGTTGATTGCAAAAGAGATAGCAGAGACATCTCCGTGCAAAGACAGTTGGGGAATCCATGCTTGCAACATCAATGAACTGCATATTTATATTGAATTAATATGATACGTGTAAGGACACCAAAAGCTTTCTGCTGTCATTTTTTCCTGCTTATGAACTTTCAAATATTAAGCTAGCTTTCTATATGACAAAATATGCAGCCGCTATTGGTGCTATGAGTCTATGACTATGATAACGTGGTTAGTGGGCATTATTTAGATTATAAAGCTTACACTACTGTGGGAGGCCGATATTTTTAGTTTGTAAAACCTTACACGAGTTGAATATTCATGTCAAGAGGAAAAAATATTCAACTCCTTATTTTGTCGGTGCTCCAATTTCGAATCCATGAGGAGTTGAATATTTTTTCCTCTTATCATGTCAAGAGCCTGAATTGAAAGAAAAAAGTAAGTGCTAAATTACATGAAAATTGAACATCATTGTAAATAATGAAATACCTGTAACTAAACCCATACTCATTTGCACGCGTAATTACCATTCCATATTGGCTAATTTTGCGGGTGTCCAATGGGTATGAGCCAAATTGTCATCTCAGTGTGTGTGTATCAAAAGAAGTCTCATATCCTAGTTCTGCCTTCTTAGTTGTTCCAACAGCTAACTCATTTCAAAATAAAAATAGCATGGCATAATTGACATCTCAGCGAATACATACATGACTTGGAGGGATATGCTTTCCAAATAGAAGATCCAATAACACGGTCCCAAAGCTGAAGATAACACATTCTAGAGTCATCCTCCCTAATAAGATTCATATTTCATAGCTGTTACCAGATGCTGCAGAGCAGCCATCGTATTCAAGTTCAAAGAAACATATATACAACATAAAAAGGCTTCCACAAACATGATGATATGAACATAATTGAGCTAAAAAACTCTTTTGAAGACTTGCAACTAATTAATACAGGGACCGGTTTATCGGGATTTATAGTATCAAGTGGCTAGCAAATTTGTTGAAGAACTTAAGCCTGATGACTGTCAAAACATTAGAGAAATGACTAGTTTTAGGGGGAAACATGAGGGAAGAAAAGTGAACAACATATTGTGTGGTACGATACAAGATTATAGAAAACATGCAGCCACCTTTCTTCAGATACTCAGGAGGTATATAAGCAGCATTTGTGCTATAACTTTTCCCATCCCTGCTGTTCTCAATCAAACCAAAACATGAAACCCGGGGATCACCATTCTGCAACAGCATCAAGAACCACTTAATTTTTGTTTAACAATAATTGATGTTGCAGACGATATTGTGCGTGCGTGTGTCAATTACACCGTGTTATCCAAACTGCCCAAAAATTGAACTGTCTTAATAGCAGCAACCTATGAAGCACGGACACTGGACACGACACGGACACAGACACGCGGACACCGGAACACCGCATATATATAATTATTTATTTATTATAATTAAATAAAATATGAACATTACCCATAAAATATTTAAATTGAGCAATTTACTTCATAAAATTAAAAGTTCTTAAACAAAATAAGATAGTTTTTCACATTCATTTTCCATCTACTATATCGATAAGCTAAAAATAATGTAATCAAATTTAATATTTTGAACCCCTTCCTTGATTATCACTACTTTGACACTTCTTTAACCTTTGCAGAAGTGTCTCAGAAGTGCCTAAGATGTGTCGAAGCAAAGCAAAAAAAAGATTTTTTTGGGACACTTGTCTGAGGTGTCAAACACGTGTCGTACGTGTGTCATATGAGTGTTGGACACTGACACGTGTCGGACATCGGGACACGTCTAATCACGCGCCACCTTTCAAAGGGTTCCGCCGGCGATTGCTTCGGCAAGGTTGCAGATCAAAAACATTTTAGTCCATTTAAGGGTCTAATTCATGATTTGATAAACCTTCTACGTCTTCTCCATGGTCGTCTTCCTCTCAGCTTCTCCATTGAAGCACCTTCTGGTAAACCTTCCCTTCACACATCCTACGAACCATCAAATGGAGAGAGAGGCTGGGTACGGTGGAACGTCAACGAGAGTGTAAAGCACCTTCATGATGTTGTTGCTGTTAGCAAATGATTTTGAGAGTGGAAGTTTGTGATTGAATAATGTTTACTCATAAACTTTTTTGGTCATAGGGTTTTCGGAGCATATGTTGGGAAATCACTCATGGCGGCAACAAAAACGAAGAGCCCATGTTGCATTCTAGACCAACAATGTATGACTCAATAAATCAACATTATAAGATTGGGGAAAATTGCGCAACATCTGGAAATAAGAGTTTCTGTAACAGTGGGCAAGTCATAAGGCCATTATATAAGAGTTGAGACTCAAAAGCTTATTTTATAAATAAAAACTTTTTGAGTTTCATGATATTTATGCAAATTTTGTGCAGTTTAGTATTTTCCTTTGCATGATATAATTCTATTGTTGAGATAATGGAGGATTAGAAACATGATAGTTGCTTTCCAATCAGTTGTTTTTATACATGCAGGACAGTTTTTAATTTAAAAGTCACTTTATAGACAAGTTGAAACTTCGAACATTTATTTTTAGTGTAGTGAATTGGTGTGATACCCTATTCATATGTTAGTAGATAAGAAGAAAACAACTTCCTATGGTCTTACTAGCAGGGAGTGGTGACCAACAATTTGAAATTTGTACATATTTTTCGATGGATAAAATACATTTCTTATAGGAAACTATATTTTGCTATCTACTTCATCAAGTTGAAAAAGTGGTAACTCTTTTAAGTCATAGGAAGTACCGGAAATCATGAGTTGCCTATGAAAGGCTCTATAATTGTCAAAAAATAAAAGTGGTAACTCTTTTTGGATTCATAGTATGTGTTGCTTTACTGCTACATTGTAAGAACACTCAAATAGGTGCTACAAGGAATTTTGCTATCTTCTATTAGGTAAGGATTCATTTCTGTACTTCTTGCAGTTTTCAAGTTCTATATTCAAATGGGATTGACATTCCTTTTGGGTATCATCATTAAAGAAGCATTCAATGAACCTTCTCATATTCTTGCATGGGTTTTTCGAGCATATATCTTTTAGTCAATCAAATAATAAATGTCTTCAGATATTTATTCTCATATGTCTTCTATAAATTTCTTGAAATACAGTTTTGTGATGATGGATTTGGATAGATAAAGGTTGTGTGTGGTACATTGATTCCATCATTCATGGTGCTGAGAAGACTATTGTTTTTTCACTTCTAAGCAAGAGACTTGAAGCTTTCAAGTCAACTTATCTCCCAATCTCATGTTTTTCATATATTAATGAAGCACGTGTATCAGTTTCTTTATCATCTATCATTGAAATTTGGATTTGCTAAAAGAAAGAACAAGATGATGGGAAAGTTATTGTAAAATTTCTATAGTAATCATCAACTTGCATAATTGATTGATCAACTTGGAATCAATAACTATTTCATACAATTGTTACAAGTATTCATCTTCAGATTTGTGGGATCATTGTTAAGTTTCTTATATCTTCTGTCATCTTTAATTTGCTTCCAATTAATTTTGTTGGTTCAAATGATGTAATTATTACTTATTAATTCAATTCTGAAATTTGCGTAGCAC
The DNA here is from genome assembly GCA_963573325.1 of Astragalus glycyphyllos. Lineage (NCBI taxonomy): Eukaryota > Viridiplantae > Streptophyta > Magnoliopsida > Fabales > Fabaceae > Astragalus > Astragalus glycyphyllos. The sequence continues at coordinate 95,972,803 of OY754307.1, forward strand.
TTCATATCCAGCCATAGATGAAAGGACTTAATAGATCAAGTAACTAATGATGTCGTGTTGTGTAATTTCTGATATAGCATATAGCATATAGCATATATAGGACCTCTGATTTTTGAGAGTAAATGTTCTTGCAAAATATTTATATATGTTTTCAAAGGAACCACCTTTAGTAACTTCAGCATACTTGCAACTCAATATTCTATTATTGAATTGATGGACGATATAAGAGGACGAGATACTAGATAAGTTGGGAAACTCTAAATAATATCGATGCCTATCATTTGATAAACGAATAGACTAGACAATTATTTACTATATGCCAGAATTTTGTTCTGCTCAGTTTAAATTCAAGATGTCTTGATGTAGTTTGTGCTAGCTAATGAACCAGACTGTTTTGTTTAAAAAGTGACTTTTCGAAGACACCGTCTACGTAGTTATGTGTGTTTATGTCTGTTAGGTTAATAGACATGTTAGGCCAATGTGTGTACTTTAAGTTGTAATGTTTTGTGAATAAGTAAATGTTTTTTGGGATTGATTTCTGTAAACTCGCCTCTGATTTAAGGAACCATCTCATGTTGTTGCTAGCCATTAATTGATAAACATTAGACATCGATTCTCAACCTACTTCAAATATGTGGTTTATAGACTGTATTCAATTTGCATTCTCCTAACTTAAATCAATGCATGTGATGGATTTAGCACACCAACTGAAACAACGTTGGTTTTTACCTTCTCTCACGTACACAATGCATATTCACATCCCGTGCATAGCACGGGTGTGTGTCCCAGTACTCATAATGGCGGTTACCACTTAAAAAATTAAGACATAAATAATTCCTAATGGGTTTCTATATTATTAAATAATATGAATTATGTTGTATTTGGGTTTTTCACTCTCAACCCTTTTTTTTCATTCGTTTTGGAATCATACATGAATGAGTTCACGTCCGTACAAATTTCTCGTGTATGTGAGCTCAATTCATGTGTCGCCTGTAAATACTAAGTTCCAACGCCACTCACAACTTAAATGTATGAGAAGTCAGTTCACCTAAACGTATGTGAACTCAATTTGTATATGGCATAGGGAACTTAGTTGTGTGTTCGCTATCTCAGTTCGCAACTTATATTGTTTCGAAATAAAAAGTACTTACATGATATTAACAAAAGCCGCCATGTCAAGCGCAACTGGGTGTGAGTGTTGTAAATCACGGGGTACTGAGTTCTACTACTAATAGAAAAACAAATACAAAATTTAAATTAATCAATCAAAAACCATAACCATTTTAAAGGTTGTTGTTTGGTTAGATAAATTATTTAAATTTTTTAGCAATAAAGACAACTATTGTCATTTTTTCTATTGTTTTGAATTTTAATGTATAAACTATTAGACAAATAGAAACACTAATTTAGTACTTATTATACAAATTTTTTAAAATTAAAATGTGAAATGAAAAAGGTTTAATATTTTTTTATTTATTTGAGTCAAATAAAAAATAAAAGTAATAAAAAACTTTCATACAAATTAAGGAAGGAAGTGTTATTTTCTTACCCATTACTTTCCCTTCTTTTATTTTTTCAACATGCTTTGATGAAGATTAGGCGCATTAATTTTCACATCTCTAATGAGTAATGGCACTCTATAGTCTATTGTAGGTTAAGAAGACATCTAACTATCTAAGTAGTTGTTACTCAAAAAAACTATCTCAGCTTGCCAACAATTTATCATAATGATAACAATATAGTTTCGGTTAAAACAAAATTGTGAGATGGCTGTATACATCAAATTAGATCCAGAAAATTGTACGACATAGTTTGAATCCTTTCTAATGGGTTCTTCCTAAACAGGGCGGTCTTGCTTAATTTGTTGACAAAGTTCTTCATATAAGCTAGCAGTAGTAGCAGTGAACCTCTCCATAGCAAAAAAGATCTCTTTGAGACCAGATTGTAGGCTAAAAGTATCAACTATATCATCTCTGGTTTCTTTGGCAATTGGAAGCATCTTTCTCTCTCGAGCCTGCATCACTTTGTGCATCTTCTGCTCTTGCTTCTCCAACATTTTCACTTTTCTCTCCAATTCCTTATCCAATGATAATTTTTGCTGAAGATCTATAACATGCTTTTCCAATAGTTCATTCACTCTGAACATAAATCCATTTACTGCTTCAGTTACATTCTTCTCTGAGATGTTATCCACTGTCCTCGTCCATTTGTTACAGATCACAAACACGGGTGATGCACTGCCAGGAGAGAAGGGAGTTGAATCATCATTAGGTATTTCTTCAGGTTCATATATTAGACATCTTACTAGCCAACCATTCAAAGCTTTCACATAGCACTTCTGCACGTGAATCCAATCTGAGAAGCTTAAATTCCATTTCTGTAACTCAGATTTAAGTTTCATTGCTGCATCAACATTAGCATTGCCATTTTGCTTTCTGTTGAAAGAAGAGACATCTAATGTTTTGGCTTCAGCAAGTTTTTGATACTTGCATTTGTAACATTCTTGCATATCCTTCCACATTCTGAGAAACCTTTCATCCGCAAGTAAAAGGGTGAAAAACCAAAAGAATATAGTTAGAAAATACTAACAAGTTTAAACAATTTAATAGGGATGTAATTAATCTGTAGAAACTTAGTTAAAGTTCTGACTTACATGAGAATAAATGTGTTGATCTGCGGCCATAGCTCTTCTTCCATCAGCTTACTAATGGTATTTGATATCTTATCAACGACTTGGATTGAAATTTTCATTTTGGTAGCTAAAATTCCAATGAAAGTTTGAACAGAGTCAATCTTGTGTGCGTCCTGATCTTTTATTTTCATACGTCTCAATTGCTTACACTTCTTCTGATGAAGTACGCGCAATTTTTCCTCAGCCTGAAATAAAGAAGAAACTACGTTAAGTATCTTCAGCCGTAAAAGACATTTTTTAATTTGTTATGCTAAAATTCAAAACACAAACTAAGTAGCTAACAACTTCTACATGCATCATGCAAGATCAAAATTATCAAGAAAAATTATCCCAAAAATGAACCACACTCCGGGTGAAATTCTAATTCTATGAAGCAAATATACGGACATAGAACATGACACCGACGCCGTGACGCAGACACGCAGATATCAATTTTCATTTAGAAACTCCAAGTAATTGAAGTGTCAATGTTGGCCTTCGACACGATACGTCTTCGAATGGAAGTGTCGGTTAGTTGAACTTGCTTGCTATCAATAATTGCGAAGTTTACTCTTTTTTGTGCAATATTTTCCTTCAATTTTTTTTTGTCATGACAAAATGCAATGTACTATGTATGAAGAGGAAACAACATGAAGCAAAGAAGAAGAATGAGTAAAAATTATACCTTGACTTCACGATAGAGCTTCTTCTCCCACTGACAAAGCTTACTCAGAGTAGAGCACATATTCGCGTAGTTAAGTCCCTTCTCTATATTAACTCCTTCATAAGCAGATCCAAGCAATGAGCAAGACTCCATGCAATTAACCCCCATGGGATCTGACGGAGTAAAAACGTGCATCATCTTGCACGAAACTGATTCCAAAATTCTCACTCTCGTTAATTATTTTGAATAATTAATTGCAAATATATTATTCCGAAATTAAAAAATACTGAACGGTGGTTAATTAGTAACTGTACGTGCTTACCTGGATTGAAGTCAAATTTTCGATGATAACGAAGTTTCCCAACGTCTAGCATTTCCAAAATCGGGTTACCCGAATCCGATACCCTCTCAAATAGAATCTGAATCTCTTTCACTGCCTCACAGAACCTTTTCGCCGCAGATTCCTCTGTCTCCGGTGGCTTTTTCTCCGTAACTGAACTCTCAGCCTCCTTATTCTTCGCTTCTCCATTTTCTACTTCACTTGCCTCACCATTACCAACACCCTCACTTTTCTGAGTCTCGTGACCGTTGATTACCTTTTCCTTTTCCTCCTCAACCGTTGATTCAGTTTCAGCGTAACCGTAACTATACTCAACTTGGTATTTCTCGTACGGCTCGAAGAAGTTCACGAAATCCCAGGCAGAGTTACTCGGAGGCGGCGGCGGCGACGGTGGCTTTGTACTAAAAAAACCGCCGATATTTGACGGTGGTGGCGTATACGAATCGTAAATAGGTTGCACGTAGTTCATGAAAGTCACGTTATCAGGAGCAGGGGATAATACTGCGTTGCGGTGGAGATAATCATAACGTCGACTGTGACTATGATGATTGAATAATTGCGATTGTTTTTCGGCATTCTCAGATTCTGATTCAGAATGCAAAACAACTTGTTCATCTGAATCGGAACTAGAAGATGTGGAGCGAGGTGGTGGTGATTTCGAGAGTAGTGCGGCGTTGGTTTCGGTTTCGGTTTCACCGGGATCTTCAAATTGATCGAAGAAACAGAGGAGAGCAGGGCCAAGTGATCTGAGAGACTCCATGTGTGCCACGTGTGCATCGGCGAGGGCGTAACTTTGACGGAGTGCTTCGTCGATGAATTTGCAACGGTCACGGCATAGAGCCACCACCGGAAGCCGATCGAGTCTTGAGCTGTTACAGCCCATGACTATGCTAACTAACCACAGAATAAAACCCTTTTTTTCTTTTTCTTTTTCTTTCTTGCTTTGTGTTTTCAAATGAGAGTGTTTGGGTTTTTGACGTTTCAAATGAATCGAAAGATTTCGGTTAGAGGGAACTTCATTGGGAAGCTTGATATACGTTTTGCATTTATTGGTCAAAAAACTGATTGATTATGGGTATTGAAGGTAATTATTAATATTGTGGACTGCAAGGTGCAACTGTTCTGTGTCAATAAAGTGGCGGGTAGTGTCATATAACGTCTCTTGCTTCTATTTTTTGAGATTTTTTTTTTGCAAGGATGGTCCTCATTTTTTATTTTTCTACTTATTAGTATTAGTGCATGTGCATCTCCAAAGGTGAATTCTTGTGGGTTCTTAAAGTGAATCACTGCTTATCTTGTATGTGAGGAGGCATCTTTTCGTGTGAAGAATGTAAAGAGACACTTGTTGCACACATTGTTTATTATTTTAATTAAATTTCTAACTTGTTGTTATAACAAATTTTAGGCTCAGGTTTTCATAAAAAGTAAATTCTTCCTCCGGTCTCTTTTATAAGTAAAATTAACTATTTTTGTGGTGATTAAGAAAATTAGTTTTCATACTAACTAAATTTACTAAATTAACCTTTTTTAATATTTAATGACAAAAACCTTTTATTTGACTTTATTGTGAACCTATCAATTAAATGACGGGTACATATGAAAAATAGCATTAAATATGCTAAAAGTAGTTAACTTTAGCTTATAAAAAAAGACCAAAAATTGAATCATATTTTTTGCTTATAATAGAGACCGGATAAGCTAACTTATAGCGGATAACGAAAAACTTATGAATAGAATTTAAAGTGTTTGGAAATATTACTTTAAACTAGCTCAAAATACATAATATATAATAGTTTAGGGATAAATGAGATATAATAACCATTTAATGTGGGATAAATGAAAAATTTAATTAAAACAATAATAGTAAAAGTAAGAGAAAAATGAAATGTTATAAACTATAAGTTCAAATACTACCACTCTTTTTGGTGAAAAAAGTAGATAGTAGGTGAGCTGACAGATTGAATTTAAAATATTTGGTAAAATTAACGATTGGTATTTGTAATTAATGCTAATACATAAGAGAAATTTTATTATTTAATTGAGAATAAATGAGAAATTTAATTAGTAACAAAGGTAAGACGAATCGGGATCCCCTCCTGCCATCTCTCTCTTCTTGCATTATTTAAAGCAAAATAATTTATGGACTGAGATTAATTATTATAGCGATCTAGTGGAGGATGTTGTTTTAACTTTTAACTGTAGGAATATGAGGGAATTTTGACAGGAGAGGATCCAGATCCGCCCCACTATTGGTTGCGTTGGCAATTTCAGCGACATTGAGCCGCCGACTCTCACTACAAAAAAATCAGGGATTAGCGAGGGAAATTTCCCTCGCAAACTGACCAAAATCCCTCGCTAATGGTCATTTGCGAGGGAATTAGCGAGGGACCGGTTCCCTCGCTAATACCTTCCTCGCTAATGAAATTAGCGAGGGAATTTGAATCCCTCGCTAATTAGCGAGGGACATTTCCCTCGCTAATTCCCTCGCTAATGTTGCCTCAAAATTTGTGCAAATTTTCAAATTCTGACTGACACGTGTCTTAATTTAAATGGTTTGTTTTTTATATTTATTATTATATTATTTTTAAAATCAGTTTTTTATTATATTATATTATTAATTTTGTGGTTGTTGTTGTGGTGGTGGTGGTGGTGGTGGTGGTGGTGGTGGTGAAAGGTGGTGGTGGTGGTGGTGGTGGTGGTGAAAGGTGGAGAGAAAGAGGAAAGAAATTCGTAGGTGGTGGTGGTGGTGGTGGTCTCGTGGGTGGTGGTGGTGTGGTGGTGGTGGAAGAAGGTGGAGAGAAGAAGAGTGAAAGTGGAAATTGTGTAAGAGAGAGAGAGAGAGAGAGAGAGAGAGAGAAGAGAGGAAGAGGAAAGAAGGTGGTGGTGGTGGTGGTGGTGTCGCGAGTGGTGGTTGTTGTGTGGTGGTGGTTGTTGTGTGGTGGTTGTGTGGTGGTGGTTGTTGTTGTTGTGTGGTTGTGTGGTGGTGGTTGTTGTGTGGTGGTTGTGTGGTGGTTGTTGTTGTGTGGTGGTGGGTTAGGGAAGGGTGAAGAGGAGAGAAGAAGAGTGAGGGTGGTTGGTTGGTTGTGTGGTGGTGATGGTGGTGGTGGTGGAGAGTAGAGGAAGGGAAGAGGAAGGGTGAAGAGGAGAGAAGAAGAGTGAGTGAGTGAGTGAGTGAGTGAGTGACAGATTTAAGTAAAAAAAATTAAAAAAATTAGCGAGGGAACTCAAATTCCGTCGCTAAAAACCACTTTAATTAGCGAGGGAACTCAAATTCCGTCGCTAAAACCACTTTAATTAGCGAGGGATTTTAATTCCCTCGCTAATTCCGTCGCTAATTTTCTTGATTCGCGTGAATTTGACTGAATTTTCCCTCCAAACAATTAGCGACGGAAATTTTTCAAATTCCCTCGCTAAATCCCTCGCTAACGGTCAAATTTTCGAATTCCCTCGCTAATTCCCTCGCTAATGTCAGTTTTAGCTAGGGAATCACATTCCCTCGCTAATTCCCTCGCTAAAGTCAGTTTTAGCGAGGGAATGTTATTCCCTCGCTAATGTCCCTCGCAAATAAGCGTTTTTTTTGTAGTGTCTCGACTTCGAACCTGAGTGTGAGCAGTGGTAGTATGTGTAATGTTTATTTTTCATCTCGTCTAGTCGGATCCAAAAAATCAACAAATGTATAAATGAGAGGAAAAAATATCCAATAAGCTATATAGCCCAAACGCTACTTAAAGTTGCATTCCAAAAAACACTATAAACTACTGAAAAAATGTTATAAGCTAGAGTTACGAAAAACTTACAAAGAGTTTATCTGTTTTAAGCTGATTAACATTGTCAAACAGAGCCTTCAAGTAGCGTTGTGATAATTGTTATACGGTTCTTAAAAAAAACCTATAAGCTAGTAGTACAAAATACTTGCCACCAATTTATGTGCTATAAATTTTCTGCTAAATGCTAGTCATTTGTCTTTGCCAAACAGAAATATTTATTTATTGGAGAAGGACCCTACTCAAATTTACCCAATTTATCCCAAATATTTTACAAGTAGTCCCTTGCTAAGACAATAGAGCAGATCGATCTCATAAAACTCTAGGGCATTTTTACGTTAATTTTTATTGTCAATTCGGTGAAAAATGTCCAAAATATATACTCATGTTATCATAATGGCATTTGATGTCCAATCATTTAGATTAGGTAAACCATGGTAACTACCTGCTGCTGTTGATGTTGATGTCCAATCTCTCAGTCCGTTAATTTTGTGCAAATTTCAACTTGATCATTAATACTAATGATTGTCGCCATAAGGTGAAGCCAAATAAATATCATGGCTTTTTGATCGATTATGAGAAATATGATTTTTTTTTTTGACAATTTATGAGAAATATGATTGAAAGAATCCAAATGTTGTTATCATTTTAGTTCATTAAGTTCAAAAGGATTTATAATGACAAAATAGAGTAACTTTTAAGGGTTGGTACCTAGGCAATATGATTAAGATGGGAGAATGAAATGGGTACAAAGCTATTATACACTTGAAAAGTTTCATGTGCAAGTCCTTTACCCCTTCATGGAAAATTTAATCTGTCTTTACATCAAAAGAAGGTTTTGGGTGGAATTCCAACTCATAGAGTTGTCTGTTATCTGCTTATGTATATGCCACCTCTCTTTTTATCATCTTTTTACAGTGGTTCTTTTCTCTTTCTGATGTGGAAGCTGGACTTATTCAGGACCAAATATAAATAACAGCAAGGGCTTTTGTTGTCGTGCCATATCCTAATTTACGAAAAGTCCACCTCCTTGTTGATTGGACATCAAATGGGTAACTAATCTTTTTTATACAATAAATAGGTACACTAAATTGAGACCCAACAACTATGTCACTAACCATGGTAACTATGTCACTAATCTTGGCACGAAAAGTCTACACTCGATGAGCTATGTCACTAATCTTTTTTTAGGTGCAAATATGGTATATATAAAATTAACTTAGGTTAAATTACAACATAAGTCCTTTAAGTTATTTAATTGTAACAAGTTGGTCCTTTAAGTTTTTTTCTTACCACTTAGGTCCTTTAAGTTATTTAACTGTAACAAGTTTGTCCTTTAAGTTTTTTTCGTACCACTTAGGTCCTTTAAGTTATTCAATTGTAACAATTTGGTCCTTTATGTTATTTAATTATAACTTTTAAAGGCCAAAAAACTTACATTTTGCGGCCCCAAATTGTTACAAATAAAATAACTTAGAGGACTTAAGTGTACAAAATAACTTAAAGGACCAACTTGTTACAATTAAAAAACTTAAAGGACCTAAGTGGTACTAAAAAAACTTAAAGGACCAACTTATTACAATTAAATAACTTAAAGGACCTCTGGTGTGATTTACCCATTAACTTAATAGTATAATGGGTAACTTGAACCCACACTCCCTCAGGTGTAATTTATCCAATCTCATTGTTTTTCTCAAAATTTGACTCATGTTCCTCACTAGTTTAATATTAATGTAATATAAAATATAATTCAAACATGTGACTATAAGAATTTATCTTTTAAGTGAGGTCTAGATCGCATTACAAAAATATGGGTAGTTAGTCGGTCTCACTTATATTCACTCAAAATTTATCATATGTATCCAACTAATTTAATATAAACTTAATTTAAATGAACAAATTTATTTCAATTGATAGAGACTGTGGATTCCACACAAAAAATGGGCTATTTTTATTGATCCTATATCATATTAGGTAAATTACCCACATTATTTTTGAAGGTAAGCTAGAGTTTACTTAAGTATACCCGTGATAAAAGGGCCAAAAATTTGGAAGTTGTAATTTTGTTAATTTGTTTAGAGACATTTTGGTGTTTTGCTAAGTCATGAGGGGAGTCTAAAACAAATTGATAGAGACTTCTGATATCTTAAAAAACTATCATTGGTTCACATTTATTTTCATTTATGTGAGACTTTTTATTCACACTTAAAGCTCGAATGACTTTTTAATAGTTCGTTGTTACTGATAGATAAATTCGTTAAACTTTTAGTTTTCAATTTTCATCCTCTATAATCGAGGTAGGGAAGAATGAAGTACTTTCATAGACAACTATAACTTTATACCATACACCATATTGTCACAATTTGTCATTCTAATTATCTTTCAAATGAAACCTTTGTTTAATTGTGTTCATACATTTGTACATAACTTTCGAACCTCTCAAAAATAGTCTAAAGATGGACAAAATATTTTTGGCGCATCCCTTTTTTCTGATTTTCTACGGGTACGATACTATAGTACCTTGGTACTGTACTTGGGGTGTGCAAAATAATACGAGGCACAGTACGATAATACAAAACTATGTTATTTTCCTTCTGAAACTACCTTCCACTTTTCTGCACTATTCTGTTTCTTGCTTAACTTGCTTCCTTTAACAACATTGCTTCTCAACAACATACTTCAAGTTCCTTTGGTCATGAATCAACAGAATTTGAGAATTTTATCTTATTCAACGAAAAACTGAATTAACTAGAGTAACAACTGTATATACTAGTTTTCTGTACTGAAAAAATTAATTAATTAGAGTACTCCAAATATGTTAATTTTTTGTACATGATTATTATTGATTAACCACGACATGGGGTAGGTTTGAGAACATGTAAGCGTGAAGCGTATTTTTTTTTTTTTTTAAAATTAGGAGATGTTTGTGAGTAGAAAGGGGGTGTTTAATGAAAAAAGGCCATTGTAAAATCCTCCATTCGTGGACCACCCAAAATGCAAAATACACCATTCGTGGACCATTCAGAATGCAAAATGCACCCTTTATATGTTCAAACACTCCCTCCACCGATTTCTTTTTTATTTTATTAATTGATGTTTGTTCTTTGCTTATGTTCCTAATCCCACCCTCTTATTTTAATTTATTTTGTAATAAACAATATTACTTTTTTGACCAAATGTAATAAACACTATTATTATTATTATTATTATTATTATTATTATTATTATTATTATGCGAAACTTTATTTATCTCAAGTTGTTAAAGTTTAGATATATTTAAGTTTTTCGGTCTATTTAGATTACGCACAAACTACTACTGCTCACACCAATAGTGAGAGACATATTTAAGTAGTTCTTCTTTTATATATTCTCTTTCTAAAATAGTCCTCTATGTTGTCTTGATAATTTCTTTGCAAGACAAATTAGTCATTAACAACTTTTTTGGGACAAGTTAGTCCTTGACAATTTTCAAATGAACAAATTAGTTCCCTTATATATTTTCAAATGGGGACAAATTATTCGTTGATATAATTAGATTTACAAATTGAACTAATTAAGTTGTCCCTATCTGAAAATGTGGGAACTAATTTGATCCTAATTGTTGGCTACTACTCCCTCCGTATCATTTTAATTGTCGCTTTAGAGATTTCACACATATTAAGAAAAAAGTGTAAAAGAAAGAAAGAGAAGAAGGATTTTACATAATTAACCTTATTGGTGATTCGTGTATTCACCACCATCATAAATGCAAAGTAGATATTGAAGTTTTGGGAGTGATGCTCATAGTATTAAATAGAGGGTAATATTGGTAAAAGTTTCATTAAAATTAAAAAGTGACAATTATTTTGAAACAACATTTTTAGTAAGTGAGACCATTATTTTGATACGGAGGGAGTATTTGTCATTGTTTAAAAGACTCAGACCCCTAAAATTAATATAAGCGGTCATGGTATTTGCCAGTTTTTTTATTTTTAAATTTAAAATCACTATAGTATGTGACTAGGATAATAGGATACCAAAACAAAATTTTTAATTTTTAAAAGCTTCATACTCATGGATGTTTTGAATTTAATTTGAGAGTAAAAATCTTAAACTAACATCTATTATGTTGCATGGAATGGACACGGGTATGGGTACCGGGTGCTAGTACATGTTACGTGATTTTCAGAAAATCACGCTACAAACACTACAACAGAATTGTTAAAAAAGGGCGCACTCATTAGGGGCGTTTTTTAAAAAGCGCCCCTGAAGCCCATAATACGGAGGTCCTTTAGGGGTGCTTTCTAAAAAGTGCCATTGATGCCCAAAATAAGCCCTCCGTATATTGGGAATCAGGGGCGCTTTATAAAAAGCGCCCCTAAAGGCCATTCGTATTTTGGACATCATGAGCGCTTTTAAAAAGCGCCCCTGATGCCTAATATTCTAATATTTCCGTTTCATACTCCCTCTCACTCTCAATACTCGTCTCTTTCCCTCTTCTTTTTTTTGACCAACTCTTTCCCTCTCACTCTCTCTTACCCGAAACCCTGTTCTCTCACACTCTCCCTCTTCTCAGTCTCTTCTCATTTACAAAACTCAGTCTCTCTCACGCAAACCCTTACGCGAAACAGAAACAGTGAACGAGTTAATAACCACACCGTCAAACGCCCATTCCGCCGTCGTCGCCATCAACAACCACGCCGTCATCGACACTGCTGCCTGTTCCGTCGGAGCTGTTGCCTTTTTCTGGTACGTTCCCATGACTGTGCAATTTAAAATGTTAGGGTTTCTCTACTTTCTACTTTCTGGTATGTGTTTTTTGTTGCTTATTATAGTATGATATATTCTGGGATTTTGCTTTTGTATTATTGTGTGTTTGTTCTTTTATTATTACAATGATGAGAACAATAGCTTCTCCCTGAATGTGGCATTTTGGGTATGCAGGCAAGGTGTTTGATATTAGTTGTTGTTGGTTGATGAAAATGAGAGTAGGGATGTGTTGCAAACTATCACTACAAAAAAAACAGGGATTAGCGAGGGAAATTTCCCTCGCAAACTGACCAAAATCCCTCGCTAATGGTCATTTGCGAGGGAATTAGCGAGGGACAGGTTCCCTCGCTAAATCGCTAATCCAATTAGCGAGGGAATTTAAATCCCTCGCTAATTCCATCGCTAATTAGCGAGGGATTTTAATCCCTCGCTAATATTGAGGGACACGTGGTCAAGTTCTGACAGCCACGCGTCCACTATTCCCTCGCTAATTCCCTCGCTAAATCCCTCGCTAATTCCCTCGCTAAATCCCTCGCTAATCCCAATTTTTTTTTTTTTCTGCTAAACCTATTTTTATTTTTTATTGATAGATCTGATTTTATACCTGATTGAAATAGCTAAAACAGTTTTAATTCCATCCAAATCAACATAATATAAATCCAAATCAACATAAAATCCGAATTAAAACAACATAATATCCGAATCAAAAATAACATAATATCCGAATAAAAAAGTACTGAAATGTCAAACTATCCTAATAGCTGCCTTCAGACTCTTCTGACTCCTCTGACTCCTCTGACTGCTGAGGCTCATCAAATGGCACATTCACCCTAAGACCATCACAAATCATGTTTTCCATCGACTCAAAAATTTCATTACGTGCAACACCAAAACCAGAACTGCTTGAAGCCCCAGCGTCAAAATTTGGACGTCCTTTTTCTCCATGTTCCACCCAAATCTAATAATTAGGCTTAAACCCCCAACGATACAAGTGCTCCCTAATTTCATCATCGGTCTTAATAGGTATTCCGTCGCATTTTAAGCATGGACATCTAACCCCCTTTTCCCGTCTAGCCAATTCATGTCGCCACGCTACAACAAGAAACTGTTCAACCCCAATTACAAAACTTTGCTTTAAACCCGCTCTTCTAGGAAATAACCGATCATACACCCAATCACTATTAAATTCATACCAATTCATCTACACATATTTAAGAAAATGTGTTAGATTCCCATAACATTCCCAATAACCTATCAAGTTAGTGGCATCGATATGATCTCAGTGGAGATAATTCCGAGCCGAGTATGGGGGTCAAGGACAGCACAAAACCCTTTTCCATCCAAGTAGTGAAGGAAGTTATTTCATATAACTCCCAACCTTACCGTTGTTAGTATCGTCTCGCAATTATTTCAATGGAGATGATTTCGAGCAAATTATGGGGGTGAGGGACAGCACCTCACCCTTTTCCATCAACAACACACAGTCATCTAACCTAGGGTTCATCAAAACAACAATTAAACAATTTTCTATTAACAACTCTAAAATAATACATTTTTCAATTTCAACTATTTGACACAATTAACAACATACACAATTTTTAATTCTCAACAATTTTCAATCTAACTCTTCTCAACAAATTCACTTTAACAAATTTAAATTCATTTTTCAATTACTAACATTCACATTTCACAACTAACACACAATTCACACTTAAATTCATTTTACAACTAACTCACAACAATTTCAATTACTAACTCAATCCTAACTCACAACAATTTCAATTTCAACAAATTCATTTTACACTTAAATTCATTTTACAACTAACTCACATTTCACAACTAACTCACAACAATTTCAATTACTAACATTCACATTTAAATTCATTTTACAATTCACAACAATTCCAACAAACACAATTCTAACAACTAACTCACAATTCATAACAACACACAACAACAACAACAACAAATAATTCAATCCTAACCAATTCAATCCTAACACAACAACAACAAATAATTCAATCCTAACCAATTCAATCCTAACCAACAACAACAACAACAACAATTTATTTTAAAAACTAACCGTTATGAGCGAGATTGAAGTTCGGTGCGGTGGTTCGGTGACGGTGTGCACTCCGGTGCGGTTGTGATTCTTCAAACACAAAATTTCAATCCTAACAAATTTCAATTTCAACCAATAAATAAATAAATAAAAACAAATTCAATAAATAAAAAATTAAAATCAACAAATCAACACAATATCATGAAAAATAATAACTACACCTACAAAAGAGAGCTCCGGTCGTGGTGGTTGTGCACGGTTCGTGGTGGTGGTGGTGGTGTGGAAGCAAGGTGGAGAGAGGAAGAGGGAAAGAGGGAAGAAATTGGGGTTAACCTAGGGAAGAAATTGGGGGGTTAAGAGAGAGTGTAGGTGGTGGTTGTGTGGTGGACGTGGTGGTGGTGGATGGTGGTGGTGGGTTGTGGGTTAGGGTTTGTAGGTGTGGAGAGAGTAGAGGAAGAGAAAGGGTAAAGAGGAGAGAGAGTAGGTCATAGGAGAGAGAGGAGAAAGAGTGGTGGTGGTGGTGGACGGTGGTGGACGTGGTGGTGGTGGATGGTGGTGGTGTCGTTGTAGGTGAAGAAGAAAGAAGAAGAGTGTGTTGTGAGTAGTGTGAGTGAGAAGAAGAGTGATTAGTGTGAGTGAGAGAGTGTACACGGATTACAAAAAAAAATTAAAAAAATTAGCGAGGGATTTGACCAACTCCGTCGCTAACGTGCACAATAAATGAGGCTGAACGGTCAAATAATTAGCGAGGGATTTGGCCATTCCGTCGCTAACCTCCTCGTTTTCTGTGCCATGAATTTTCAAATTGGCGCCCAACATTTTGCGAGGGAAATTCCGTCGCAAACCTCAGCAAATCCGTCGCTAATTGTCTGTAAAAACGAGGAGACCAATTCCGTCGCAAAATCCGTCGCAAATGCTTGTTTTTGCGAGGGACCTGTGTTCCCTCACTAACGTCCCTCGCAAATAAGCTATTTTTTTGTAGTGTATAGGATACACCAGAAACAGGAATTTTTTTTTTTTTAAAAAAAAGCAATCAGGGGCGCTTTTTAGAAGCGCCCCTGTTGGTTTGAGGCACTAAGACCAACAGGGGCGCTTTTTACGAGCGCTCTTGATTGTGGGGTTGGCATCAGGAGCGCCAGATTCAGGGGCGCCCAAAAGCGCCCCCGATGGATAAAAAAAAAAGCGCCCCTGTTGGCCTATTTCTGTTGTAGTGAAATACGTAACATAAATTTGATATAAACATGACTAAAAGATAGGAAATACAAAAAAGGAAAATATTTAACAGAAAAATATACAAGTTTTTTTGGTTACAACAGAAAAATATACAATGAAATAAGGGCAAAAATTATTTATATAGAACAAAATAGAAAAATGATATACAATGCAATAGCAAGAGTTTCAATATCACCAAAAAAGAATGCAAAAACTATTTTTTTTACTATTTGACAGACATATATTTATATACCGGCTTACAAATATACACCGATAAGTACCCAACGAATATTTGTTGTCAAAAAGTACCCAATTAATATCGGTATTGGATATATACTCTGTATAGGTACGGGTCTCATTTTGATATACCGTGCTTGAGAGACTAACAAAGTGGTGGCCGAAGTGGTGGTCGACGGTGGTGGTCAATAGTTGTTGAAGTGATGGTTGGTGATGACGTGTTAGTGTTCAAACAAAAATAGAAATTAGAAAACTTATTTTTTTGGTTGTGTTATAATGGAAAACTGTTTCAAAAATAAAGAAAAAATCAATTCAACACTATTTTATCCTTGGTTTTGAAATTGACTTCCAAAACCAAAAACCAAAAACTCACAACCACCCGAAACTGGTCCTAAAAAAATATGATAGAGGTTATAGTTTTTGATTTTTTTTCTGAAGCTCCCATTAGTTCCCTAATCTCTTTAACATGAAACTTGAGAAAGAATATAAAACAAAAAATACCATTACAAAAACTAACCGTTGACTCGGACCGTCGAGTTGACTCGGTGCTCCCGAGTTCAATTCTCGTAATGGATAAATTCGATATTGGTTGGTACAAATTTTAAACCTAAGTAGAAGTGAAAATTAGTTTTTCGTTGAAAACATTAATTATATAACACTCCGTAAACTACCAACAATGGTCCGAATAAAAAAAACATTCCAGGGACCACACCACTTGTTATTAGGGAAATACTTGAGCAATGTTGGATGGAGGACGCACTGTCATGAGCGAAGATCGGCTGTCTACGGCAATGAATAATTCGCTTTTAAATCTTTATTTATGGGTCACGTTGATGAGCAAGACGAAGAAGGACAAATGATTGAAAGTATTGCATGGCTCACGCTTTTCAATCTTCATACACCTGCCATTAAAAGGGGCGTATTTCATGTACCAAATAACAAAAGGGTGTATTTGTTAAGAGGATACTGTCATTAATTTTTGAATGTTAAAAGAAAATGGAAAAGATAAATATAATAAAAGACTAGATATTAAAGATAATAAAAAATAAGACATTATGGGGCCAACAATAGAGATAATGATGAAAGGCTTTTGCTTCCTTTTTTTGTGACTGGTTTGTTTTATGAGAAATAGGGTAGAAAGATAGAGAAAAGATGTATTTCAAAAATAAGTTAGGGAAAAAAATGTTTTTAGATTTATTTATAAATAAGGTAAAATACTTTAAGTATTTATTTTAGGAATACATGATAAATTAGTTACCGATAAAGCCAGTAAATACTAAAAATCAATAACACGGTAACAAAAAAAACTATTTAGGAATTTCAAAATAATTTCTTAAATTAAACAACATAATTGGGTCCCTAAATTTGGATACCTTTATTATAAAGTTTTTAAATAATTTTTATTTAGGTTCCTAAACTCAATAATAACTTGTTATTAGGTTAGCATGTTTAGAAACCTTATTACAAATTATTTAACAATTCTTAGTTCTAATTAGAAGTATTTATAAGTTCTCAAATAGTTTGGAGACTTACGGAATAATTAACTTAAAAGTATATATCTAATTAAAAGCCTTTGTATAAGGCAACAAAATTATACAATATATATTATATTAAGATTTTTAATACATTAATTAAGATTTTAATACATTAACAACGCAATATATTTATTCAAAGAATTTAATTTATATACACGATATGTGTATGAGTGTTTTACACTATCTACTAATTACAGGTTGACACATCATGCATTAAAAATAAATTAGTCAATTGATAACCAATCATTCTATAAAGTGTGATTGGTTGTGTTTGTAAAACCCTAAGCACTATATGTATATATTAATTAAACTCTTATTCAAATTGATTGATCTGTTAGGCTCAGTAGACCTTTGTCTACACGTTCTAGGTTCCTCCAACTAGTGATCATAAAATTCATGTTATGCTTAATTAACAAATCATGTGCTCTAATTATTTTCATTTTAGCTTAACAAATCATGTGGTCTAATTATTTTTCAGTTGGTAATGCGAAGCCTAATGTGCCAACTCAACTTCAGTTGTCATCACGCTTCATGTCTTGTTCTGTTTAAGAAACGCAAACATGCCATGTGCGTCGCTGGTTGCACCTCTCATCCCATAACGACTCAATTTCAGATTTTCCTGAAACAGTACTATTTGCTTTTCTTATTTCAAGCTTATTCTTATTCTCGTCTTCCTTTCTAAATAGTAAATGATGAGTGGAAAGCAATGCCATTATTACATAATACTGGTCGAAAAACATAACATATTATATTATAAAAATAAAAATGAAATTTGCAGGTGAAGAATGTGAAACTGTATTTGCTTTTGGAGGGAAATTGAGGGAATTTGTCCCCACTTGAAAAATTATTTTCCTTACAGAAATATATAATAATTTTATTTTGCTCTCATAAAAAAATAAGTGTTAACCCCATAAGATAAGTTTTTAAATTAAATATAGAAATTCACAAGAGATAGATAAAAAAGGGAATAAATTGGTATTAATTTTACTATTTTGGCTATGTAATTTATAGAAATTTAGATATTTTAGGATTTTTTATATGTTTTTTTGTTAAAATTTACAATGTTTTTTTTTGAAAAAAATACTATAAGCTATTTTTCTTTTCACTAGTAAAAATTTCTGGATCCATCACCATTCGCGCGATCTGGAGGAAATATCGTTATCTCTAAAATTAAAATTTAAAAAATAAAAGGGTAAATATCCAAAAAATGTTGTCAAGAAAAAGTAAATATCCAAAAACAAAATGAGACTATAGACGCAATCATTGTTGTATGAATTATAGACCCAATTAATATTTTCCTACAAGTAGATCTAATTAAATTATCACGATTTGATCAAAAAAAATTAAATTATCACGATGTTGTCAAAAAAAACTATATATCGTGACGGAAATGACCAATGAATATTATGAACTGATTACCAGTATTACAGGGTAATTATAAATTTTCAAAGTCTTTAAATCCAAATCCAACAAATTTGGGGTAAATATATAGGTTCAAAAACGATTAAATAAATGAGAACAAATAATCTCAGAATTAATTTACCCACATAAGCGTAGTAGTACTAATTGTTATGTACTGATGAACATTATTAGCAATCAAAGAAAAAATAAAACAAACTAATCTATAGTATAACGCAGTTTTCTCAGCTTCATATATTCGTATAAAAACGTACCATAAGATTAAAAAAACAGTAATGCTATTTTGACAAGAAAATTTGACAAAAATACATACAAATATACGGATACATACAATACAAATGTGGTGGGACCCAGTTAATTTACTTTACAATAAAAATATTGTTAATTGTTAAAAGATTAAAAAAATAAAAATCCTTGAACTCTCTGTACCCTCTCTTTCCCAACTTTCAAAACTTCTCTCTCTCTCCCTCAACCTTCTTCTACGTTCTTCTCTTCTGCTACCATGGCATAACTCTTCTTCTCTTCCTTTCTTCAACTCTTCTTCTCTTCAGTTATTCCTCTCTTGATTTCGAACCCTAATCCTTTTTTCTCTCTGCGGTTCTTAGCACTTGGAATCATGGAAAATCTCTTTGATTCTCCAACCCTGAACCGAAGAAATGAGAACCGCGAACTCCGACCTTGAATTGTAACTGTTTTTTGCTGTTATTAGGTTTGGTTATTGTGAAAGACACAACTTTAAGGACAGATTCAACAAAACCCGAACTGTTCATTACAGGTATGAAGCGTTTAGGGATTTAACTGATTTTACCGTTGTTTACGAATCTGAGAAAACTATGATTTAGAGATTTTATTGATTTTAGGGATTTAACTGGTTATTGTTGTTGTTTACCAATCTAAGATTACAATGATTTAGGGATTTTATTGATTTTAGGGATACACTTATTGATTTTAGGGATTTTACTGATTTAGGTATTTATTGATTTTAGGGCTTCATTACTTCACTTTCCCATTATTCGATTTGCGGTTTTGGGTTCCATCTATCCGTTTTACTGTTTTTACAGTCCCCTATCGAGTTTGATCTTTCAGTTTAATGATTAAGATATGAGTTGGAAATATGCATCCAATTGTTTAAATATCTGTTTGCTTTAGAGGGTGATAAACATGATTTGAAAAGAATTGACGTCAAAATAATTGAGTATAAATGATTGGTTTGTGCTTGTTAGTTGTTAGTAATATTTTGAAAGCTTAGAAGAACAGATTTGCTTTGAATGATAAAGTAGAACAGCTGCAATACCATTAAAAAACCGATCACAGAAGTGCTGCAATGCTGAAGGATCTACAACAGGCTGTTTTTTGATAACTCTAGCACTTAACTTTGTTTTAGGTAGATAAGTTTTGATAACTATTGTCTTATTGTGTTGCTAGTAAGTTTGTTATTTTTCTAAAATAATAGGCATAAAATCTACAAACTTAGAAGGTCCTCTTTATAAGCTTGTCTTCTTGACATTGCATTTTCTTGATGTTGGAGAGAGTAACTTTATATCAATGGACCACTTATTTGTATATATTTGATTCTGCATTGTTAAGTAGGCTCCTGTACCTAATTTGTATCTGTATCAGGTATAACCATAGCATTCTTTCTTATCATTAATTTAAGATTGCATTTCCTTGAATTGGGGATTCACAAATATGACTTTTTCTCATTCTGAGGACATGGTATGCTGTAGTTTTGAATTTTGATGTCTTAAACAAAGTGTTTGGGTGGAGAACCCACATTCTGAGGTCTATTAAAGATTTTGATTCTGGTCAAAATGTTAATATAATTTTGATTTGGATTTGGATTTCTTGAGCAATAAAACTGTCAAGAAGCGTTTTAAGAATTCTAATAGAGTTTACCTGGTTGTGTTTTAGGATTGCATGATGAAGTATAATCCATCAAGAGCTTTAGAGCTGGGTTGAGGATTGCCAAGATGAACTCAATGAAGAGGAAGCAAGAGATTAGAATGGTCTAAATTGTCCACAATTTGATGTTTCAAGTTGGCCATATGGAGTGAAGGTTTCACTTAATTTGTTGATTAGGGTTTTCTCAATGGTAGAGGTCATCAACATTCCTCATGAATTTTCCTTGTACCAAAAGCAACAATTAATACATATCCCTAGAGAAAGAAAGAGTGAACATAATGTAGTTTACTTTATAATTATATAAAGTGTAATACAGTTGCGAGGTTGGTTATCGTTACTAGATTCCCAAATCATAGGTCAATATAGAGAGATATAGATGATCAAATTCAATCCCACAATTTCCAATTCTGTTTTTAAATAACAAAATTAATTTTAAAATTTAATTAGGTTTATATCTATTATTTACAAGGGTTGGTTGGGTCCTCATAAAAAGTGGGTAATTCAGTAGCGATGTTGGTTATCGTTACTAGATTCCCAAATCATAGCTAAATATAGAGACACGGATGATCAAATTCGATCCCACAATTTCCAATAGTGATGGGGGTATCTATCTTTATGGTATATCAGGGTTCAAGTTGAACTAAGACAGAGCTCTAAATTGACGTGTATTAATCTTTCTACAATCATATATTGTCTGTCAATTGAATGAATCGACAAGTCTAGCTGCTTAATCATGGTCGGTTTCACAAGGAAAAGATGAAAATAGCAACTTGGTCATTTATAAGAAAAACATAACCCCGGTGATTAACATCTACAAACGTAACAAAAGGCATCTCATATTTATTGGTCAAGTACATGAGTCTCAATCTACAACTTTTACATCAATAATGGTCAAGTAAACACTCTTAAACCCGTTTTAGAACCATTGAAATAATTTTACAATCACAATGATGAATACAAAACCAAGGTGTTAGCCTGCATTTTTTGACAGGCTTAATTAAATGCAGTCAACGAGGTTTGATTTGTCCTTTCAGGAGGTATTTTGTTGATTTCGACAGGAAGGAAGTTCTTTAAAGGAAGGATTCGACAAGACCTTGGAATTGGCAGAAACGAAGAGTTAAAGCTAATATTTCGACAGAGCAAGAAGTTGAAGACTAGTAGCAGATCAGAATCCAAGCGCTTGTGGTCGAAGCGTGATGAAGCGGTTCTTGTCGAAAGTAGGAGTAGCAGTTATTAGTTTTCAAATTTTTAGGCAGTTACTTAATTTAGTTTTTCCCCTCTTTTCCTTTGTATAAATAGTAGTTTCTGAGAAGAAACAATGGTCACAATCTTTCATACCTTAGAAGATTTATATCAAATCTAAGTGGCAAGACTCAAATATTCTCGCCATTACTTCGACTGAAGAAGGATGATGTTTTCATGTGGGATGTCGAACATCAAGTAGCTTTCGACGAGATCAAGACATATCTGATGAACCCTCTTATTTTATTGCCTCCTATTAGGAATAAGACAATGAAATTGTATATAGCAACATCAGAATTGTCAATAGGTAGCATGTTAGCACAAGAGGATGAAAATGGTGTAGAAAGGGCCATATATTACCTCAGTAGGGTTTTAAATGATTCTGAAACTAGATATCACCCTATTGAAAAATTGTGTTTATGCTTATATTTCTCTTGTACTAAGTTAAAGCAATATATTAAGCCTGTTGACGTGTATGTTTATTTCCACTTTGATATTATTAAACATATGCTGTCGAAACCCATCCTACATAGTAGAATAGGCAAATGGGCTTTAGCTTTATCTGAGTTGTTATTACCCAGTATATTATGCTGGAAAGTATGACGAAAAGAAACAGGATATGAAAAAGATAGTTAAAGGGAGCACAAGTGCTACTAACCAAAATAAGGCATAACTGTACGGAGAATTTAAAAAACAGTAACTGCTATGTTGTTTCGACCGTGGTTGCTTGATTCCACTTCGACATCAGCCTTCAAACTTCCTCTTGTCGAAATCTTTGCTTGCAAATTCTTCGACTTCACCAAATCCAGCGTCGAAATCAGCTTGATATAAACTGATAACTTAACCCATTTTGAACTTCGAAATTACTTCTTGTCTCTTGAAATACAAGGTCAAACTAAACCTCGTTGACTGCATTTAATTGAGCCTGTCGAAAATGCAGGCTAACACTATGCAATCACGTGTCCTGCCAAATTAGGACATTATACTATGTCATATAATAGGTCTCCAACTCTCTTGTCGTATCACTTGATTTGCCAAGATAGTTTACCAATCCAGACAAAGAATTACCCAGTTTTTATAAGAAAGTAACCAACCCACTTTAGTCCAAATTGTTTGGGGAATATGACTATGCAATCACGTGTCCTGCCAAATTAGGACATTATATGTCATATAGATAGGTCTCCAACTCTCTTGTCCTATCACTTGATTTGCCAAGACAGTTTACCTATCCAGACAAAGAATTACCCTGTTTTTATAAGAAAGTAACCAACCCACTTTAGTCCAAATTCTTTGGGGAATATGACTATGCAATCACGTGTCCTGCCAAATTAGGACATTATATGTGTTGCACCCCGAAAAATCCTTTGGAGGGATTTTTCTTCGCACAACGTGAATTGGAGTCGCCACCAATATTTTTTTAGAGGTAAAACATTGAAAAAAACCTTTCTTGAAAGACAATGGTCCTTGGAACCACGAGATTTGAGTTCGGGGGTCGGTTATGCATGGGGAAGGTACAAGCACCCCACACATCCTTTCTACTGAAAGGGAACCTCGATTTGACGTGTGATTTAAAAGGTTGATTTAAGAAATGCTTTGTTTTTATCTCTCTTTATCTCTCCTTACTTTATGGAAAAACTTGAGGAAAATTTAATCTTTTGCGCTTGACGGGAGGGCACCGTGCCTACGTATCCCGGGGAGGGAATCAAAGCAACGTAGTTCTTGTTTTCGAAAATTGTTTTGTTTTTAGAAATTGCCTTGTTTTGGAAAAGGGTTTGTTTTTTTGAAAAGAAAATGGTTTTTATTTGTCATGCTTGACGGGAATGTGACCCGCTCCTACGTATCTCCCAGTGCGATGGAGAATTCAAAGCTTACGTAGTTCTCGGTTGTCGAGAAAAGGTTTTTATTTTTTAGTTGTTTAATTGCGAAAATTGAATGTTCACAGTGATCAAACAACAAAGGTTTCGAGTGATCACCACTAGCATCCCATTATTGACGATCGTGCAAGCAAAGGCTTCGCATTATCCTCAACAAAGTTTTTAATTTGTGAAATGAGAGTTCTTTTGAAAAATGAGTGTTCATGATAATCAATTGAGCAAAGACTCCAAGTGATCACCACTAGCACCCCATTGTTGACAATCGTGCAAGCAAAGGCTTCGCATTATCCTCAACAAAGTTTTTAATTTGTGAAATGAGAGTTCTTTTGAAAAATGAGTGTTCATGATAATCAATTGAGCAAAGACTCCAAGTGATCACCACTAGCACCCCATTGTTGACAATCGCGCAAGCAAAGGCTTCGCATTATCCTCAACAAAGTTTGATTTGTGAAAAATAGTTTGAAATTGTTTTGAGAAGAAGTGAAGTTGTTTATCAATGATTATGTAAATGCAAAAAAATGTTTTGAAGTTGGAACGTTACTAACGAGTAACAAGTTGTTCTTTGTATGCAACATGGTTTTGAAGTTTTGGAGAGTTACTAACGAGTAACAATTGGTGGAAATCAAAACAAGCAAATTGTGAACACCAATTCAACATTTTAATGCACTACAAGCACATAAACAAGTATATCAAGCATTGAGTACCAAGCTTCAATTCAAGAATGCATGAGTAGGCAAAATGCATGTGCATCAAGGTTAAATGAACCTATCCTTTGCCGATTGAGAAATGGAAAGTGCATCAAGACTCCAAGTAGTCTCTCCTTTGCAATTTATTAAGACAATGCAATGGTGCATCAAGGCTCTAAGTGGCCTATCCTTTGCCAAAACTTCACAAACTTCAAACAACAATTTACATTAAACTCAAAGAGCAAAGAAAGCAAGATTAAACTTGAGGATGCATCAAGGTCATTGGAGACCAATCATGTGCGCAAATTCAATGGTTTATAGTCCCCTTTTTGCTCACATTTCACAAACACATCAAATGGGAATTGAATTTTTAAATGCTTACAAGCATAGGCATCAAGGTTGAAGTAACCTATCTCTTGCCAACTTAGCATAACCCAAGATCATTTGTGGATCATAAATGAACCAAAAACCCAAATTCATTTTTCTCAAATCACAAATTTCACAATTAACAACATAGGTTTGAATATTTGCAAGTTTAATGGCCAATCATCAATTTATTCTAACAAGTCAACCAAATCAAGCAAGCGAGTGACATAACCAAAACATAGATGCATTTATTCACAAGATTCAACCATGATAACCAACAAAAATCATAAAACACATATTTATTTGAAGCATGCGAAATTATTATCAAAGCAAATAACATTTTATTTCACTTAAACAACAAAATCATGCATATAACCCCAAAATCAAAGCATCAAAACAAAGATTCATGAGATTAACATATGTACAAGCATAAAAATGAAGTTAAAAGAGAGGATCTACATTTTTGGAAGTGGAAATCTCACAAATATGCAAGAAATGATGACTTTATGCAAGGATTTACAAGAGAAGGGGTCTAGGAATCACATACCTTAAGATGAGCTCCAAATAAACACAATAGATGAAGAAACAATCAACCAAATCAACTTATCTTCAAGCTTGGTCTCCAATCTCCAAAAAATGACCCTTGATCTTGAACTTTTGTGTGATTTTATGAAGGATTGATGGTTGAAAATTAGTGTTTAGGCTTGGAAGATGGATTGAATGTGTGTGGGTAGATGAGAAATGAAGAAGTGAGTTAGAGAGAAGGGAGAGGGGGTGGCGCATAAAATGGAGAGAAGGTGAGGAGGGAGTTGTGTGCTAGGGTTTATGAGTGAATGGTGAGGCCAAAAGCTTTTTTTTTTGTGAGGTGAGGTTAATAGGGTATATATAGAAAGCAATTAGGTTTAAGGGTAGTTAGGTCATTGTGCACTAGTTGTGCTCTAGGATTTGATTTTAATTTTGAATCAAAGGCTAGGATTGAGGCTCACATGGATTGAGGACATTGAGAAAACACAAAATGAGAGAATAGAGAGGGATAGGCGCATAAATGGGAGGGGTCCTTGGTGACCAAGTTTTGCTAGTTGTCATCTTGTACTATTGTACTATTATATGACCATTCCATTATCCCTTCATTTTTGATTATTCTTCTTAGGATAATTGTACAAAAATACACCCAATTTAGGCCATATACAAGTTATCTTGAGGAATATGCCATTTTATGAGATCACCATGACCAAAAATATCATAAAAACCTCATCTTGAAATTTTTGTAGAATATTCCTTTTTGATGCCTTTTTTGAATTTGAATTTTGTGCACAATGTATGCATGCATGCGCATACATACATACATGACCAAAAATGCTTTGCCTCAAATAAATTTCTCTAAAATTGCACAATGATTCTTGATGAGAAATTATCTTATTTTTGACAATGACCAAAATACCCTTTTGCCCTAAAAACCTTGTTTTTTAACAACAAATGCATTTCCACTCTAACAATGAATTTAAAAGCCCTAGAATGACTTTTAAAACCCAAAAATGCATGCACAATGCTCTTCACTCTTCAAAATAAAACCACACTTCTCAATTTATTTATTTATTTTTTGCGGAAAATTAGGGTTTTAAACCTAGGCGGACAAAATTAGGGTATGACAATATGTCATATAGATAGGTCTCCAACTCTCTTGTCGTATCACTTGATTTGCCAAGATAGTTTACCAATCCAGACAAAGAATTACCCAGTTTTTATAAGAAAGTAACCAACCCACTTTAGTCCAAATTGTTTGGGGAATATGACTATGCAATCACGTGTCCTACCAAATTAGGACATTATATGTCATATAGATAGGTCTCCAACTCTCTTGTCCTATCACTTGATTTGCCAAGACAGTTTACCTATCCAGACAAAGAATTACCCTGTTTTTATAAGAAAGTAACCAACCCACTTTAGTCCAAATTGTTTGGGGAATATGACTATGCAATCACGTGTCCTACCAAATTAGGACATTATATGTCATATATATAGGTCTCCAACTCTCTTGTCCTATCACTTGATTTGCCAAGACAGTTTACCTATCCAGACAAAGAATTACCCAGTTTTTATAACAAAGTAACCAACCCACGTTAGTCCAAATTCTTTGGGGAATATCACTATGCAATCACCAACCCGATTTAGTATATATAATAAATGTCTTTTGCTATATATAATAAATGTCTTTTACGGGGGTTGGCTAAGTCCTTAGAAAAACTGGGTAATTCTTTTGTGACTTTGGTTATTATCGATACGACTGAGGCTATAATGGACTAGGATATTGAACGTTTTCACTCTTCATTCATGTGGTAGTCATGCCTCTTTCTCAGGTAACACCATACCAAATTGGCACAACGTTGGGAATTGTTTATATTGATGGGGAACATAGACAAATGATTAATGGAGTAAAGTTTGAAAGTCATAAGATGAAGTCCATCAGGATCAAGGATGACATGAGCTTCGAAGAACTGAAAACCTTAATTCAACAAAAGGGTGGAGATGACTCAAGGATATTGCATGAAATCTTCTATCGTTGTCCAGAGCCAGCTTATGGGAGTGTTGAGTATGTAAGCATGCAGATTATAACTGATTTATGCATACAAGTTATGTTGCGTGTTTTCCGGACATTTCGCTCTAAAGGTCCAATAGAGTTGAGTGTTAAATTTGAAAGACGTATTGATATTGAGCGTCGAAATGAGTTATCTCCTACGTCGTTTTGCTCTTCAGTCCTGTCATATATATACTACAGGTGCGGAATAGTTAATGGAAGGGATGGAGTCAAGTTTGTTGGTTTTGATGCAAACCCACCTGAACCACTTAGGCTTCCAAATGGTATAACTTTGGAGGAGTTGAAGGAAAAGATTCACCATAAGCTGAGGCTCGTGGGGCTCGGTGATCGGAGGATTAGGACCATCACGTACCGTTGTCCTCGAATAGATGGAGAAGGAAGGTGTTTGTGGTCCATGTATGACGTACTGACAACTAGCCAAGTTCGTGGTATGATCTCGCACCACTGCAGACACAGTTATAGTCGTTTCCCAATCGAGTTGTGTGTTCGCACGACACAGGCTCCTTCGGCTGACCCACCAATTGGGAGGTCAATAGAAGAGATCATGGCATTGTTCCCGCAACGACAGTGAAGCTCATACCGTTAGTTTTCTATGTTGAATTTATTTATTTCATCATTTGTATTTTGTTTAATGATATATGTCTTTTAACGTAGCTTTGTTAAAGTTTATGTATTCATTATGAGCTTCTCAAGAATATTTAAATTCAGTCAACGAGGTTAGATTTATTTTTAAAGTTTGACCTTGTATTTCAAGAGACAAGTATCAATTTCGACACTGAAATGAATTTAGCTATCAAGTTACATCAAGTAGATTTCGACCTCAGATTTGGCTAAGTCGAAGAAGCTGAAGACAGATTTCGACAAGAAGCACATTCATTTATTTTAACATGATAAGAAACGTTAAATTCAGTCTTCAACATTTAATTAATTAATTAAAAACTCGTGTACATTGATTGAAAATAACAGATTACAACAACAAACAAAAGTAAAACATGACAGAAACTAATGAGATGGTGGAGTTAAACAACGAATGATCTCAGCGACAATCCTTGTTGTTTCGTCGTATAACTGGAAAGGACTCCGAACTTTAAACATGTCCATCTGTTAGCCTGTAATTTCGACAGGCTAAATTAAATTCAGTCAACGAGGTTTGATTTATTTTTAAAGTTTGACCTTGTATTTCAAGAGACAAGTATCAATTTCGACACTGAAATGAATTTAGCTATCAAGTTACATCAAGTAGATTTCGACCTCAGATTTGGCTAAGTCGAAGAAGCTGAAGACAGATTTCGACAAGAAGGAGTTGGAGGCTGATGTCGAAGTAGGATCAAGTAACCGTTACCAAGAGCACGTAGCAGTTACATTTTTTAAACTTTATACAGTTATTTTCTATTTGTATAAATAGTAGTTTCTCATAGGAAAAACGGGTCACAATCTCTCATACCAAGTTCCCACGCTCAAAGTACCGACACGCACTGAGAAACGAGTACAAGGAACGCATGTATGTGTTAGCCTGTAATTTCGACAGGCTTCATTGAAAATGGTCAATGGTGCGCTGAAAGATGTTGTGCAAGTGTACACAGTCACAAACAAGTAATAAAGTAGAAGTAAAGTATCGTTCCCACAGAGATTGTATAATTCTTAATGTATTGTTGTGAAGACATGTAAATTAATGCTACTATCTACTCACAATTTTTGGTTTTTGGTTGAAGTTGAAATGAAGTTTAAAATGACAATAAACAACAGAGAGGAAATCAGTGGAGAAATATAGTTGAGATGCTTTCATCAAATAACTTTCTTTTAAGTGTTAAGTGCATTCGTGTGGTGCAGGTGCACTGGATGCAGCTGCATCAGTTGTGTGCTTTTCAGCTACTATTTCAAAAGTTGTTTTACAAGCTTCCTATGTCTAGGTGTGCTAAATAAATTCACTCTTGACCTTGAAATACTTGCTGATTTAATCCTAAGGGCTATGTTATCCTATGTCTAGGACTTAACATGGAATTAACAAGCTTCTTTTATTAAAACAAGTTAATAAAGGCTTTATTAAACACTTACCCCTATTGATTCTTGATTTCTAGTTATAAACCATGT
Organism: Astragalus glycyphyllos; assembly: GCA_963573325.1. Lineage (NCBI taxonomy): Eukaryota > Viridiplantae > Streptophyta > Magnoliopsida > Fabales > Fabaceae > Astragalus > Astragalus glycyphyllos. The sequence goes on from OY754307.1 coordinate 96,002,213, forward strand.
CTGTGAATATAACTCTACTCATTTTAAGTGATCAACCTTAAAATAAGATGGATGTAGTGTAACACAAGAATCAAAGTACATGCAACACATAAATAACACTTAACTTTCTCAAAAGATCATTATAAGACTAGCACATCTCAACTAAAGGATTTTAGCTCATGATAGACATTGCAAGATGAAAAGAAATTGAATAAAACATATTGAGGTGATGGAAATTATCAAGAAAGAACAACAAAGTAAAGTTTACAATATTGAAGCTTTCTTGCATCAAGCAATGCAGGTGCACTGATCTCCTTCCTATATCTATGAAGAAGAGAAGGGAGAAGGCGTCAATTCCTTCCTTTTCTCCTTGCCACTATCTAAGAAATTAGAACTAAAAACTTGGAAAAAAAATTACAAGAAATTCTAAAGGTGTAGAAATGTGAAAAAGAGATTATGATATATTATGAGATGATCTTCCAAGTGAAGAATGAAGGTCTTTATATAGGCTTTGAGCTTTCCTTCAAGTGAGGGTTTGCTTGGAGACAAAGTTAACTTAACCATGGTTACTTTTCAGAAGTTGATGATGCCATTTGAGTTTTTCACTCAAGTGCAAAGAATGGTCCAATTAGGTGTAGCCATGTGTCCTTTATAAGAAGACTCTTCAAATGGTCATATATTGTAGGCACCTCTTTTGAAAGGTTCCCATGTGACCCATGTGATTTGTGACCAATTATGATGTCATCTTGTGGTGTCTTTATCTTCTTTGAGTTTGAGGTGCTTCCGGTGTTGGCATTTTTCCTCCCTTTCAGGATGGTGCAGCTGCATGTAGTGCAGCTGCATGCGATGCAGGTGCATCCTTTTGCAAGTTGCCATGGTGCCTCCATGTGACTTGTGACTAAGCATGATGTCATAGAGATATTTATGCCATGGTATGAATTGAGGTGCTTCCATTGTGGAGTAATTCTGTCTTTGGTGCAGGATGGTGCAGATGCACTAAATTTGGTTGCACTGTGGTAATCTGGTGCAGGTGCATCTAGTGCAGATGCACTGCCTGTTTTCCGGTGCAGATGCATCCACTGCAGGTGCACTGAACAAACAGATCAAACATACCAATATATATACAAAATGCTAAGTCATGAGTATAAACCTTGAATGTTGTTTATTTTATTCATACTACTATATTTTAACACATTTTGTACTTGATTCTAAGCAATTATTTAGGTTTAGATGCGTATATAATTCTATATAAAATAGAGTTATCACACCCCCAAACTTAAATCGTTGCTTGTCCTCAAGCAATGACAAAAAGAAAACATAAATAAGATTTCTAGAATTAAGAAGAACAGATTAGCTCATATCTCTGAATGATTTTAAATAAATGTAACTCATGAACTTCATTTTTTTTTTTTTTTAGAAACTTTTGTCTTTGTGCCTTTGAATTCCAAAACATCCAAAGCTATTAAAACTCATTTGTGTGAGTGTGTGCTTTCACTGAAAATCAATCAGTTCCAAACTAGATAAAAAGTTTTTCTTTAACCTTTGGAAATTTCTAGATTACGTTTAGTCAAAACACAAGAGGTTTCAAAATATAGATTAGACTCACAAAATTTCCAAGACTTGAAGGGCTTTAAGTACCACAAAGGGCTTGAGTGGGTATTTCAAAACTGTTGGATCAATACAATTTTTCTGTTTTTGGTGGTTCTTTTTCTTGATGCACATGCATGAGGTGCAGGTGCATCACTTTTCTGCAGTGCAGGTGCACTGAGTTTTAACGGTGCAGGTGCATTGAATGCAGCTGCACTGAACACTACTTTTCAAGATTTTTGTTAGCATATATTGCCCTCCTGACTGACCTCCTTATGCATACTTTTTTCTTTGGTCAGTTCTGTCTTCTTTTCTTCTTTTTCTTTTTCTTTGAATTTTTTTTTCTTTTTCTGACCAAATGCACTATTTGGAACAGGTACAGTTTAATGACTCAGGCAATATAGCTCTTTGAGTAATTTTTGGTAGTATTTGGGCTAACCTATTGTATTGACCACTCTAAATTTTTCATACCACAGCCTTTGTATACATGAAAACTCCCTTTATGCTCTTCTATATTTTTACTAAAAATTTGTTTTTGACTTTAGCTTTCTAAAAATTTCCTTTTGCATCAGATAGCTTTAAAAATAGCAAGGTTCCTTTTGAAATTCAGTTCATGTGGTGAAGTGATAATAACCTTGGTTATTTTTGAAAAATCATGGGCTTTTTCTTTTTCTCTTCTTCATCGTTGAAATTTGATTCAATCAAGCCATGCAAAGTTTCAGTGGAAAAGAAATTTAAGCTGATCATGCTTCAAAATCATCGAATCCTAATTATAGCTGCTGTTTTTGAAAGATGGACTTTTGAAAACAACATTTTGAACACATAGACATAAATACTAATAAAGATACTAAAACAACACACTTAGTTATAATTAAACATACTACCACACATGCATAATGTTTTCATGAAGTTCTTCCCCCCAACTTAAGAGTGAGCAGTGTCCTCACTGCTCTAAGTTGAGTAGCCAAAATACCAGAAATTGTTCAAAATGGGTAGGGGGGTTAATACATGTGGGATGGGTCTCTAACAGTACAAACATAGTAGTAAAATATAGCAAAACATAATAAATAACATTAAAAGTTTACTCTTTCTTGGCTCCACTCCTGAGCCTTGAGCTGGATCTGATTGGAGCATGCTTGACCTTCTGTTTCTTTGTTTTTGGCTCCTGTGGCTTTAATGCAGCTGCTTTGGATGCTGGTGCATCAGTTACTGTTGCTGTTTCTGCAAGATTTTCCAGTGCAGCTGTATCAGATGCAGCTGCATCAGCTAGTTTGTCAACAGCAACTGGCTCATCCATGGCTGGTTGCTCTGTGTCCTTAGCAGCTTCAGGTTGGTCTTTTTGGGCAGGTTCTTTAATTGTTCCTGCATCTGTTACCTTTGGATTTTCCTGGGGGAGCTTCTCTGCAGCTTTTCCTTTACTAATAACTTCACCTTCACTTGCCTTAGGGTTCTCTTCCTCATTCCTTGCAACTCCAGCCGCCTTTTTAAAGAATTTCTGGGTGTTGCCCATTTCTGCCCTCTTCTTTGCATCAAGTTCCTGCAGCACAAGTTTAATTGTAGCATTGGGATCAGTTGAAATGGCAGTCACCGTAGGCACTTGTTGGGATGCAACTGCATGAGATGCAGGTGCATCAGATGCAGTTGCATCAGATGCTGGTTTATCCGGTTCTCCAGCTCTTTCCTCCTCTGAACTTGTTTCTTTTTCACCAGGCATATTTTCTTCAATAACCTGCAAAACAGTTTCTTTTTCAATTGTTAAGTCCACAGGGGTGATGATTGGGCCAGTTGAGGTTTGTTTTGTTGGAATTTTTGGTTGAAATTCTGATTCTGATGGATCATTTGTGGGGTTGTCACTTTCTTTTTCTGGTTCAGGGTCATTTTGAGTAGGTGTAGGTGATTGTTGTCTAGGTGGTGAGGTGTGTGTGGTTGGTGATTTCTGATGAGGTGATTTTTGATGTGGTGATTTGGGTGATGATGGTGGTTGTTCTTGCCTTCTTGTTTTTGTAGCATACTTTTGTCTTGCTACCTGTTCCATAGTGACATCTTCTTCAACTTCTTCCTCCTCAAAGTCAGTTTCTTCTTCATCTTCCTCCTCATCTCTGTCTATCTGGTTTACCACATTCTGCAGATCCTCATTCTCCTCAGTGTCTTCTTCACTTTCCATTATAGGTTCTTCCTCACTCAATTTTTTCTTTCCCTTCAAATCTTTCTTACCTCCTCTCTTTCTTTTTTGTTTTCTTATCTCCTTCTCACTCTCCTCTTGCTCTTCTTCTGAGTCTTCCTGTTCACCTTCTTCTAAGACCCATTTTGGAAAAACTGGAATTTCCAGTTGAGTTTCCTTGTCAGATATCTCTCTCAACCTGAGTTGGAGCCAATCATGCTGCTCATCCTGAAATTTCCACACTGCCTTCATTTTCTGCACAAAGTGCTTATGTATCACTGTACCAACTTCTTGTTTCTTCTTTTCTTTGAAATTTGCAGTGAGTGCACCAGGGGGAAACTTTCTTTGTAGTTGCTCTGTTTCAGTTATTTTAACTCCTTGTTTTCTACACAGCTCAGTGATCAAGCAAGGGTAGAACAAATTTCCAGAATCTTTCACAGCAAAATCCAATATTTTTCTTGAAATAATTCTACCTATATCAACATTGGTTTCAGTCAAGATTGCATCTAGGAGAAGCAATCTCTCTTTAGTCAATGTGTAAGTATGTGAAGTAGGGAGGATAGAGGCATCAATGAATAAATGCCAATTTCCTAATTCTGGAATCAAATATCTACTTTTCATTTTAAATTCAGTGTGTGTAAATTTCTCCCAAGGAGCCCCTTGAACAGCTATTCTAGACATGACCTTAGTCATTTCCTTTTTTCCAAAATGTTTAACTTTGTTTTCAAAATCCTCAGAGTCACAAATCAACATGAAATGATTGTTAATCCTTTCAGAATCAAAGAATACCTTTCTACCTCTAACAATGGAGTGAGGGATAATTTTACCTCCTTTGGTATCTTGAATACCTGCATAGAATTCTCTGACCAATTGCTCGATGTAATAGGTCCTGTGTTGCACAAACAGTTCCCATTTGAGATTTTCCACTGTTGAGAGGAAGGATTGGCTTGCTTTGGCTAAATTATACCCTCGTTCTGGTAGCATGTTCATTGTCCAGAAATGTGAGCTTTCTTTGTCAATGACAGTTGCGGAAGTTGTCTTTGAAACTGGTTTTGATGATGCTCCTGCAACTGAGGCATGACTGCCAGAAGTTTTAGTAGCAGATTGCTTTCTCACCATTCTGATTTGAAAGATTTCAAGTTTCTGGGTTTGATTTGCTAGAGGTTAGGGATGATTGAAGTTTTGGGATGGTTTCAGAAGTTTTGTGTTTACGAGAGTTTTGGGGATGATTTTACGATTTTGAGAGAGAGGTGGAAGTAACGGTTAGATTAATGGGGAAGTGGGTTATTAAAATCGGATTGAGGAGAGGTTAATGGGAATTGATGTGATGGCTAAGTAGCCGTTTAGGTTTAAGTGGGTTATCATGCCATAAGACACGTGTTACACTAGGTGTAACAGCACATCATCTTAGCCATTGGTCATGATTACTTCTCTGATGTGCTGGCAATTTTTGAAAATTATTCTCCTAAGTAATTTTGAGTGAAGGATGTAAGTGCCTAAAACAGTGGATTTTCACTCAATGCAGGTGCATGCAGTGCAGGTGCATGCAGTGCAACTGCACCAATACCTGTATCCTACAAAACACTTGAAAAACCATCAAATTGCACACAAAAAAATACTAATATTTATCAAAAAGTTATGGGTTGCCTCCCACAAGCGCTTGTTTTAAGAGTCTTTACAGCCTTACTTTTTCATTTCTTTCTCAAGGATTCTTGAAATAAGTGGTGCCTTTATCTCTCACCACATGCTCACCATAGTACATTTTTACTCTCTGACCATTCACTTTGAAAGTGGTATCTGATTTTGTATCATATAAATCCACTGCACCATGAGGGTATATTTTAACTAGTTGGAAGGGTCCTGACCATCTTGATTTTAATTTTCCAGGGAATAATTTCAACCTAGAATTATATAATAGGACCAATCCTCCTTCCTTAAGCTCTCTCCTCTGAATTTTTTTATCATGCCATAACTTGGTTTTTTCTTTATAAATTTTAGCATTTTCATATGAGAAATGTCTAAAATCTTCTAACTCATTTAGTTCCAAAAACCTTTCTTCACCTGCCTTATTGAGATCAAAGTTCAGCTTTTTTATGGCCCAATAAGATTTGTTTTCTAACTCAACAGGTAAATGGCATGCTTTGCCATAGACTAACCTATAGGGGGACATTCCTAATGGTGTTTTAAATGCAGTTCTATATGCCCACAATGCTTCATCTAAATGTAAAGACCAATCTTTCCTATTTGGTCCTACCATTTTCTCAAGCATTCTTTTAACTTCCCTATTGGATAGTTCAGCTTGTCCATTTGTTTGTGGATGATAGGCAGTGGCAATTTTATGTTTGATCCCATATTTTGCAAGAAGATTTTCAATTAGTTTATTGCAAAAATGAGAACCTTCATCATTGATGATAGCTCTTGGGGTGCCAAATCTTGAAAAAATGTTTTTTTGTAAAAATTTACTAACTGATTTGGCATCATTGTTAGGTAATGCTACTGCCTCAATCCACTTAGAAACATAATCAACAGCTACTAAAATATATTGATTTCCAAAAGAAGGTGGAAATGGTCCCATGAAGTCCATGCCCCAAACATCAAAAAGTTCAATTTCTAAAATATTGGTTCTGGGCATTTCATGTCTAGCAGATATATTTCCACTTCTTTGGCATTTATCACAGGTTTTGACCAAAGAATAAGCATCTTTAAACAAAGTAGGCCAGACATAACCTGATTGTAATACCTTAGCAGCTGTTCTATGACTTCCAAAATGACCTCCATAAGGTGCAGCATGACAGTGCAGGAGTACTGCTTGTTTTTCTGTTTCTGATACACACTTCCTCATTATTTGATCTGGACACATCTTGTATAAGTAAGGATCATCCCAATAGTATTGTTTTACTATATGAAAGAATCTCCTCTTCTGTTGATAGTTCATGTCCACTGGTACAACTTTGCTTACAAGGTAATTAACAATGTCAGCATACCATGGTGTATCTGTATGAGGTGCACCTGCATGCAGTGCAGGTGCACTGGATGCATTTGAGGTTATTGCTAACAATTTTTCATCTGGAAAATTCTCCTTGATTTCTTGTGTACCTGCATTCTCATTTTCTAACCTAGATAAATGGTCAGCTACTTGGTTCTCCACCCCCTTCTTATCTCTGATTTCAAGATCAAATTCTTGAAGGAGGAGAACCCATCTAATTAGCCTTGGTTTTGCATCTTTCTTTGCAAGCAAGTACTTGATGGCAGAATGATCAGTATAGACAATTACTTTAGTACCAACCAAGTAAGATCTGAACTTATCAAATGCAAATACCACTGCTAATAGTTCTTTTTCTGTCACAGTATAATTCATTTGAGCTTCAATTAAGGTTTTGCTAGCATAATAAATTGAATGAAAGATTTTATCATACCTTTGCCCCAGGACTGCTCCTACTGCAAAGTCACTAGCATCACACATTAATTCAAAGGGCCTGCTCCAGTCTGGTGTTACTATCACTGGTGCAGTTATCAGTGCCTTTTTAAGCTTTTGAAATGCTTCCATACAAGATTCATCAAAGTTGAATTGTGTATCTTGTTGTAACAAATTACACAATGGTTTAGAAATTTTTGAAAAATCTTTGATAAATCTTCTATAGAAGCCAGCATGACCTAAGAAACTCCTTATTCCTTTAACTGTTGATGGAGGTGGCAATTTGTCAATGACTTCAATTTTAGCCTTGTCTACTTCCAATCCTTTCTTTGATACCTTATGTCCAAGTACAATGCCTTCTTGTACCATAAAATGACATTTTTCCCAATTGAGCACAAGATTGGTGTCTTCACATCTTTGGAGAATTTTTTCTAAATTTGATAAACATAAAGGAAATGTTTCTCCAAAAACTGAAAAATCATCCATGAAAACTTCCATTGATTGCTCAATGAAGTCAGAAAATATAGACATCATGCATCTTTGAAAGGTGGCAGGTGCATTACATAAACCAAAAGGCATCCTTCTAAATGCAAAGGTGCCATAGGGGCATGTAAAAGTAGTTTTCTGTTGATCCTTAGGTTCTATTGCAATTTGGTTATAACCTGAATAACCATCTAAGAAACAATAAAACTCTTTTCCTGCTAACCTATCTAACATTTGATCAATGAAAGGTAAAGGAAAATGATCCTTCTTTGTGGCCTTATTGAGTTTTCTGTAATCCATACAAATTCTCCACCCTGTGACAGTTCTTGTTGGTATTAACTCATTTTTTTCATTGGCTATGACTGTTACACCCCCTTTTTTAGGAACACATTGTACAGGGCTAACCCATGCACTATCTGATATGGGGTAGATGATTCCAGCATCTAGCCATTTTATAATTTCTTTCTTAACAACCTCTTTCATAATTGGATTTAGCCTTCTTTGTCCTTCTATGCTATTTTTAGAATTTTCTTCTAAAATTATCCTATGCATACAAATTGAAGGGCTAATTCCTTTTATGTCTGCCATTTGCCAACCTATAGCCTTTTTACGTTTTTTCAAGGTATTTATGAGATCATTCTCCTGATCTAGGGATAGATCAGATGCAATAATTACTGGTAGAGTATTACCTTTTCCTAAAAAAGCATATTTCAAATGTTTTGGCAATTCTTTCAACTCTAGTTTAGGAGGTTGTTCCACTGATGGTAAATTCTTTTTAAGGTTGGGATTTTCTAAATTAAGAGATTCATAAGTTCTAGCCCATACCTTAGGTGTTGATTCTTCCTTTGGCAGTATACCTTTTTCTGGCAATTCTTCTTCTGGTAGTGCAGCTGCATCTGGTGCAAGTGCACTGGTGAGGTGGTCATACTGCTTGTTGAATTGTTTTTGTACTAAATGGTCAAGAGAGATGATTGCTGAACATTCTTCTCTTTCCTCTGCAGGATACTTCATAGCATTCATCACATTGAAAGTCACTTCTTGATCATTTACTCTCATGGTTAGTTCTCCTCTTTGAACATCAATCAATGTTTTTCCTGTTGCTAGGAAGGGTCTTCCAAGAATCACTGGTACATCTTCATCTGCAACAAAGTCAAGGATAACAAAATCTGCAGGAAATATAAATTTGTCAACCTTTACCAGTACATCTTCAATGATTCCTTCTGGGTAAGCTATTGACCTATCTGCTAGTGACAAAGTTACAGTTGTAGGTTTAGCATCACCAATTCCTAGTTGTGTAAAGACTGATTTAGGCATCAAGTTGATGCTTGCACCTAGATCACACAATGCACTACCTGTATAGAGCTTGCCTATTGAAAATGGAATGGTAAAGCTACCAGGATCTTTCAATTTTTTTGGAAGTTTATTTTGTAATATTAAACTGCATTCCTTAGACATGACAACAGTTTCAAAATCACCTAATCTTTTCCTCTTTGAAAGGACATCTTTCATGAACTTAGCATAATTAGGCATTTGTTGTAATGCTTCAAGCAAAGGAACATTGATATGCAATTGTTTAAAAACATCTAAGAATTTACTGAATTGCTTCTCCTCATGTGCCTTTTTTAATCTTTGAGGATACGGAGGAGGAGGGTATTCAGGAACTAACCTTGGAGTTGATACTGGTTGAGATGCAGATGCATCAAATGCTTCTGCATCTTGAGAATTTTTATTTTTTTCTCCCTTACCTGTACCTTCATTCTCATAAGGTTCTGCAAGATCTTTCCCATTTCTGAGAGAGATAGCTTTTACCTGTTCCTTACCTGGCCTCTGAGATGGACTTGCTTCTGTATTTGATGGTAGTGTACCTGCTGGCCTTTGATACAGAGCAGTAGCTAACTGACCTACCTGATTCTCCAAATTTTTGATTGAAGCTTCATGAGCTTGCCTAGCTGTTCTATTTTCATTAATGAAAGCTTTAAGCAGACCTTCTAAGGAGTTATCAGTAGCAAATTGTTGTTGTGGCCTTTGGTAATTCTGAGATTGAAATGCTGGTGGAATTGCTGGTGCAGCTGCACTTGGTGCAGGTGTACTGGCATTATTGTTATTCCACTTGAAATTTGGGTGGTTCCTCCAACCAGCATTATAGGTATTAGAGTAAGGGTTGTTATTTTTATTATATCCTACAAAATTCACAGAGACAGGGTTGCTAGAACATTCCTCATAAAGGTGACCTCCCCCACAATAGACACAACTTACTGTTCCTGGAGGGGCTTGTTCTATGGCTGCTGCAGTGTTCTCAGCTGGTGCAGCTGCACTAGATGCAGGTGCACTGTTACTATTGAGGTTTTTAACCAGATTTGCTAGTGAGGCTACTTGAGCAGATAGGGCAGATATTTCACTGATTTCATGTACCCCTGATGGTTTCTTTTGGGCACTTACCCTCTCAGTAGGCCAACTAGAACTATTGGTAGCAATTCTATCAATTAGTTCACATGCTTCATTATAGGAAAGATTTAACAAAACACCACCGGATGATGCATCAAGCATTACTCTAGTTTGTGGTTCCAAACCATTATAAAAAGTCTCCATTTGAATAATGACTGGAAGACCATGATGTGGACATTTTCTCAAAAGTTCTTTCCATCTTTCCCATGCTTCAAACAATGATTCTTGTTCTTTTTGTCTAAAAGATGTAATATCATTTCTCATTCTGGCATTTTTGATAGGTGGGAAATATTTTGACAAAAACTTTTCAGCCATTTCATTCCATGTATGAATAGAATTAGGCTCCAATGAATTTAACCATGATTTAGCCTTATCTTTCAAAGAATATGGAAATAGCTTAAGTCTAAATGCATCTTCACTAACACCAGGAATGATAAAGTTACTACAAATTTCTAAAAACTGTTTTAAATGTTCATGGGGATCCTCATGAGGATGTCCACCATATTGACCAATTGTTTGCAACATTTGAAACATCATAGGTTTAAATTCAAAGTGGACAGCATCTATGTGAGGTCTTGCTATGCTTGTTTGCATGTTTTGATGATCAAACATAGCATAATCTCTCATAGGTCTATCTCTATCATTAATCATACCTATTGGTCCCATGTGAATGAATTGATTCCTGTGATCTGCTTCAGCATCTCGTTGTGATCCAGGACCACCTCTGACTGAGGCTGGTCTTGAGCCTTCTCCTTCACCTTGTTGAGACATGGTATTGCTGCTGGTTTGCAGCCTTTCTTTTTGGATTCTACGCAACCTTCTAAACTGTCTTTCTATCTCTGGATTAAACTCAAATTCTGGTGGTTTGTCTCTGGGCATAAGCTAGTGCAGATGCATCTGTTTCTACACAGAAAACAAAACACAGAATAACAAAATAAACACTAATCTACTTTCTTCAAAACAATAAGAAAAAATTATTGCCAATCCCCGGCAACGGCGCCAAAAACTTGGTGCGCTGAAAGATGTTGTGCAAGTGTACACAGTCACAAACAAGTAATAAAGTAGAAGTAAAGTATCGTTCCCACAGAGATTGTATAATTCTTAATGTATTGTTGTGAAGACATGTAAATTAATGCTACTATCTACTCACAATTTTTGGTTTTTGGTTGAAGTTGAAATGAAGTTTAAAATGACAATAAACAACAGAGAGGAAATCAGTGGAGAAATATAGTTGAGATGCTTTCATCAAATAACTTTCTTTTAAGTGTTAAGTGCATTCGTGTGGTGCAGGTGCACTGGATGCAGCTGCATCAGTTGTGTGCTTTTCAGCTACTATTTCAAAAGTTGTTTTACAAGCTTCCTATGTCTAGGTGTGCTAAATAAATTCACTCTTGACCTTGAAATACTTGCTGATTTAATCCTAAGGGCTATGTTATCCTATGTCTAGGACTTAACATGGAATTAACAAGCTTCTTTTATTAAAACAAGTTAATAAAGGCTTTATTAAACACTTACCCCTATTGATTCTTGATTTCTAGTTATAAACCATGTCTGTGAATATAACTCTACTCATTTTAAGTGATCAACCTTAAAATAAGATGGATGTAGTGTAACACAAGAATCAAAGTACATGCAACACATAAATAACACTTAACTTTCTCAAAAGATCATTATAAGACTAGCACATCTCAACTAAAGGATTTTAGCTCATGATAGACATTGCAAGATGAAAAGAAATTGAATAAAACATATTGAGGTGATGGAAATTATCAAGAAAGAACAACAAAGTAAAGTTTACAATATTGAAGCTTTCTTGCATCAAGCAATGCAGGTGCACTGATCTCCTTCCTATATCTATGAAGAAGAGAAGGGAGAAGGCGTCAATTCCTTCCTTTTCTCCTTGCCACTATCTAAGAAATTAGAACTAAAAACTTGGAAAAAAAATTACAAGAAATTCTAAAGGTGTAGAAATGTGAAAAAGAGATTATGATATATTATGAGATGATCTTCCAAGTGAAGAATGAAGGTCTTTATATAGGCTTTGAGCTTTCCTTCAAGTGAGGGTTTGCTTGGAGACAAAGTTAACTTAACCATGGTTACTTTTCAGAAGTTGATGATGCCATTTGAGTTTTTCACTCAAGTGCAAAGAATGGTCCAATTAGGTGTAGCCATGTGTCCTTTATAAGAAGACTCTTCAAATGGTCATATATTGTAGGCACCTCTTTTGAAAGGTTCCCATGTGACCCATGTGATTTGTGACCAATTATGATGTCATCTTGTGGTGTCTTTATCTTCTTTGAGTTTGAGGTGCTTCCGGTGTTGGCATTTTTCCTCCCTTTCAGGATGGTGCAGCTGCATGTAGTGCAGCTGCATGCGATGCAAGTGCATCCTTTTGCAAGTTGCCATGGTGCCTCCATGTGACTTGTGACTAAGCATGATGTCATAGAGATATTTATGCCATGGTATGAATTGAGGTGCTTCCATTGTGGAGTAATTCTGTCTTTGGTGCAGGATGGTGCAGATGCACTAAATTTGGTTGCACTGTGGTAATCTGGTGCAGGTGCATCTAGTGCAGATGCACTGCCTGTTTTCCGGTGCAGATGCATCCACTGCAGGTGCACTGAACAAACAGATCAAACATACCAATATATATACAAAATGCTAAGTCATGAGTATAAACCTTGAATGTTGTTTATTTTATTCATACTACTATATTTTAACACATTTTGTACTTGATTCTAAGCAATTATTTAGGTTTAGATGCGTATATAACTCTATATAAAATAGAGTTATCAGTCAACAAGGCTTGACTTATATTTCGACAGGCTTCATTGAAAATGGTCAACAAGGCTTTACCAAAATCCACGGTAAACAGTATGATCTTGTGCACCACCCCTTTAAATTAATGCAATTTTAATTTTCCTTTTCTTTACGTTTCATGCAAATTTTCTCTTTATTTTATCCTCCCTCATTTGGAGTAATTCGACGGTTTAGCGGAGAAATCGACGGTTATCTTCTTCTTTTTACTTTTAAACGCGCATATCTGGAAAAACTTTAAACACAAACAGTCTTAGGATTTACTAGTTGATCCTGCAAGCAGAAGCAATTTCAAACTAGCGGTGTTTACCAAAATCCAAGGTAAACAAATTGGCACGCCCGGTGGGTAATATGAAGAGAACTACCATAAGTTCAAAGATGGATGTCGAAATGGTCACTGAAGGCCAAGAAGATGACAAAGTGAAAGCAGTGTACCCAAAGGCTGAAGAGGAATTGGTTGATTTCCTCAATCGTTGCAAGCTAAGCAACTCAAGTGATGTTGTGCCCAAGGTGCAGTGCTGTCTTCGACAAAGATTCTGCTAAGAGTTTTGGAGGATTTAAGCCTCAACTGAAACGCAAAGGAAAATGGGTTGACAAAAGACCAAAGTTTAGTTACAATAACAGAGTTATCCAATACAACGATACTTCGACTAAGAATCTTCAGAAGGGACACATTAAAACTTATGTTCCTCCAGCAAGATCGGCTGTCGAAAAATGGGTACATTCCGATGGAAAAAGTACTGGTTATTACCCAGTATATTATGCTGGAAAGTATGACGAAAAGAAACAGGATATGAAAAAGATAGTTAAAGGGAGCACAAGTGCTACTAACCAAAATAAGGCATAAATGTACAGAGAATTTAAAAAACAGTAACTGCTATGTCGTTTCGACCGTGGTTGCTTGATTCCACTTCGACATCAGCCTTCAAACTTCCTGTTGTCGAAATCTTTGCTTGCAAATTCTTCGACTTCACCAAATCCAGCGTCGAAATCAGCTTGATATAAACTCATAACTTAACCCATTTTGAACGTCGAAATTACTTATTGTCTGTTGAAATACAAGGTCAAACTAAACCTCGTTGACTGCATTTAATTGATGCTGTCGAAAATGCAGGCTAACACTATGCAATCACGTGTCCTGCCAAATTACGACATTATATGTCATATAGATAGGTCTCCAACTCTCTTGTCGTATCACTTGATTTGCCAAGATAGTTTACCAATCCAGACAAAGAATTACCCACTTTTTATAACAAAGTAACCAACCCACTTTAGTCCAAATTCTTTGGGGAATATCACTATGCAATCACGTGTCCTGCCAAATTAGGACATTATATGTCATATAGATAGGTCTCCAACTCTCTTGTCCTATCACTTGATTTGCCAAGACAGTTTACCTATCCAGACAAAGAATTACCCAGTTTTTATAACAAAGTAACCAACCCACTTTAGTCCAAATTCTTTGGGGAATATGACTATGCAATCACCAACCCGATTTAGTATATATAATAAATGTCTTTTGCTATACTTGGTTTCATTTCCATTCAAGGTAAGGGAAATATTTTGTTTAACACTCTAGCAAATTCTTCTTATAGAAACTTGTTGTGTCATTGAAAAAAAATGAATCCAACTACAGACATGGATTACTTTGAATTTTCCTTCTACTCAAATTTAATTGGAACAAGATATAGGCCACACGAAATACTAGAAAGTATGGGTAGAGTGTGGGTATTAGAACGAGACAAGTTTCAATATAGTTTGTGCCCCCAAGACCGATACGCTGGGAAAAACATGAATGAATATCGTAGAGAGTGGGAATATCGTCTCGATGAGTCTAGAAGGATGAGACAAGAATTAAGGCAATGCAACATTAAGGCACCAAAGCAAAAAGCAGTTGAAGTGGTACTAGACAATGATGAGTCTCTGGGGAAGGCAATTAACATGATTCGACACGAAAATAACCAAATGAAAATGCGGATTAACAGCCACCAGCTTGTACACGATGCATGCAGAAGAGATGAATGGGCGCGAACAATTCCACAGGAAATGAATTTGCAGAATTACCCCGAGTATGGTACAGATGGGGACTTATCTGACGAATAGTAACTCTCCATTATTGTTATTATGTTATCATGGTGGTCATGCACTTATTGTAATTCGCTTTCGGGATTGGTTTTCGTTTCAAGATGTCCAATTAACGGAGTAGATTCTATTGGTGTTTATTATAAAATGTTGTTTAATCATATATGTATTTGAACGTAGCTGTGTTAAAGTTTATGTATTCATTATGGATTTCTCATCAATATTTAAAGTCTTATTAATAACATTATCCTTTTTTCTTAAATAATATAACTACAAAGAAGGAAATGTAAGGACGTGCATAACCATATTTTGTTACCAACATAAGAAACAGTAGATGAAAATACAAAGGAAGTTTAAACGGCAGTCAGGACAAGCACATTAATTTATTTTACCGACATTACAAGAAACGGTAAACTCACTCTTCATCAGAGTTTGACAAATACTCATCTGCGCATAGTATGTTTTCTTCTTCGGCTTGAGACATACCTTTGCGTGTAGAAATGTTTTGGCCACTTTGAGCATCCCAAACCGTACTCTCCGTATTGCCATAATGTTATTCTCAATCCTAAGGCGGTTTAAGGCTTTTTGCATTTCAATATATCGAGGTTGTGCATCTTCCCACATTTGAACTGCTTTTAATTCTGGAATAGGTGCCTCCAATTCTCTGAGGTCTGCTTGTAGAGAAATTGACTCTTGAGTATGAAGACGCCATTCCTTTTTAATGGCCTTCTTTCGTGCAATTTTACCATCTTGGTACTCTGCACACCATTCTAATTCAAGTAGTAGGTCTTTATATTCTGGCATTGTGTATGTATTTTGATGAATGGCATATGTTCATTCAGTTCTTCTCTTTATATAGGAGTGACCCATAACTCTTTATTCACTTTAGTCCAATGGGGTTGGAATATATTACTATGCAATTACATGTCCTGCCACACCATAATATTGTGAACCCTGATATAGCAACAGGATAGATACCCCATCACTCTTGTCCTATCAATTCATTATCCAATATAGGTAACCAAGCTTCACATAGAATTACCCAGTGTTTACCTTGGATTTTGGTAAACACCGCTAGTTTGAAATTGCTTCTGCTTGCAGGATCAACTAGTAAATCCTAAGACTGCTACGTGCTCTTGGTAACGGCTACTTGATCCTACTTGGACATCAGCCTCCAACTCCTTCTTGTCGAAATCTTCGCTTGCAACTTCTTCGACTTCAACAAATCCAGCGTCGAAATGAGCTTCATATAAATTGATAACTTAACCCATTTTGAACGTTGAAATTACTTCTTGTCTCTTGAAATACAAGGTCAAACTAAACCTCGTTGACTGCATTTAATTGAGCCTGTCGAAAATGCAGGCTAACAAATTGCCCCCCAAAAATGTCTTTTTCGACTGAGTTTTTAAATGAAGAAGAAAATGACATTTTTGAAATTCCTCTTAACTGCTCTAATGACGTCATCAGGTCGAAAATACCTTGTTCTATCCAGATTTCTCCTTTTTTCGACAACGAGCCAATCGACAGGTATAAGGAGGTCCTGATTTCAATTCTGCAATATTACCCTCTTCTTCGACATCTTCATAAGAGATGTCGTATTCTTGGTCACTGTCGTTAGCTTTGACATAAACAACCTTTTCTTTCTTACTTTGAACGTCAAAATTACTTCTTGTCTCTTGAAATACAAGGTCAAACTAAACCTCGTTGACTGCATTTAATTGAGCCTGTCGAAAATGCAGGCTAACACCCAGTTTTTCTAATAAAGTCACCAAGCCGCTTTAGTCCAATGGGACTGGAATATATTACTAAAAATAAAAATATTGGAATGGATTTGATCACCCGTGTCTCTTTATTCACCTATGAATTGTTCGTTCGGATTTGATCATCTGTGTCACTAAATTAATAATAACAAAGAATAACACATAAACGTCATTATGATCATAGAACACACTTTCACTCATCTTCGAACTCCCACTGTTCAAGAACAGAATCAAAAAAGAAAAAGAGAAATGTGGGAACCAGAAATCACCCCCCTCATTCTCCATCATCATTACCATGATTTCAACTTGAACCAAAATCCCGTACACACATTCTCGAAACAGTGAAAACAGATACTTGCTTCCACTGTAAAAAAATGACACTAGTCTAAATACTACTTTCATTTATTTTGATGTGAACATATCGATTGACCAACCTGTAATGTAAGTTTTTGGCAAATGTGACAAACCCTTTAAATTAAATAAACTGTGAGGCATATACCCCATATACATAAAGTTTATGGCATTTACACCAATACAAACCAAAAATCCTAATTACATAGATGCCTAGTTACAACAAAAATTGGGTAAAGGGTTTTTTACAACAACGTGTAGCAAAAAATTAACTTTGTGCCGTTGACACAAATTGTGAGACATTTACACGATATACATTAAGTTTAAGGCATTTACACCTATGCAAACCAAAAAATACATACATCTTTACTTACAACAAAAAGTTATATAAAAAGTTAAGTATGCCCACGCATTCTTCAAGCTAAAATGTCACGGATTTGTAGACAATTGTGACAGTCCAGGGAAGTCTATTTCCACGTTTGACAAAAGTTCCATGAATGAAATTTGACGTCCAACCTATTAAAAACCATTTGTTTAGCAACATCAAAATATAAATATGCAAAGCAACTTGACAGCCATTCAAATCACATGCCTGTGAAGAAGAAAGATGAGAGTTGTCTAATCCCAAATTACAAGGTTTTGCAACAGTTGGACATTGAGAAGCCCAACGGTTGGACATGAATTCTGACCCTCCAGCATCTGTACTGAAATATACACTCCCTGACTGTATAGACGAAATATTAAATAAGTTAAATATATCTAACTTAATTTTTACCCTATTGCCAAATATCTAAATACATTAAATGAAGAAAAACGAACAACTTAAAACAACGTTAGTGGTAATACACACGATCCTGTGATACAAACTTCTTTACGGTCTTTGCATCCAACAACTCCACGACTTATAAAATGGTCAATCCCATTAACTCTACTCATAAATGTACGAAATTATCATATAAAGTTACAATTTCAACTCAACAATTGTGTGAATAAATGTTCCGGGAGTTATCTGACAGATCAAATTAATCCATCTACAAATACAAATTTATAAACTCTAAATTTTTAATAAAAACTTACAATGGACACGAACCAAAGTAGTCGCATCCGTCACATCTCCACTAGTCATAACTTCAACAGTTGATTCAACAGAAATGTCCCTATGGATTTCATGATCAGCCACTCCAACATTGCAGGCCTACACATTATACAAAAAACATTAACATGTATTTCGTACAGTGTTTCATGGTAAATACATATTTAGTAAGGAAACAACACTGACCTTCGTAATGTTTTTGTCATCAGCTCGCTTGGTTCGCTTCTTCCGTGACTTTTTAACAACTTTCTCAACAATTGATATTTTTCTGTTCGTCGGTGGACGACCTTTACGTTTTACCTTCAATGGACTGTGACATATAGGAGCAGTATTTGGTATTGACTCTTCGTTCAAACTTGTTTTAACATTCTCCATTGAAGGATCCAAGTTTGGCAATTCAGAACTAAATTTATTCAACATTTTATGGAATGCTTCTGTGCCATACTCAGACTCCGCCGCTACTTCAGCAACCTGGTAAAAATGCTTCGAGAGTTTTTCAAACCTCTCCATCTGTGGTTTCAATTCCTTAACACCGTAATTTATCTTAACATAAGAATGCTTCCTTTTAACATTTTTCTTCCATCGGGACAAAACATACTTGTCTGAGACGTTTGAAACCCTCTCCTTAGCGCACACACATAGTACATGGCGACACAAAATTCCTCTAAACTCAAACAACGAGCATTGACACTCGAGATCATGGTTGTCCACATTGAACACAACTTTAAAGTACCGTTCTTTTGGTCTATCTCCAACTAACAATTCCTCCAAGACATTATAAGTAGCAATGCAACCCTCCAATGACTCCAACGAGGGGACACAATTCATTTTACCTCTAAATTCAACTTGGACCTCCTTAAATTTACCATGCGTGTAAGCACATTGGAATTGCATTTCATGGACGAGGTTGACCCACAAGGTATTATTGTATCCATCGATTTAAAATCCGCTTCAAACTCTTTTTCTGCTTTATTTCTGAGAGCATTGGCATATTGTTTAACAAATTGACTAAGACTTGTTGTTGAATTGATATATCCATCAAAGAAAGCGTGTATGCTCTCACTGCGCTGTGTGGTTGACATGCCCGCCCAGAACCTTTTCCTTAACAACGTCGGAACCCATCTTTGTCGCTCCTTATACAACCCACTTAACCAATCATTGTCTTGAAGCTCAAATTTTTCTATGAACGAACACCACTTATCTTCAAAATCAACTACGGTGTAAGTATCATAAACTGCTTCTTTCATGGCTGCCTTTATCTTCTTATATTCACCAAATCCATTGAGTTTTTCCGGTATTTTTTTCATTATATGCCATAAACACCACCTATGGCGAGTAGTAGGGAAGACTATCTCAATGGCCTTTTTCATAGCCTTGCATTGGTCCGTGACAATACCCAAGGGGGCCTTTCCTAGCATGCAACGAAGCCATGCTTGAAAAAACCACACAAATGAGTCTTCGTCTTCACTTGAAACTAGGCCACACCCAAGTAATGTTGATTGGCCATGGTGATTGACACCTACAATCGCAGCAAAAGGCATATCATATTTATTGACTAGAAATGTTGTATCAAATGTTACCACGTCTCCAAAATATTCATAAGCAGCTCTACTTCTTGCATCGGCCCAAAACACATTCTTGACATGAAAACCATCATCCAAATCAAGATCATAGAAGAAATTAGAATTTTGTTCCCTCATTTCATAAAAGTAACTAATCAACGCCTTCCCATCACCTCCTTTTCCAATTGAACGTCTTTCCTTGTTGAAATAATTCCTCACGTCCTTTTCACAAAACGCTACATTTTCATGCCCTCCCGCATCTGTAACAATAGATTGGAATGTTTTGTTAATCCTCACTCCCGCTTCATCATTGATTTGGATTGTTCTCTTCACATGCAGATTTAGTTTCTTGTTAGACCTAAACAACCTTGCCTTTGTGGGGCTCATCTCGTGAGAATGGACACCTTCAAATTTTTGGACTTCCCATGACCCATCGGATTGTAACTTCAAAGCTATCCTGGCAGGACAATTGTTAACCTTAGTCGGAAGTGTTTTCAACGAACATGGAATTTTTGACATGTTTGCGCTAGACCCCGCTCTCGAGCATGCAAGTAGTATGTAGTTGACTTTCCGATCACCTCCCTTTGCTGATGTTCTAACTCTCCACCCAAAACCTTTTCTTGACGCATACTCACCATAATATGATTTCCCCTCATCTAAGGAAGCAAAACACATCCCGACCGCAGGCTCCCAACGTGCATCATCATCATTTGAATCGTCAACTATTATATCTTCACCATCAGCACTACGACCCTCCACAAATGTTGCTGCAGTATCATCCATCTTTTTTCAAAAACCTACATGTCACATCAACACTCCACAGTTAGAACCAATAATACACAAATTATTTAATAACTCAATCATTACACAAAATATTTACTATTATTTTAGATGTATACGATAATTTCACTACTCATAAAGTGAAACCTCACATTTTGTAGAAGATGTGTGAAGCACTATGATCAAAAGCAACAATTTGATGTTTACAAATGTAAATTATTTTACCAGGCAGAATATCATGACACCATTTTTTCTGATAAACTTAAGACACAAATCCAAGACATTCGTAAGAAGTGGATGGTTATACTATTTTCTTAGAGGCAATTAACATCCAGTATGCTTCAACCAACAGTCTAGACAAAATTCCTCCATGGGCCCTTTAACTTAAATTCAAATTTCGGATTTGTTCTCTATCTTTTTTTCTCAATTTGGTTAAGTTTCAAAACGTTACCAATGTTGACCTTTTCGACAATTATTCAACTTTGTTAAAACAGAAATGCTTCCTCTGGTCAAACTAACATGCAGAAAAAATGAAAGCCACAAATTACAGAGAGATGGAATTATAAGGCCACATCAATCATTTTAGGCCCAAACCAAGCTATTAACAGAAACGAAATTAAAAACGGATTAACAAGCAGAAAATGAAGAGGAAACTCAAAGAAATACCTGACGGAACGCTGAACTGACAAAAACGTCGTTGACGGAGAAGAAGCTCAGCTCACGGTTTTGGTCGCAGAGACAGAAACGGTGGTTGTCGGCGATGGAAACGTACTTGTTTTTAACGATGGTTGCCGGCGAGAGAGAAGGGCGTGGAGAGAGAAGAGAAGGGCGTTGAGAGAGAAGAGAAGGAAGCTGCTGTGAAGAGAAGAAAAGGGCATTGAGAGAGAAGAGCAGAGAGAGAGATGCTGCTTGTTCGCAGAGAGAGAGAGAAAGTGAAATAGCAGAGAGAGAGAGAGAGAAAGTGAAATAAGGAGCTGAGGGTTTTTGGGTTTTTGTGTTTTCAAATTTTTAAACATAAAAACTAATTAATTATATTAATATATAAAAACATATTTTAAATTGGTAGATACCAAATGCTATACGGATCCGTATTTTTGTCAATTAATTTGTCAAGATAGCATTATTGTTAAAAAAACACATTAAAAGAATATCGTTATCTTTAAAATTAAAATTTAAAAAATAAAAGGGTATCTACTGCGCCACCGTAAGAGTGTTAAGCAGTAGAAAACGTGAATTGATCAAAGCCCTGAAAACTTTCTCACTAACACTTTCAATTCCACAAATAGATTCCTCTAAACCCCTCATTCTCTTCAAAACCAACCTCACTTCTTCATCTCCTTTACTTTTCATATTGCCAATTAAGCCCTCAACACCATCCAATTGCTGTTGAATTTCTTCAATACCTTCACGTTCCTTGTTCACTCTCCCACTTTTTCTACTCAATTTAACCATTTGCGTCCACGTCATCTTCCTAGACGCAAACGACATCGCAATCCCGTTAAAAAGAGTAATGGAAACAGACACCGTTAAACTCATAACCTTTTCTATCACACGTCCTAATTCAGCAGTATCCGTAACCGACAACATCGTTGAAGAATACGAGTATACCGGAACCTGTAACATGTTATGTTGATTTTGTTGAGTGATATTGACACGTCGGATTTTAGTCACGAGCTTCTCAATTTCCTTTGCCAATTTCTTCTTGGCTTTTAAGTACACAAGTAATTTTGCTTCGTCTTGTTTCCTTATGGCTATTTGAGCTGAGGAATGTTCTTCTTTTAAGTATAAGATTGATGTTTGGAACATTCCATATGCATCGACGAAACGGAGAGAATCTTCTAGAAGATTCTCGACCCAAAGAGGATGACATCGAAGAGATTCTTGTGTTTGAGGTAGTTGGAGAATGTCTTGAAGAGTTTCGTGAGTGTTTTTGAGAAGAGATAAACCGTGTGAGAGATTTGTGGATGTTAATTTGGAAGTGGAAAAATTAGAAGCCCATTTTGTGAGGTCGTTGATCTCATCCTTGATCTGGGAAATCAAAGGATGAGATCCACAGGGAAGAGAGATTGATCTTATATGGTGAGATATTTGTGGCTTCTGTAATGGACGGCTAGGATTAAATGAAACGGATCGCCGGAAAACGCCTACCATATTTGTATTTTGTGGTGGAGATGGTTGTGAAGAGAAAGAGATAGAGGTGGAGAAATTTCACAGGCTGAGGTTATGATTGATTCTTATGAGGATATCGTTACAAGTAGTTATATATAGTTAGTTGCACATGGACATGAAGGAGGACATAGACGCCAGCTTTCCAGTTATCGATCTAACTAATTAAATATTATCCATCAAAACTTTTGTCTGAAATAAAGTCATTTAAAATTTAGAATCCATGAAGTTAATGAAATAATCATTGGGAATGTCCTAACTACTTTTTATTCAGCACTCATTTCATTAGAAATAGTAGTCTAAATTTGATCAAAAATAACAATATCAATGAAAGAATTAGAGTTAGTTAGGAACACCTTTATATTGTACGTGGATGCTGCTGCCATTTGTTTTTAAAACAATTTCGTTTCAATCACTTTTTTCCAAAGTCACCTAACCTTTTTGGGGGGCAAGGACGCATGGTGTTAGTGAATTGTGGTAGTAATAACGAGGATCATTTAGCTGTCCCTGACACAGCTTGGTGCATGATCAAGTAAACAACCGCGTATATATCGCTGTGGTTTTCTCCTATAATATCTGAATTGAAATGTGGAATCTTAAATTATTCAATTCTTAGCGCAATGTTAGTGAGGTGGGGGAATGTTAGTTTCCGGAGTTTGAATCCGGAAATTCCTTCTTACACTGCTGCAGTGCACTTCTTCGGTATTTTTTAGCTCACAAACTGAGCTACCTACTTAGGATAAAGTGAGAGACCAACAGCGGCGACGTGGAATTTGGAAATGGGTGGACGGGCGAGGGTTTGGGCGGAGTCAGCTAGTGATGCACCTATCTATAGGTCATTTAGCCATTAGAAAAATATGG
Organism: Astragalus glycyphyllos; assembly: GCA_963573325.1. NCBI lineage: Eukaryota > Viridiplantae > Streptophyta > Magnoliopsida > Fabales > Fabaceae > Astragalus > Astragalus glycyphyllos. The sequence goes on from OY754307.1 coordinate 96,025,755, forward strand.
AGAAAAAATATGGGAGAGATAGAGATAAAGGTCTTTTCGCACACTCATGGTAGAGAATCCATACTATTTTTTTTATAGACAAATGTTAGTTGTTAATTAGCAATTAGTTAAGGGTGAGAATTGTTATTCTCTAAGATTTGAATCCTGCATCTCTTTTTTGCAACTCATTCATATGTTTTAGTTCGATGCTAACTGAGGCTTAATTGAGTAAATGTGTGATTTTTTCATATCACACCGAGTTTTGTCCACCGGATTTTGTTTCCATTGCAATGAGTAATTTGATTTGAATACAACGGCACACATGCTGTGACTGTGAGCCTTTTTTGTGCGGCAAATAATGACATATTAATCATGTTACTATATGCTTTACTCACTGCATAACAATGTTTCTAACGACTCCAGTCCACCGGTTTTGTTAAGTAAAGACAAAACTATCAAAGGATAAACAAGACACTCATTGAAATTTTGGCTTAATGTCCTTCCATAAGTTCACGTTGTACCAAACTAAAACCAAGTGTTCTGTACATTATGTATGACCAATAATGAACTAGTGAGGTTATCAAATTGTATAAAACAGTTCTAAAAATGGATCTATTGTTTTTGGTGAATAAAAGTGGATATATTAGTAACACAGTATTCTTATTGCATAATATTTTAAAGATTTTTAAACAATAGTAAAAAAGCTAAGAGTACAATTACCAATTTAAAATTACCAACCTATTTTTTCACAGTTTTTTAGGCCAATAACTAAAAATTGTGAAAAAATAGGTTAGTTAATAACTTTAAAAACTTGATTAATTGATATTGTAATTTGGTTTTTGGCTATTTTTGATTGGCAAAAATTTGGCCGAATATCATTATTGATTCAAAAATCAATAATTATTTACTTGAGGAAGAAAAAATGTGATGGCCGTGGTAGCCCTCTCTAGTGGGGGAGAGAAAAAGAAGGAAAAATAAGAGAGATAGAGTTGGAGAGATTTTGAAGGAAACTAGTGGAAGAGGCAAAAAGAGAAAAACTTTCCTTAAAGCAAGATCATCAATTATATCTGTCATCTTTCCAAATAAAAAATAGGTGAAGAATGGATAAGGATAGGCAGAAACTAAGTGACTGAAAGAGAATATCGGTTGTGTTATGTGGCAAGGTTTAACGTTGACACGTTAAGTTTAAAAAGACACACGTCAAAATTACAAGACGAATGAAAAATCTACTTAATATTACAAACAAGAGTGCGTAGGGAGGTGGTGAAAGTGTGATCAATTCAATGGCAACAGAGCAAAAAAAATTAGGAGAAGGGCCTCAAATCTCAAGAATGGAGCCGACAACACATGGTGCCTATGGCGGTGGAATGTACGGTACCGATAACAAACAGCAACCGGAAAATCAAAGAAAGCCACCGGCAAGTGAGAGTCAGAGTGCTGATGGCCTCATTGATAAGGAAGCTATCAAACCTAAGCAGCCTCCTCCTTCATCTGGGGACCGAGATATAGATATCACTGGCCAATCTTATATCCAGTAATAGCATGTTATGTTATTGTATCCAATTATCCTTTGTATTGTTCGTTTTCTTTTATCATCTTTAGTTTTTTGCCAACCTTTGTAGTATTGTACCCTTCATGTATATATACGCTTGTATACCCACTTGTTGTATAATGTTAATGTACGAAGCGGAAGTTTGATTATTAGAATTTGTTTGGTTATACCGATAATTAATGTAACAAGACTGCACAAGTGTCTGAGATTGTAACTGAAATTTCATAATGAACAATAAGATACATGAATTAAGTATTATCATGTATTCATGTGGGAATTGTTAAACCAGTACAAAAGAAAACTATTCCTTAAAAACCTTGCTTATTAAATACACTACATAAAATGTCTTGAAATAAGAAGACAAATCAACTCTTGCTTTCATGGATGATGGATCAAGGGTAATATGAAGATTGAACTATTGTCTAACCTAATCTAGCATTGTTCAAGTGAGATACAAGCATACAGCATATACTGATGGACTCGGAGTTACATACCATGATATCTTATGCCATTGTTCCTTAAAGACATTTATAGGCCACTATCAGTATTTTGAAAAAATATATAGAAATCACAAAGATTAGTACCTTTCACAGAAACTAGCTAGTAGCAAGTCAACTACCAAAACCCATCTAAACCCATCTAAATAACATAATCTATATACCTTCTGGAAGAAATAAGCCGTTGGGAACATGATAGAATCTAGATGACAAGTGATTTCATATTTTCCGACTGCTCAACCAAGCATGACGTACATGTATCATGCATGTAAGCTCAAACTATTCTAGCTTCACTTATTCAAAACATATGACATCAATACTTTAACAGAGAAATGAAAAAAAGTTAACAAGTTTCTATAACAACATTCTATTGTTGATAACACTTTCTGGAATAATGCCACTTCAATTAATTCAGCCTATTATAGATTTTCTGCAAACAACTAAAGCACTAATTGTTAGGACTTAAATATTTGAGGAGAGCTTAACCCAAAAAGACTAGTTTATTAGATAGGAGAGTCTCATCTACAGTGGCGGATCCAGAAAATTTCATTCGTGGTGGCAAGTAAATTAACTATCTATAATATTTCATAGAATAAAAATAAAATAAGGTTTTACAAAATACATAATCACGTATGTGACAAAAAAACACCAAAAAAGATATTCAATTACTTCCACAAGTTACAATTGTCCTCTACGTACTTTCATATTCTGAAAATGTTATATGATAATTTCATTGTCAATACTATCAAAAATATCACTCTCAATATATGTAACTAGACAATTATTCAACCATTCATCTCCGATACGATTGCGCAGTCCATTCTTCAGGAGATGCCATCAGAGCCCATTATGTAAGGAGTAAAGAGACGTAGTGGTTTCAACTTCGAAAAAATAATCTTACACAAGCGAGAAATATTGGGAAGAGAGAGTAGAAAGCCGACACGAATTTCGCACTAACAATCCTTCGCGATATATAGCATCACTGCACAATAATAGAATATGGATTTGGAAAAAAAAAACATTTTGAATTGATTGTAGAGAAGAAAGGAACGAAAAGACTTGAAGACAAATTGCAGAGAGAAGATGGAGAAGGAACGGACGTGTGAGAGAGAGAAAACAAATTTTGATTTCAGATTTAGGGTAACTGGTAAGTAACTCTGTAAAAATTTGGGCAGTTGGATATTTGTGGAGTCAAACCCAATTTTTTATTTGGGGCAAAAACTTTTTATTGGGTATATTAAAAGTAAATATTTTTTTTAGGTGGGGTCAATTGACCCCACTACATCCGCCACTGCTCATCTGTAAGGCCTAGTTTAACTGACAAATGCTGTTATGATTGATATCATGTCCCGGATTCGAACTCAGCACCTCACAGTTGCGTGAGTGAGTTTCTAATGGTAACACTTCATCTATGAACAAAAAAAATAGATAAGAGAGTGTCGGAGCTTAAATACCACATACCACAATAGATACAATAGATAGGAGAGTATCATAACTTAATACCACATGAAGTCATCTTATTTGCTCAAGATGAGATTCCTAACACATGACGTCCTACCTCTATTTCTTGCCTAGCAGATTTTTCAAACTCAAAAATAGGCAAAAGAAAATTTATATCTGTCTTGTATATGTTCTCCACCCAAGTAATTACTAAACTAGTTGTGTATTGTTGAAAAACGAAAAAGAAGAAAAAATAAAAGAAATTAATATGTACATCACATGTTCACGATTGGGTCAAACCCAAAGCACAAATTTCTTGAATCGAAGGTGCATTCCATTGTCCAGTGTGTTTTTTCAACTGGATGAAATGCTTAACACAATCATCAAATTTCATATCATGAATTCTTTTCCTAGCCGTAGCAAGTTTCTTTCCAGCAACACGATCAAAATTCTTCTCCCAACCATCTTCCCAACTTTCATGAGCATCACACAACTCAAGTGATCCGTTAGCCCAATCAGTCCAACTCCACTCCTTCTCAACCGAAACCATCACATTCTCCACGCACACTCCTTGACAAATCGGCGTGCATGGCCTACATTTGGCCCCACTAAGTGGACCGTGGCTCGACAACGCAGCCACCGGAACGCCGAACTGGCCTGGCGGAAAATCGTACTTCCGGTCTGAAACAACGCAAAAAGGAAGGCGTTTTGTGAGGTAATTAACACTTTGAGTTGTGAGTTGAGCTTTGAAGGCAGATTCTGAGTTGAGGTTGTTGAATCCAACAGAATCTAGTTGGGGAATGAGAGAGAGACGAGATAAGGCGACGGTTGAGGTTTTGAGATCGCCGACGCCGAACCGGTCGTTGAGTCCACCGTATGAGGATCCGGGTGGGACCAGATAGTGACCCGATACAAAACTTTCTGAAGTAAGTGGAGCGTTCCAATAACCATCTACTCTTGTTCGGATTATCCAATCATACGTGAAGTTGTTTTTGAGTTGATGTGATTTTATCATTGTTATGCATCCTTCCACCAAGTTGAAATATTGAAGAAGCCCCTGCAAAATGCAAATTGAATTTGAATTAAATATTGCTACTTTCGGTCTGTTTTTTTTAAAAATAAAATGACATATTTTATTCTCTAAATATTGCTACTTAATTACTTTTTGTAAAAAGAAACTCATATTTTTCATACATGAAGAATATGTAAATACACTAAAAATATATTTTAAGAAAACTTAAAATTATTGCGTCAAAAGAAAAAGAAAACTTAAAATTAGTCTAAAATTAATGAAAGTTAGTTTATTTAATAAAATGCAGTGAAAGTTTATTCTTTCAACATAATTCCTTGGTATTTGATAATTTTGGTATTTAGTTTCTAATAAAAAGTATGGAAAGTAGATAGAATAATTAGGATTTTGATTTACTTTACAGTTCTCAAAAGCCTCGTTTTTTGTTAGCTAGCGTCAAAGTAACTTGATTAGTATTTAAAGTTCATAAAGTTCCATTGGAATTGGATTGAGAAGAAAAGGATGGGTTGGCCAAAAGGAGGCTTGTGGTTACAAACCGCTAACCCAACCCAATCGCCTACTAATTAACTCTTCAACATTTCAATCGAACTCCTGAATAAGAAAATTATTATAAAGATTGATCAACTCTAGAAGCGAAAGACTTTCTTTAAATAATGCTATTTGGCCAAAAGCTTTCCAACCAAAAATAGCAAAAATAGCGCATTAATTAATTTACAATATTAATTAACCAAATTTTTTAGCACATTAACCAAGTAATCGATCAATCAAGTTTTTAGTCAATTGCTTAAAAAACTGTGAAAATGGAGATTGGTTAATGATCTAAAAAACTTGATTAATTAGTTTTTTTTTACGTATTGGTTAATTAGTATTATAAAGTGGTTTTTTGGCTATTTTTGCTGAAAGATTTTAACTAAATATCATTACTCTTTTTATAACGTGATTTATATCCTATTAACCGATGAGTGTATTTATTAAATAATAAAGTAAGTTTAATATATGCCTATAATAATACTCTTTAAAATATCTCGTTTACTTTTATAAATAAAAGTGAAATTCTTTTAAAAGTAAAATGGACTACTCTTCAATACCGAAAACGACTACTCTTTATGGTACAAGAAATTCACTTTATAAAAAGGAAAAAAGAGTATAGAATATACCAACACATTTATATTATTTTTTTTGACATCACCTACACATTAATCTGAAAAATCAGAGTTGTGTAAAACTTTTTTTTTTTGCAATAAATATCGAAGCATATTTTATCAAATTTGATTCAATAGAAATTTTATAAAAAACGTTAGCTTTTCAAATATTTTCATTTGTGTTCAAATTTATTTCACACTCAGTATGGGTTTTTGATACACCTGTGTTTTACTGTGAAAACAGCTGCTTATCTAAAAAAAACTGTGAAAACAGCTGAGTTAACTATTAACATAATTTTTTTGGTGAATACTATTAACATAAATTAAAATATACTTTTCCTGTTTAGAGAGAAGTATGTTTTCAACTTTTTTGATTGCACCAAACCAACTAAGGTAAGCATGTTTAAGATCATAACTTCCTATTTAATAATTTCTTATAGGTTAGCAAACATATTATGTCAGACTCATAAATGACCAACTACCTAACAGCTTTGGCTCAACCAACGTAAATGGATATGGAAGATGAAATGTAGTACAAGTAAAGCAATTTTCCTTCTTACGTTACATACCTACTAATTTCTAAATGGACTTTTGAAAGGAGCAGGTGAAAAAAGGAAATGGTTCACCAAACATTGCAAAGGTTCAACTTCAAGCTAGCATTCCTAAAAAAAATTGATATGGTGTGACTTGTGAGGTGAATGTGAGTGATTGGGTGCACAACAGAAATGACTAAGGCCATGTTTGGGAGATGGTTTTGAAGAGTTTTCGAAATGAGTGATTTGGAGAGTCAAGTCTATATTTCAGTATCTAATTGTGATTTTAACTTGACAAAAAAATGTAATTTTAAAAAAATTAAAAAGTGTTTGTCAAAAAATTGAAAAATTAACATAATGTATATAACATTTTAATTTAATTTCAATTGCATTTTATTTGCTCTTTGAAATATTATGTAAATTCCATAATCCTCGTCTAAAACCCTATGCCAAACATATCCTAAATTCATGTATTAGAAGAAGAAAGAATAAAGAAACAAACGCAAAATATCCCATAGGCATAACAACTTTTGAATTAGTAATAGTAATATTTATTTTCAGAAATCCAGAAACGAAAAACTAATTATGAAAAAGAAAAAAGAAAAATAAAAGGAAAATAGTCATGAACCTGGATTCCGTTGGGCGAGTTATCCGCGGAGAGAACACGAACAAACGACTCATTCTCCGGTAACGGTTGAGGGTGAAAGATTTTAACGGCGGCAACATTAGGAGCAGATTTCAAGAACGATAACTTGAATGTATCATTATCTAACGGACTATGCAAAAAAAGATCAGAATTAGGATACTGATTCAAAATCATTTCCATTATAGAAGGTCCACTGAGTTCAAATCTTCTAGCACCACCAACCAAACACACAGCAATTCTTGATCGTAACAATTCATCTTTCGAAGGACTGATAATCTCTGTTTTACCCTTCTGAAATGGAAGACTGAAAAGAATGTTTTGAATAGGGTAAAAAGATGAAAAGGTGTTTAAAGTAGGTGCATGGAAAAAGAAGAAGATGATGAAAGAAAGTGGAGGGATTATTAAGATAACGAGACGCCAATTAATTTCTGAAAACCATTTACTAATAAAAGGTACGGTTAATTTTCTTGGACTCTTCATCATCGTTCTCTTGCGTTTCTTTGTTGTTGTTGTTGAGTAGTAGTACTAGTACTAGCTTCTCTTTCTCTCCAAGGGGTAATCCGTAATTGATCACGAGATATATATGCTGTGATGATAAAACTAACAAAAAATGCAATATATATGATGATTCAATGTGTATGGGAGAGCTATGAATGGTGAAATGGGAATGTAAGGTTTGGTGGGAGGGCTGCATAAGAATATGGCTATTTGGCGTGAAGAGAAAGCCTTCCCTTCTTGAAGGTACCATCAGAGAACGAGAATTTTGAAAAGCAAAATGCAGAGAGCTTTTCTTTCTGATGGAAAATAGATCACCGTATTTCAATGCTTGATTTTTTCATTGAAAATTAAAAATTAATAATGTACTAGTAAATATTCCAATCAAAAAAATTAATAAGCTTTTTAAGATAAAAATGTATTACTAATTTCACAATAAAAAAGATAATAATCAACACTGTTGGCCCAGTTGTTTAATTTATCCTGGAACACCGAGGTCGACCTGGTGCTCTCGAGTACAATTCTCGCAGTGGACAAACTCGGGTTCGATTCTTGCAGTGGACAAGATCGGTATGGCCAGTTCAAAATTTGATCTTAAACACGAGTAGATGTTATGTTACTCTTTAATTGAAAGCGTTAGAACAAAAATGAAAGTAAAAATATTATGTATTACTACTAAGTATTGTAACTAATCTTTTGTCAAAAAAGTATTGTAAGTTTGTAACTAATATTGTAAAAAAAAGTATTGTAAATAATAAACATTTAAACATTAAAATTGCCAAAAATAAAAATTAATTAATTCATTATTATAATATATACCGATACCATATTTAAAAAAATATTTCCAAAATAATAATTCAATCAGAGTTCATACAGATATTCAATAAAAATTCAATAAAATTCAATCGATATGATATGATAGGGTATTATATTTATACCATATTCAAAAATTTATGAGCTTTCCAAAAAAAAAATATGAATAATGGAGATATTTTTAGAATTCAAGTTAATTTGGAAGGAAAACATATGTAATATAAATGTTCAAGTTGCTGAATGGCTACCAAAATCCCATCAAATACGGTGATCTACTATACGGTATTTGATGGGATTTTGAGTTAGACCTACTAAAACATATGTAATATAAATGTTCAAGTTAGAATTTATATGTTTTAGTTGGTCTAACTCAAATTATGAATACTTTGCATTTCATCAGCAAAGTTTGAGTTAGACCTACTAAAACATATGTAATATAAATGTTCAAGTTGCTGAATGGCTGCCAAAATCCCATCAAATGTTTGTAAATAATTTGATTTTGCTTCTTGTTGAGCGTGGTTTTAAGGTTGTTATGTGTCAAAATGGTCTTTGTCGGCTTACTGTCACAGTTCTATCAGATTGCTGTCATGTTGTTGTGGGTTTTTTTTTGCAGAGGTGTTGTATCGGTTTTTACTGTTATGTTGTCTCCATTATATAACAATTGTGTTGTTTTGCTGTTTCATTTCTGCTGTATTAACTCTTGTATCATAATGTGGTTGGCTATGTCGTCTCGTTTTGGTGGTACTCTTTTTCCTCCTTGGGTCTTTTTTTACAGGGTTTTGGCTTAAAGGAGGTTTTAACGATATCCCAAATAATGTAAGGGTTGAAAGTATCCCTGGTACTTCCCAAAATCAAACTTTGCATTTCATCAGCAAAATTTGAGTTAGCTACCTACTAAAACATATGTAATATAAATGTTCTAGTTGCTGAATGGCTGCCAAAATCCCATGAAATGTTTGCAAATAATTTGATTTTGCTTCTTGTTGGGTGTGGTTTTAAGGTTGTTATGTGTCATAATGGTCTTTGCTCGCTTACTATCACGGTTTTATCAGATTGTTGTCATGTTGTTGTGGGTTTTTTTTTTGGAGAGGTGTTGTATCAGTTTTTGTTGTTATGCTGCCCCTAGTATACAGCAGTTGTGTTCTTTTGCTGTTTCATTTCTGCTGTATTAATTCTTGTATCATAATGTGGTTGGCTTTGTCGCCTCGTTCATCAATAGTTGTGTTGTTATACTTGGTGTCAATGGAATCTGTTGATCATTTGTTTTACTTGTGCAGTCGTTGGACAGAATCTGAGATCCTGTCTTGGTTGAGATTGGTGGTGGATGACTCGTTGGTGTGAATCGATCATTTTTGTGCTCATGAGGTTCGGTCCAAGTATAAATATTCCCATAAATTTAATTTTATCTTTTGGGTAGCTACTATGTGGTGTATTTGGCCTCACCGGAATAATGTAATTTTTAGAGGTATCGTTTTGGACCCCTTAATAGTTGTTAATCATGTGAAGTCGTTGTGAGTAAGGTTGGTTGTAATATTTCTTTTAGCCTTTGTTGGGTTAGAGAGTATCCATAGTGCTCAGTTTAATCCAATTTTTGCTTATCTAAAAAAAGTGAGTGAAATTTATATACACTAACTGTGTATATGGGTGTTTACCGTGGTTTTTGGTAAACACCGCTAGTTTGAAATTGCTTCTGTTTGCAGGATCAACTAGTAAATCCTAAGACCATTTGTGTTAAAGTTTTTTCCAGAATTATGAGTGTTCTTGCGGTTTTCAAATAAAAGAATGAAGATAACTGGCAGTTTTACGCGAAACCGTCGAATTTCTTCAGATAGGGACGAAGTGAAAAACAAAGAAAAAATTGCAGAAAAGCAATAAAGAAAGCAAATTAAAATGCCTTAATTGAAAAGAGAGTTGGTTCACAGATCATACATCATTCTCTGACTCGTTTTCTCTGTAATGTGTTGGAAGTTAGAGCGTGAGAATTCTGTAATGAGTTTGTGACCCGTTTTTCCTATGAAAAACTACTATTTATACAAAGAGGGGAAAAATATAACCAACTAACTGTACAGAGAATTTAAAAAAAAAAACTGCTTCAGCCTTCGACTAGGGTAACTGCCAGAACTTCGACGGCGAGCACTTGATTTTAACCTGCTATTGAATCACAGCCTTCTTCTTGTCGAAATATCACCGTTCAACTCTTGTTAAGTCTAAGGTTTTGTCGAATTTGCCTTCTGATACAACTCTTCTGTGTCGAAACCAACACCTTCTTCTGAGAAAACCAAAGTCAAACCTCGTTGACTGCATTTAATTTAGCCTGTCGAAATTACAGGCTAACAAATCGCCCCCCAAAAATGTCTTTTTCGACTGAAGCTTTATGTAAGGCAGAAAAAGTGACATTTTTGAAGATTCCTTTTTAACTACTCTGATGACGTCATTAACATCACGTTGCAGCATTGATGAGACGTTTCAGTGGAAAGTGCCTTTTGGCGCCACCGTTTCAGAGTTAGTGGGCCACGTTTTGCATTGGAACTCCCCACTACTCATTACGAGTAACTCCCCCTTTAAAGAAAAACTCAAAGGTTTCAAACCCTTTACACTCAACAGCTATATAAACCATCCTTTCTCTTCATTTCACTCTTTCTGAAACCTTTTACAAATCTCTTCTCTTCTCTTCTCTGCGAGAACATACATGCGCTTTCTAAACTCAGAAACTCAGAACTCACTTAGTATCTTGTATTGCTCATCAATGGCGTCTTCGTCTCAAGCTCGAACTTCTGCTTCTGGCAAGCAACAACTCTTTACTGAACCTGCTTTGATGGAAGAAGAAACAAAAATCCTACAGTCTCAGGTATTAATCCCTTTCCCTAAACCCTTGAAATACACATTTTTAGGACCTGTTCCGTCTTCCAGTGATGACACTACTGAAATTAGGGAAGTTTTCCCAAGTTACCATCGATACAACCCTAGAATTTTTCAAAAGGAACCCTACGTCATGAACTTCATGAGTAACCCAAGTAGAGTCTTTAGATCTTCACCACCAGTCGACAAAAATCATCTACCTTATCTCAACTGGCTCAGCAAGATAGAGTCGAAAAGGGGAAACATTTGGAAAGAACAAAGAATCTTTGACCTCATTCAGCTGTCGAAATATGGCCCAAAATACCAAAGTTCTATGCTCCTTGCGTCTTTACATTTTTGGGAACTCACCACTAACAGCTTACACTTAAAGTGTGGCATGCTTACACCAACTTTGTTAGATGTGGCTGCTATCACTGGCCTGAAACCAACGGGAGAAATTTTCGACCCTAGCACCACTGGCCACAACCACGAATTCGACTTCAAACGTCCTTCTTTCAAAGGATATATCGAAGACAACCACATCACAGACACTGATGAAGTTTCCGACACTGAAAGCATTGCTTTCCTTACTTTTTGGCTTTCATTCTATGTCTTCTGTTCTTCTTCACTTCAAGTAGCCAAAATGTTCATCCCCTTGGCTATCCAACTACACGAGTGTCGAGATATGAACCTTGGACAACTCCTTCTAGGATCACTTTATGAAAGCCTACAACAAGGAGCTTACGCACTAAAAACCCTTAAACCTGAAGAAACACTTTTGATCTCTGGACCAATTTGGTTGTTCCAATTGTGGCTTCTTGCCACTTTTGAGTCGAAACTCCAAATGTACATCCCAAGTGACTATACTGAGGTTGTTAAGCAAAGAAGCATCGAAGGGATAAGGCTTGCACTTTTTACGCCCAGAGAAATTGGAGTTTGAGAAAGACTTACTTGCATCAGCATTCACAATGTTCTTGAACTGCGAAACTTTTACTTCTTCAATGGCTCCTTTCACCAAAAGGACATTTGGGCCAACTTGGTTCACCAGGGATTTTCCTGCGACCTCACTGATCGAAGAAGAAGAAGAAGAAAGTAATCAGATTTGGAGAGCTTTTTTAGCTCCAAAGTTACTTTCTGCAAGAATGCGCCTGGTAAAGCTGCCACCATGTTTGGAGTGTATGCCTATCATCCAAGTCTCGTCGCGCGACAATTTGGATTATGTCAGCTTCGACCAAGTCCTTTCTTTAGGACTAGAAAAGACATGATCCTTCCAAAAAATGAGGAAGATTTTTCTAAGTGGTGGAAAGATTACTTTATGAGTAAACTGGCTGATGTTGAAGAAACTACTCTGCTGACAAATCTAATTTCTGCTTTTCCTCTTCCGCAGAAACAGAAGACCAAGTCACAAGGTATGCACATTCAAAAAATTCGAGCCTTTCAAAAATATTTTGGAGTTATTTATGATCCAACCAATCTTAGTTGAACTGTTTCTCAAGCTGCAAGAGTTTTAAAAGAAAAACTTATCGAAAAAATTCCAACCATGGTATTTCCACCATATGTGACAAACAAATACGCTTTCGCTTTAGCGCACAATAAACTTAAATTTCCAAGTTTGCCAACTAGTAAATTGGCTTTATCACTTCATTCACCACTTCCTCCATGGTTTATGTGTGGCTCAACTTTAGCACTCAAATTTTTTTTAACAAACAAAACAGCTGAGAAAGTAATATCGACTAAGTATGACATAAATACCTTTGACGGACATCTCCATCTCAACATTCAACATGTCCGAGTTTTATCCACCACCGCAGAAGGTGATACATAAGACTCTTTAGAGCTAATCATCCTCTTTTTCTATATGATTTATTAACACATTTGTCGAACGTTTGCAGCCATTCCATTATCACCTGCTCTATCAGAAGAAACAACAACAACAACCGACAAGAAAGTGTCAAAGAAGCATACAAGCACTTTGTCGAAAGACAAACCACTCCAATCAAAGAAAACAGAGGTAAACATTTCATTATTCCTCTTTTAAATTGAATTATTGAACTCAATACTTATCAAATCTCTCATTTTATAGAGTAAGAAAAGATCAAATAGTTCAACTACTGCTACTCCTCCAAAGAAGAAGAAAAGGACTAGACAGATGATTGTGAGCGACGAATCAGAGGTCGAAACGTTTGAAAACTCTCGTAACCTCTTTTCAACGCTTGTACACTCCTTCGTTTTCTACTAACATGTGTGTTGAATTCTTTCAGTCTGACGAGAGTCCAGAAAGGATTCTAAAGACTGCCTCCAAACCCACTCAATCAAAACCTGTCGAAAAGCAGATAAGAAAGAATGACAAGCCACAAGAGAAAGCTCCAGAAAAGGCTAAGCAGAAAAAGAACCTTCCAAAGCCTGCGAGCGCACATTCTCGCGTCGACGGAGACACCTCAAAGGTAACTAGTACACCTTCTACTTATTTCTTTTGATGATTTGAGTCAGGATAACATATAACTTTGTCTATAAATTTTGAACAGGACCTTGAAAACCAACATGTCAAAACATCCATCAAACAAACAACACCAACTTCAACTCCCACTGTTTCTGCACCAATCAATGATCCAAGGGTCGAAGCAAAACTTAATGAAGATAACCTCAACATTGCAGCAGATGACAGTATTCCAATGAACATTGATGATCTCCCTCTTCAAAGAAATACAACTGAGGTCGAAAATCAAGCACATGGAAGTGTTGATAAAACAATAACTGAAATTCATGACCAAGGTCAACAACAAAAGAATGATGAGGAGTTGGTCGAAAACGTTAATCAGGATCAAACTCAGAAAGGTGATGAACATATGGTCGAAGTCCATGATCAAATTCAACAAACAGAAGGTGACATACCAATGATTGAAACAAAAAACAATGATCCACTTTCACCTCAGAATCAACTTGACAGACAAGAAGAAGAAGAAGAAGAAGAAGACAAAGAAGGAAAAGAGAGCAATGAAGAGAGTGATGAGTCTAACGAAGATGAGGAATTGAAGATATCTTAGAGCATGTTGATGAATCTCCTACCAAGGAAGATAATTCGACTAGGCTCATACTTTCGACTGGTACTAGTATAAGTGAAGATGAGTGGAGAGAACTGAAAAGTAAGAAACCCTTTGAAGCTCTACAATTGCTGTTGAAGACTAAAACTTCAAGTGAGCGAAAATCAGTTTCTTCGACTATTTCTGCGGGTGAACACTCTAAAAGTTCCAAGGTAAACCTGCTACAAGAACTTCGCACTAGAGTCCTTGAGATAGACTTATTTAAAGCAATCAAAGAAGACCATATGGTTGCTTTCAAGATCAAAGATCTGCTGCACAAACTCAACAATCCAACAGCTAGTAATTCTCTCATCGAATTTCTTGTTTCATTTGAACCTCTCTTGGAGCAAATTACAAGGGACCTTGAGAAGAAGAAGAAACATGCTTTACTTAAAGAGCGTGAAAGCACCCTGAAATTGGAAACATGGACTGTTGTCGAGGCTTCAAGAAATAAGATCTCTTCTCTACAAACCAAGGCAAAAGCTGACATGAAGCCTGTAGATGAATACGATGTTGAGATTGCTAGGTATCAAAAGGAGATTGAGAGATTGGAGTCAAAGATTAGGGCAGCAGAAAAGAAGAAATCCTCAGTCTTAAGGGAAATGAAGACTTTAGAAATTCTGGAAGTTGAAGTAAATAAGGAAGCAACCCATTGCATTGACCTCTTGGAAAAATTTGACGAACATGAAACCAAGGTCAACCAATTGGTCGAGGAAGAGAGTTTCATCAATACAAGATTAGAGCGAGCTAAGGCTCTGTTTGAGAATTTGAAAAACAATCTCGTCTTGTAATTTGCTGTTTCATCTTCCCTTGCTTTGGAACTTTTGTAATTTTATCTTTCACTTCCACATTCTGTACTTCGACAATAGCCATTGTTGGCGTTTAATCTTTTTGATGCCAAATTCGAGGTTTGCTCATCTTTAATCTTGCGTTATTTTAACTTCCTGCAAAATTGGCCTATACTTCTTTAAATACTTGCCATTTATTTGCAAAATTCGACCATCAGCACCTAATTCTTCAACTTCGTAGGCACCGTTAGTATATACTTGTAAAATGCGAAATGGTCCTTCCCAATTTGGTGACCATTTACCCAAAACTCTATCTTTTTTATCCATGGGTAATATGACTTTCCACACTAAATCTCCCAAGGCAAATGTTTTTGACTTAACCTTTTTATTATAAGCTCTAGCCACTCTTTCTTTTTGCCTTATAAGAACATCTAACGCATTTAGTCTTTCTTCGTCTAAATCAACTAACTCATCCAACATCATATCCCAATAAGAATCTGATGGAATTTCAATTTGCCTTTGAATTCTGGCTGACTGTAAACAAATTTCGACTGGCAAGACTACGTCGTGTCCAAATGTGAGTCTATAAGGAGTAGTGCTAATTGATTTTCTAGGAGAATTTTGACATGCCCACAACACTTGATCAAGCATTTTATGCCAATTTTTAGGCTTCTGCCCAATGTGTTTCTTAATCAAATTGATAATAATTTTGTTGGCCGCTTCTACTTGACCATTAGCTTGGACATAGTATGGTGTCGAAGTCAGTAACTTGAAACCAGTTTCAGAGGCAAAATCCACCATTTTTTGACCAATAAAAACTGTACCTTGGTCTGTAGTAATGGTTTCTGGAATTCCAAACCTATATAAAATATGGTTTTGAATAAAATTGATTACTGCCTCTTGATTAACATTAATTAAAGGAATAGCTTCTACCCACTTAGTAAAATAATCTATCCCAACTAACATAAAACGATGCCCTTTCGATGAAGTTGGTTTAATTTCACCAATCAAATCTAAAGCCCAACCTCTAAAAGGTCGTCATTTTACTATTGAATGCAATTCACTTGCAGGCACATGTTGTATTCCTGCGTGTTTTTGGCATTCTTGACAACCCTTGGCGAAATCTATGCAACCTTTCAGCATAGTTGGCCAATATACTCCTTGTCGAAATAAAGTCCACTTCATTTTGTGACCTGCTTGATGAGATCCACAAGCTCCACTATGAGTATTGGAAATTGCTAAATATGCCTCACTTTCATTAAGACATTTCAATAACACTCCTTCAGGAGTCTTTTTAAATAACTCATTCCCAATAATAACATAGCTTAAAGCTCTATACTTGGTTTTCCTATCAGTCACTCCTGTTGGATTTTCCAAGTATTCGACAATTTGCCTTCGCCAATCATCATTCGACATATTGTCAATGGCAAAAATTTCAACTTCAAAATTTTCAAAAGTTTTAAAATTTTCCACCAAATTTAACATCTCCGCCCCCTCAAGTTTTGTCGTTGACAATTGGGCATTGATGTATCTGTCGAAATCTGTTTGTGTTTGATTTCTATTAGCTCTGATAGCTTTTCTTTTGAAATTTTGTAACCTGATGCTATTTGTGCCAAATCGTTTGCCTCTTGATTTTCCATACGAGGCACGTGTTTTATGTGAACAGTGTCAAATCTCTTTAACAACGTATTAGCAATGGCAAAAGACATTATTAAGTTCTCTTTGATGCATTTGTACTCTTTTGTTAACTGTTTCACAATTAGTTCTGAATCTCCTTTGATATTGACATGTTCTGCCCCCAATTCTAACAAGATCTGAAGTCCTGCTATTAAGGCTTCGTATTCTGCCTCGTTGTTGGAGCGTGTCCCTTCAATTTTAAACTTATATTTTGTTGGTACCTTTGTTGGTGAAATTATTAATACACCATTTTTGTGGCTTGAACCGTCGAAGTATAACTTCCAAGGTTGGGTTTCCACTAAATTTATTGTATTTTCGACCACTGAATGGTCAACTATGAAGTCAGCCACTATTTGACCTTTTATTGCTTTTAATGGCTGATAAGTCAAAGAGAATTCAGAAAGAGCCAAAGCCCATTTACCTATTCTACTAGGTAAAATTGGTTTCGACAGCATATGTTTAATAATATCATAATGCGAATAAACATACACATCAACAGGCTTTATGTATTGCTTCAATTTTGTACAAGAGAAATACAAGCATAAACACAATTTTTCTATAGGATGATACCTAGTTTCTGCATCATTTAGAATTCTACTGAGGTAATAAATGGCTCTTTCGACACCATTTTCATCTTCTTGAGCTAACATGCTTCCTATAGAAAATTCTGAAGCTGCTATTTACAATTTCATTACTTTATTCCTAATAGGTGGTAACAAAATTGGTGGCTTCATCAGATATGCTTTAATCTCGTCGAAAGCTTGTTGGTGTTCTACATCCCACCTAAACACATCTTCCTTCTTCAGTCGAAGTAATGACCAAAACGCTTGAGTCTTGCCACTTAGATTTGAAATAAATCTTCTAAGGAAATTGATTTTTCCTAATAATGACTGCAATTCTTTTTTGGTCGAAGGAGCTTTCGTTTCCAAGATGGCTTTCGTCTTGTTTTGATTGATTTCAATGCCTTTTTTGTGTACAACGAAGCCCAAAAAGTCACCTGCACGAACACAGAAGGCACATTTGAGTGGATTCATTTTCAATCCATATTTGCTCATTCTTTCAAATGATTGTCGAAGATGGTCTATATGACCAATTCCTGAAGAAGACTTAATTACAATATCATCTATGTACACTTGCATAAATTTTTCAATAAAATCATGGAACATAGAATTCATTGCCCTTTGGTACGTTGCACCAGCGTTTTTTAGGCCAAATGGCATTACAACCCATTCATAGACACCTAATGCCCCTGGGCATCGGAATGCTATTTTCGACGTATCTTCTTCAGCAATATATATTTGGTTATATCCAGAATAACCATCAAGCATACTTAGGTATTCATAACCTGCTACTGAATCCACTAGCATTTCTGCCACTGGAATGGCATATTCATCCTTAGGTGTAGCATTATTTAAATCTCTAAAATCTATACACACTCTAAGCGTAAGAACTATATTAGCAAACCATTCGACATACCTGGCAGTTCTGATGAACTTGCTCTTTAGTAACCTTTCTATCTCTGCTTTGATCTTCAACAGGATTTTTGGTGCAAATCTTCTTGGTGTCTGCTTCACTGGCTTCTTTCTTGGTCGAATTGGTAGTCTTATCTCAACAACGTCACGACTCAACCCCGACATTTCATTGTAATCCCATGCAAAGCAGTCTTTGTACTCCTTTAACAATTCGACAATCTGCACCTTCAATGCTTGATCAATCTTAGCACTTATATATGTTGGCCTTTTCAAAGAGCCATCTCCCAAATCGATTTCTTCAAAGGGATCTTATGCTTGGATCCTTTTGGTCGAACCCATTGGATCTTTTTCAAAACCTAAAGGCTCGTCATCATATACACAATCAAGCCTATGGTTTTCGACAACATTGTCTCTATTTTTGTCCTCAACGGCTTCAGCAACTAATTGTTGTTGTAATTCAGCTTCTAAACCTGCTTTTTGTTTATTCTCGGCCACGTAGGCCGTAATTCTATCCCATGCAGTGGGCTTATCCATAAATAACTATTTATGGGCCTTCCCACCTTGTAGGCTTAACAGAGCCTTGTGGGTAGTTGTCTTCATCTATAACTTCTCTATCCCAAATGAATCCATAATTGGGATGAAGTATCACTGAAGATCTAACATTGTTTTGGCTTTCATAACCATGTTCAGAAGAAATACATGGCGCAATGTTCGTCAATTGTTTATCAAAGGTTTTCTTGGTAATAGTGTTTACCTCAGCCTTGAAGTAACTCTGATCACTTTCAATATTTTTGACTAGACCATCTTCTCTCCATGGATCTATTCTCTTCCCAGCAGCATGTTGTAATTTGCCTTTGTTGAAATTACCATGAACATCGTTGGTCTCCTGATGCTTCCAACAGCAAAATCAACTTCAATGGCTCCAAGTGAGTGGCCACTTTTGCCTTCATAGTTGGTAAGAATTACATTGTGTGTTTTCAAGTCAGCCTCACATTTTCCAATTCTTTTCAACATATGTTGTGGCATCAGGTTTACAGCAGCACCACCGTCAACCAGAATTTTATTGACGGCAATATTGTTCACCTTTGTTTCAATATACAAAGGTTTGAGATGGTTCATCATTCCACACAGTCTGGTTTTTCAAACACAGCGTGTTGCTCTTCAACGCAACCATTTTTCAGCACATAGTAACAAATTGGTTTGTAAGTGGTTTCTTCGTCGAATCTTTGACATCATTCACTTCAGAAACCACATCATACTCAATTGGGAGAATTGAGACTACACCACACAAGACGTCGAATTCTGACCCAGAATCAGCGAAATCCGAGCCCATTTCTTCGTCTAAGTTGAGACCCTCTTTGATCACTGAAAGTGGTGGGAATATCCTCTCAGTAGCTGGCTTTCTAGCCATTTCAAGAGATTTTGATGGTATTTGTTTACCTTTCTCTTTATTGGAATTTTCCACCTTGAAATACTCTTTTCAAGCCCTTTGTTGTGCTTAAAAGCCCCCAATCTTGAGGATTTTATTAGTCTATTCTATATTTTGAAACATCTTTGTTTTGACCAAACGTGATCTAAACTTTTCAAAGGCTATGAGAAACTTGTTACTTGGCTTTGGAACTGATTGAATCTCAGTGGGGCACACACTCACACAAATGAGTTTTAATAGCTTTGGATGTTTTAGAATTCAAAGGCACAAAGACAAAATTTTCTAAAAAAAATGAAGTTCATAAAAATGCATTATTGAAAATCATTCTTTGAAAAAAAAGATGTGAGCTGATCTGTTCTTCTTGATTATGAAAATCTTATTAGTGTTTTCTTTTTGTCATTGCTTGAGGACAAGCAACGATTTAAGTTTGGGGGTGTGATAACTCTATTTTATATAGAGTTATTCATGTATCTAAACTTAGATAATTGCTTAAAATCAAGTATAAAATGTGCTAAATATAGTAGTATAAATAAAATAACAACATTTATGGTTTTAAGGTGAATGATGTTCATAACTTACCATTTTGCATGTATATTGGTATGTTTGATGTGTTTGTTCAGTACAGCTGCTGTTAGGTACATTTGCACCAGAAACAATTCTCACAGTGCATCTGCACTTGGTGCAACTGCACCTTCCTGCACCGAAGCAGCTCACAACCCCACATTGGAAGCACATCAATTCTTACCATTGCCATAATGCTTTGATGGCATGCTGCTTGCTTAAGAGTCACATGGGGCACATGGCCACTTGCAAAAGGAGGCTCCTACAAGATAAAGATCATCATGAAGATCCTTTCACATGGGACACATGGCGAAACATAATTGGACCTCTCTTTAAGGTTGAGTGTTGGACTCAAATGGCATCATCAACTTCTGAAAAGTAACCATGGTTAAGTTAACTTCATCTCCAAGCAAACCCTCACTTGAAGGAAATCTCAAGGCCTATATAAAGGACTTCATCCTTCACTTGGAAAATCATCTCCATTCTTCATCTTCATCTCTCATCTCACTTCTCTCTCTTTGGAGATCACTTTAGATAGTATTTATTTTTCTAGTTTAAATAATAGTTAGATTGTAAGAAGGTAAGGAAGGAATTGACAACTTCTCCCTTCACTTCTTCATAGAATTCGTAGTGCAAGGAATCAGTGCAGTTGCACTTGCTTGGCAAACTTATGCAAGAGTTCTTCAATTGGTGTAATCTCTACCCAATTGTCTTCTCTTGTAATTTCCTTTATTTCAACATGTTTTATTTCATCTCTATTTGCCTTGCAATGCCTATTATGAGCTAAACTTCTTAAGTTGAGATGTTCTAACTTTCCAATGATCTTTTGAGGAAAGTTATTGTGTTTTCAAGTGGTGTAAGCACTTTAGTTCTTGTGTTTAAATTCTTAATCTTGTTTAAGGTTGATCGCTTAGAACAAGTAGAGTTATATTCACTTAATTGGCTTATAACTAGAAATCAAGAACTAAGTAAGGATAAGTGTTTAACGAAGCTTTTTGTTAAACTTGTTTTAATGAAGTTAGCTTGTTAATTCCATGTTAATTCCTAACCTTAGGTTAACATAGTCCTTACAAGAGTGTAGTAAGATCTTAAGATACAAGAGTGTACTTATTTAGCAACTTGGATTATCTGTAAGGGAGCGAGAAAGGAATTGACTACTTCTTTCTTTACCGCAAAAAAAAGGATCATAAGAGCTTGTAACGAAACTCTGAAGAAAGTAGCTGACCAGCACACACTGATGCAGCTGCACCTAAGTGCATCTACACCTCGAGAAAACAAAATACTCTCAAAAGTGAATTATTTAGTGAAGACATCTCAACTATCACAATCCACTAATTTCTTACACATTTTTATTTGCTTGTTTATTTTCTGTTTATTTACATTCTTGCATTCTCACCATATATTGTTTAGTGGTTACCTTTCACTAGTGAACTATTGATTCTAAACTTCTAAATTAATCCAATCCCTGTGGGAACGATACTCTACTTTCTCTTTATTACTTTTTTGTGACTGTGTATACTTGCACACGTTTTCCACACACCAATAATATACTGGATAATATCCAGTACTTTTTCCACCAGAGTGCACCCATTTCTCGACAGGAGACTTTGCTGGAGGAACATAAATTTTGATCTGTTCCTTTTGAGGATTGCTTGTCGAAGTGACTTTATATTGAATACCTCTATTGTTGTAGCTGAACTTCGGTCTTTTGTCGACCCATTTTCCTTTACGTTTCAGTTGAGGCTTAAATCCCTCCAGATTTTTGGCAGCCTCTTTGTCGAAGACAAAACTACAGCTTGGACAAAGCATAACTTCAGAATTGTTGATTTTGCAGCGATTGAGAAAATCAATCAATTCTTCTTCAGCCCTTGGATACACTATCTTCATTTTTTCAGCGTACTGGTCTTCAGTGACCATTTCGACATCAACCTTGTCGACAGCTTTCTCTACCTTAGCATTTTCAGCAACAACCTCTGTGACCTCAACCACATTGAGATCGACTTCAACAAGCAATGCATCAGCTATTGGCAAAGGATCCGCATCAATCTTCATTGGTGGCTTAGATTTGTCACCAAATTTCAGCCTTCCCTCATTGATGGCGTTCTGAACCAAATCCCTGAAAATAACACAACGAGAAGTGTTATGGCCCAAGAAACCATGAAATTTACAAAAACCTCTTTTCTATCGCTGTTCCAATGGTGGAATTTTCAGGCCTTTAGGCACTAAAATTTGACCATCAGCCACTAACAGATCAAATATTTCATCACATTTAGAAACATCATAAGTATAAGTTATTGCAACAAATTTATCATTCTTAGGCTCAACAGGATTTTTCCCATTAGAAGGTTTCAACAATTTGCAAGTATAAGGAGGTCCTGGTTTTAGTTCTGCAATGTTAACCTCTTCTCCGACATCTTCATAAGATATATCGTATTCTTGGTCACTGTCATTAGCTTCGACATAAGCAACCTTTTCTTTCTTACTTTGGAATCTACCTGTTCTGGCTTTTTCGGCTTTGAGTCTTTCGACTTGTCGAACTCTATCAGCCAATTGTGCCATATCTCTTAAATGCAGTGTACCTAGTTTCTTTCTTATAGTGTAATCTAGACCACCAGCAGCCATTTCGACTAACTCGTGTTCAGGCACTTGAGTAAAGCACCTTGCTTTGAGAAGTGTAAATCTATTGAGATAATCATCAATAGATTCTGCCCCATTGCGTCGAACGCTAGCCAATTCCTTAAGACTAATTTTACATTGGCCCATATAGAATTGTTCGTGAAAGGCCTTCTCTAACTGGCTCCAATTAAATATGGAATTAGGAGGCAGGGTGGTGAACCATGTAAACGCATTCTTAGTTAAAGAATTTGGAAAGTATTTCATTCTTAAATTCTCGTTATGTGCAATATCACCAGCCTCAGTCAAATAGCGAGCCACGTGTTCGACAGTAGATTCACTGGTTTCTCCAGCAAATTTTGTGAACTTAGGGATTTTCCATCCCCTAGGCAACTCCGTTTGTAAGGTGTATTCCGACAAAGGTGACACAAAATTAGGCCTATGTAAACCTAAGTTAAGGCCATTCTGGGCTAGAATAGTTTCGACCATATTAGCCAGATTATTTTGTGCTCCAAAATTGTTTTGTTGCATTTGTCTGACCACTTCATCTGCATTTTGGTTTCTATTTACTAACACAACTTCAGGGATTGCCTCTACCCTCATAGGCTCTTCGACAACCTGTTGTTGTCCTTGGTTTCCCTGATTTATAGGTATTGGATTGTTAGGCCTTTCAACAGGTACTTCGACGGGCCTAACATTCTGAAGTTGGGGAATTTGCTGGTTATGAATTGGTGGAGTACCAAAGAAATCAGCAATTCTGCCTATTTGCGCTGCTAACATTTGGTAACTGCTATTAGTGTTCTGTATCAAAGGAATAAACACTGTACCAATTTGTTGTGTTAACATATTGACCATATCATGATTGCTATCATCCATTTGTTGCCTCAATGCCAACAAAGATGTTGTAGTCAAATTGGGTTGGGCATTTCGACTAAAAACGCCTTCTGATGAACTATGAGTAGGGGAATAGCCTGCGATTGCATTTTTTGCAAAAGTAGACGAATTTGTTTGAAGGCCCGCCATCAAAGCCGTTGGCATGCCATATGGGTAAGGTCTACCACTCATAGTAAATGGCAAGTTTCCAACCATTGGATTTGCCATCAAAGGACTCGTTGGTCCCACTATTGGTGGCACAGAAGCCATTGTATTAACATTCGTTAATGCTGCAGTGGTCATCATTGACACAGGGGTAATTATCGGAGAAGTTATAGCAGTTACTCCCATTGTTGTCGAAGAAGGCATAGCAACGGTTATGCCTGTGACATTTGCAGCGTTAACGTCACTAACTGTAGTTTGTTCTTGTGTACTTTGTGCATTTGCTGCAGAAGCATTACTTGTACTAGAGCGTGCCATCTCTATAAGATGTTTACCACTCCTTAATTGCATGCACAGATAAACACAAAGTTTAAGAATTCAACGAAAAAAACTTTCAAATTAGCACAAAAATCCCACCGGGCGTGCCAATTTGTTTACCGTGGTTTTTGTTAAACACCGCTAGTTTGAAATTACTTCTGTTTGCAAGATCAACGAGTAAATCTTAAGACCATTTGTGTTAAAGTTTTTTCCAGAATTATGCATGTTCTTGCAGTTTTCAAACAAAAGAATGAAGATAACTGCCAGTTTCACGCGAAACCGTCGAATTTCTTCAAATAGGGACGAAGTGAAAAACAAAGAAAAAATTGCAGAAAAGCAATAAAGAAAGCAAATTAAAATGCATTAATTGAAAAGAGAGTTGGTTCACAGATCATACATCCTTCTCTGACTCGTTTTCTCTGTAATGTGTTGGAAGTTAGAGCGTGAGAATTCTGTAATGAGTTTGTGACCCATTTTTCCTATGAAAAACTACTATTTATACAAAGAGGGAAAAAACATAACCAACTAACTGTACACAGAATTTAAAAAAAAAATTGCTTCAGCCTTCGACTAGGGTAATTGCCAGAACTTCGATGGCGAGCACTTGATTTTGACCTGCTATTGAATCCCAACCTTCTTCTTGTCGAAATATCACCGTTCAACTCTTGTTAAGTCTAAGGCTTTGTCGAATTTGCCTTCTGATACAACTCTTTTGTGTCGAAACCAACACCTTCTTCTGAGAAAACCAAAGTCAAACCCCGTTGACTGCATTTAATTTAGTCTGTCGAAATTACAGGCTAACAATGGGGCTTTACATCAAATTCCAATCACATTTCACTATTCAGTCACGTCTGCAAATTTAGTCAAAGTAACTGCTCATGAGAGGAATGATGTTAGAATAACGTGTTGAAGTGATGTAGCGGTTACTTTGACAAATTTTGCAGTTTTTCTTATTTTAATTAAAAATAATCTGACGTGGCTATATGGTGAAATGTGATTAGAAGTTGGTGTAAATGTTTCTATACACAATTAGTGTATATAAATTAAACTAAAAAAAGTACTCACACATATTAAAAGTTGAACCCGTAGAGGAGGAGATTTCAATTTGCCACTACTTTTCATGTTTCGACATAATACAACTTGTATTTGTCAAAAAAACACATAATACTCTTGTAGACTCATTCTTTCAACACCCATTAGCACAAATTTTGCACAACAATCCAATTTGAGATCAATTGTGGAAATTCCTGAAATTGACGATCATGTCTGAAATCAATTTGACAATTGCACCCACCGTTTGCAAATTCAAGATGAAATTTTTAAACACGTTTTTTTAAGTTAAGTACTAGTAAGTCGAAAATGGCTGGCCAAAATTTGTCTGTTTGGATCCTTACGAAGTGGCCCATACCTGACTTGGCAAAAGGCAAACATCCTCATAGAATTAGTTTTTGTGACTAGTACCATAAAGTATGCACCACTTTGCTTTTGCTTATTTTTTCAGCATACAAAAATTCTAAATACTTTATTGCATCTTTTTTTATCAGTACTTTAATCCATCTCCATACAAATAAATTGGATATATCACTGAACGATTATTTGGTCATTGTTTTTTCAATGAATTATATAACTACGAGTATTTGGTCATTAGTTCATAAATTCAAGTAAATACTCTTTTTTTTATTATTTTGAAAGCATGTACATTTACTTACCAATAATAAAGAGTATTCTTTTTACAAAATTATTAAACTTTTAGAGTTAGAGACCGATGCCCTAGTCCAAGATGGGGAAAATCACCCCCGCTTTGATCACCTACCAATGCAATTACATTAACTTTATCCTAAGAGAGACTAATGAAGAGTTGAACTAGCAAAATCATGCTCCATCAAGCCAACCCTTGGAGTTACTAATAAAGGGTACTAGAAAAAAAATATGTGCGATGCAAGGGATAATTGAATAAAAAATGGATAAATATGTGAGAACAATTTGTTGGTGGGAATAATACTCAACTAAGAATAACAACCAAACATAGAAAATCATTAGTAAAAATAATTGTGAATATCATGTAAAATAAATAATAAAGGAGAAAAAGAATTCATCATCGCGCAAGACTCCAAGGCGTGTATATCACTAAGTTTTAGGTTTGATTCGCCTCTACCAATCACTCTAGATTGGATGCAATAGGATGACCGGCGAATCCCCTTGAAGATACAATGGAGTTCCTTGACATGGTTTGCACACACACCAAGCGTATCTTCAACGGTATTTTACAGAGCAATAGTTCCCTAACTTTAATTTGCGCATAAGAGAAGAAAGAGAATGATTTGGAATGATGAATTTGGTAGAGTTTGTCTTAGACAATGAACATTTTATGTGATTATATATTCTACTTGTAAAGTTGTTTTATATATATAGACCAACTTATACCATTTGGTGAAGATAGGTGTCTCTTCACTACAAATGTTCATGAAAGAACACAACCACTAGTGAAAGCCACCAAATGACACGCCTTTAGAACAAGAAACATTATGTTTCTCTTTCACTTTAGTATTAATAGATTCCTATTATTTTGGAAATCCCTCAAAAAATAGTGTCTTGTAAAGAAAGTATTAACATCTATTCAATTATAATGGAAAAAAGTGAAACACATAATCAAATTAAGTTGGAAGAAACCGACACATTCCATTTAAAAAGTTACCCAAAAATATTTATATCTCAACTATTACATGACCATGAACGTTGATCAAAGTTGCACTTTTTTTTTTAAAAAAACATTAAGGAAAATCGTAGTTATAATTAAATTAAAAATAAGTTATAGTAAAAAAACGCCATTTTCTTCACATCTCTAACATCTAGGGAGTCATGTATGGATACACTCGCTTAGTCATTACTAATGTTTTCCATATTGCCACCAACTCTATCATTTGTATTTGCATTGTCAGCTACAACTTGTGCATTTTGAACATTATTATGGTCATCATTTGACAAACAGCCATGTTAAAAGTACCTTGAAGAAACACATACAAAGATCTTAAAAAGCCATCTAGCTATAAAGATATGTGAACCTAGCAATGACATTGTCATCATGTTGCTATAACTTACAAATACCAAGAGTATCAGTTTCTAAGAATGACCTATTATCACTGTCTAACCGAAAAATAACATAAAAATTTCTTCCCATTCCATTTTCAAGCAAAAGAGAAGGAGATAAGGTAGAAATGCATAGAATTTAAAAACAAAGTCTACATTTATAAATATAAAAATATAAAGAAATAATACCGTCAATAGATAATAGTTTCCCGTTGAGAGGGAGAAAGTTGAAGAAAATGTATGAAAGAGAAAGCAAAATAAATTCAAAATGAGTGGAGGGAGAATTAGTTTAGGAGAAGATAAATTTTAGAGAGAGAGAGAGTAGAAGAAATCCAAATGACAGTTTTGACCTTAAAAGTTAATAGGTGTCAACAATAAAAGATATCTTGAGAAGTAACTTTTGTAGCCTACTAATTGTATAAAAAAAAGTAACATTTTTTTTACTAAAAAAAAGGTAACTTTTGTAGTCTATTACTTGTATAAAAAGATAATAAAAATTACTTGTATAAAAAAAAGATATTAGGTAAGTTTAAAGTGTGAAAGGAGGCAGAATAAATTCAAAATGAGATGAGAAGAGAGATAAATAAAGTACGAGCAACAAAAGGGAAAAAAAACCATGTGTACGGTGGATCCACGAATTGCATGTGGTCGTAATTGCATTTTGAGCATGCTGCGATGACATGTGAACAAGGGTAGTGAAGTGCCTGGAATTCCCCACACTCACACGTTTTTGCTCTGAAGTTCACCACGAATGTTCGCGCAGGTCGACCACTTTGTGGTCGTACAAGTTCTTCAACTCGGAACAATTGTTGGGCACGATCGTGAACCGCGACGTTATGGGTTTTTGAGACATTTATGTTCCTGGCAATATTTTCCAACAATTTTTCAGAGTACATAGTTCCGGACATCAACATTGCCTGTGCCTGTGTTCCCCTTTTGACGAAAACCTCGTTCATTTTGAAATATGTTGCATCTATCAATGAACGAATAGGGAGATTCCGCACCCCCTTAAGAACATTGTTGATGCACTCTGCAAGGTTTGTTGTCATGTGCCCCCAACGGGAACCTCCATCGCACCACTGCAACAATTGTTCTGCGGTTATGTCTTCAACCCAAGCCACCCCCTCAGGACCTACTTCCCGACCAATTTTTTGTTTGTAGTGTTCGGCCGATTCTTCTGTCATTGAATATGCTGAAGAAAAAAAAGAAGATGTTGGTAAGTATGGAATGGAAATTTGAAACTAATTAATTAAAAAAATTGTTAAAAATACTCACCCATATTGATGACATGTTTCCTGGCAGGAGTGTTTTTGAAGTGTCTCATGAAGTTTTGTGCTATGTGGCGAACACAGAAGACGTGTTTCCAATTGGTGTTTAGTTGCGTAACAGCACTTTTGATAGACTCGTGTCTATCTGATATCAAACAAATACCCTCCTGTGGTGTCACATAGTGTCTTAAACGAGATAGGAAGAAAAACCAAGCCTCCTTTGTCTCACCCTCGACCACTGCATATGCAATTGGGAAGGTGTTGTTTCTTCCATCTTGTGCGATTGCCAAAAGAAGACACCCTTTGTACCTACCGTACAACCATGTTCCATCAACAGAGACAACTGGTTTGCAAAATTGAAAGCCTTTAATGCACGGGCCGAAACTCCAAAAGATGCGGTGGAATACACCTTTGTCGGCAACTAGTTGTCCATTCTCATAGAATGGTTTGTACTGCCAGTCGTGAACTGTGTCTGGAATATAGTAAGAGAAAGCATGTAGCCACCTGGTTACTTCATAGTAAGAGTCCTCCCAATTACCGAAGATAAGCTCGATTGCTTTTTGTTTAGCAATCCAAGCCTTTCTGTAGGAACTCTGGTACGTGAACCGCTCCTTAATGTGTGCAATCAACACAGCCACTGATATTGTCGGGTCCTTCCTTACAAGTGGAAGTATATGAGTACACATGAGGGAGGAGGTCAGCTGGCGGTGATCTTGGGAAATAGTAGATGTTGTACATGTGTGTGGGTGAGTCAACTGTGTAATCCCCCAATATCCAGTTTTTGCTCCTACTCTCACTACACACCTCCACAAACAGGTTTCATGAACACAACAAACGGTCCATGTGTGGGGTTTAGACTCACAGACTTTGTATGCAACTGAATGGTTTAGGTGATATGTTTGGATGAATTGTTGGGCTATTTCTTTTGTGGGAAATTTCATTTTGAGTTTGAGTTCGTTTGGGTCTTCGTTGGATAAGAGTTGGTTCCTGTCCATGGAATGGCCAAACTCTACATCATAAGGTTCTGGGTTATCAGCTGTGACGTTTTGAAAGTGTGGTACAGGCTCGCGGAATGCAACACCTATGTTGGGGTTAGCTTCAATTGGTTCCTCATCGACGTCACGCTGAAGAATTTCATCTTCATCTTCGCTATAGTCCCCAACGTCTTCATTATGGACACCAACAAACATACTAAACGGTGGGGTATTAGTTTGAGTATGTAGAGGGTGGCTTGTGTTAAGGTCAATGGGTGTGTTTGAGGATGATGGTGCAGAGTGATGGTGAGGTGTTGAAGGACTGTAATGCATGTCAGTTTGGGATGATGAAGGATTGAATTGAGGGTAAACAGGTGGAATGAAGTCAGTGTATGGTATTTCTGTTTGTTGAGAAAAACGTAAGTTTTGTTGTGATGAAGATGGAATAGAGTGGCCGTGACTTACCTGGGTGTAGTTAGAAGGAGCCTCAACCAAATCTGCGTATATTTCTGGTGTACATATACCATGGTGTCTATCTTCTTTGAAATGCTCTATCATAAGTTCAACATCATTGTCGGAATTTATTTCGAATCCCCCATAAAAGGTATGGCCAGTACTGAGAGTTGTGGGGTACCGATATGTAAGACTAGCAACCATTTTTAAATGGTCACGAAAGATTTTTTTTTCAATGGCTTGTTTAACTTGAGCTAGTTTGGAATTAGAGTTGAGTTTGACAAGGGTGTTGTTATGACACCTAAAAAATATACCCTCAATATTTGTTTTTTCAACATAACCATTGTAAAAGACTGTGATGAAAACATTCGTTGGAGCCATTGACGAAGTTGGGAGTAGGAGGGTGTGTTTGAGTTTCAGTTGGTAGTAGGAGAAACTATGGGTGTTTAGTGGTGAGAGATTTAGGGCCTATTTATTGAAATTTGAATGGTCTAGATTTCACCGATGGTTTTGAAGGCCAGGATTGCACCGACACTTTTAAAGGCCAGGATTGCACCGACACTTTTAAAGGCCAGGATTGCACACGTGACTTTTAAAGGCCAGGATTGCACCGACACTTTTAAAGGCCAGGATTGCACACGTGACTTTTAAAGGCCAGGATTGCACCGACACTTTTAAAGGCCAGGATTGCACCGACACTCTTAAAGGCCAGGATTGCACACGTGACTTTTAAAGGCCAGGATTGCACCGACACTTTTAAAGGCCAGGATTGCACCGACACTTTTAAAGGCCAGGATTGCACACGTGACTTTTAAAGGCCAGGACTGCACCGACACTTTTAAAGGCCAGGATTGCACACGTGACTTTTAAAGGCCAGGATTGCACCGACACTTTTAAAGGCCAGGATTGCACCGACACTTTTGAATTGTTCAATGTGCATTGTTCACTGCTTAGTGTAGAGTGCAGTGTCCAGTGCTTAGGAAAACTCACTTTTTAGACTTAGGAAAAACCGGTTTTAGTCATTGTTTCGAATCTTGTACACGTGGGTTATAAGTCCGTTAGTAGTAATTCAAAACATGAAACCGTAGTTCTATAACTCTACTATAATGTCATATCATTTTTTTTAATTTAGTAATTAACAAAATTGCTTCAAATCGATCTAAACATGGTAAAAAAGTCATTTTTTAGACGTAGGAAAATCCTTTTTTAGTCATTGCTTCGAATCTTGTAAACGTGGGTTATAAGTCCGTTAGTACTAACTCAAAATATGAAACCGTAGTTCTATAACTATACTATAATGTCATATCATTTTTTTTAATTTAGTAATTTAACAAAATTGGTTATAATTGATCTAAACATGGTAAAAAAGTCATTTTTTAGATGTCGGAAAATCATTTTTTAGTTATTGCTTCGAATCTTGTAAACGTGGGTTATAAGTCCGTTAGTACTAACTCAAAACATGAAACCGTAGTTCTATACCTATACTATAATGTCATATCATTTTTTTTAATTTAGTAATTTAACAAGATTGGTTATAATTGCACCGACACTTTTAAAGGCCATGATTGCACCGACACTTTTAAAGGCCAGGATTGCACCGACACTTTTGAATTGTTCAATGTCATTTTTTAGACCACTAATTTATTCCTCGAAGGCCACTAATTTATTCCTTCTTGTTTTCTTCTTCAAAATGATTTCCACTTTTGAATATATTCCTTCTTGTTTTCTTCTTCAAAATGATTTCCACTTTTGAATATATTCATTCTTGTTTTCTTCTGCAAAATGATTTCCACTTGATATTCAAAGTTCACGGGAAATGTCATCTCCATTCCCATGTGCACATACATTGCATTCTTGTGCACATACGTTGCATCCACTTCCTCTAACTTCTTGTGCAGATACTCAGCATCCACTTGAGATATATTCCTTTAAAATGTCTTCCCGAACATTCAAGTCACATAACTCAAAGGCAGCAACACAACCACATAACTCAAACATTCAAGTCACCATAACTCTTCAACAACACTTCCTCTAAAAATGTCTTCCTTACTAAACGAAGAACCTCACATTTCCATGCTTCTCAATGATGACCAAATGGAAGTTCACCACGCATTCAATCTTCCCGAACCAGATGGCTCTATATTACCATTGATAGAAAGAGCTGGGTTTCGTGACATTGCTTCAATTGGCGCATTCAAAATAAATCCAGCTTTGGTGGCAGCAATGGTCGAACGCTGGAGACCAGAAACACACACGTTTCATCTTCCAGTAGGGGAGTGCACAATAACTCTCGAAGACGTGGCGTTGCAGTTGGGACTTCCCATTGATGGAAATGCCGTTACTGGAAGTTGTGAAAAAAATTGGGATCGAGTATGCGAACAACTTTTGGGTAAGCCTATCCCAGCAAATGGCATGGTAGGCAACCAAATTAAGTTCACTTGGCTACAACGTGAATTTAATAATGTTCCAGAGGGCGCTTCCAACCAAGTGCGAAGACAATATTGTAGGGCGTACCTATTGCAGTTGATCGGGGGATACATACTCCCAGACAAATCATCAAACAGAGTCAACATAAAATACCTACCCCTATTGAAAAACTTCGATCAAATTTCAAGTTACAGCTGGGGGTCAGCATGTCTAACGAACTTATACAGAATGTTGTGTAAGACAGCTACATGCTCCTCACGCACCATGGGTGGATGTACTCTTTTGTTACAGTCTTGGGTCTGGTACCGCATGCCGTTCCTAGCACCAGACTGCAACCGTCCTTATGAATGGCCACTAGCAAAGAGGTAAAAATTTGACACAACTTATGAATACTAACAATTATATTTCCTCTTTACGTTAACATTTTTTTTACCAGATGTGTTCGCACGCCACTTAGCCACACTAAGTGTCCAAAAAGCCTTGTTTTGTAGATAATTTAATTAAAATAGTTGATTGAATTATTAAAATAATTTGGAGGCGGGATATAGATAAATTAAAAGGTTAATATTTTATATGCGTAGGAGGTGAAACGAGTAAAGGAGGTGGTGACGTAGAGAGCCCAGTGTTTACTGAGCCCTCAACTTAAACCCTGGGGGTTTAAGCCAAACCCTCATTCGCAGCAAGCAAAAGAAAAACGAAAGTGAGAGTGAGAGAGAGAGCACGCGGCGCAAAGAGGGAGAGAAGAGGAGGGTTTCGCGAAGAATTTCAAAAGGAGATCGTTCGTGTTGCTGTGGTTTTGTTCGTGTCTCGTTCGTCGTGTTCCGGAGCTTACGTTATTCGAGGTAAGGGTGGGCTTAACCTTGATGATGGGTTGATGATAATTATGTGTGGGTAGTCTAGGGTTTTGTTGAATTGTTCGTGTTGTTGCATATCGTGTTTTCGTTGAGATTGGTGCTTTGATGATTATTGCACGTTATTGTGATTTGTTTCGTTATTTGTTGTTGCGTGATTGTTGTATCACGATGATGGTGTTGTTATTGTTCGTGTTTTTGTTGCTGCTGTGCGTGGTTGATTGTTGTTGTCGCGTTGTCGAATTGTCGTTTTTGTTGTGGTGGTTGCGGTGTCGTTGCCGTTAGGGTTTGGTGTTTGGCAATTTAGCGATTCTGGACACAGGTTCGGTTTTTCTAAAACTGGCGCTGTTTGGTTGATCCAAAAATTATGAGGTTGATTGTTTTTGAAAATAGACTTAACTCCGGTCGTTTTGGCACTGGTTTCGTTAAATTCGGAGTTGTATAGCTCGAGTTATAGGCGATACAAGTTAGGTTAAAATTCTGGAAACGATTTGGGTATAGATTCGGTATTTCGGTGACTGGGAACGTTGAAAAATTATGTGGTTTATTTTTCTGGAAAATAGACTTAATGCTTGTTAATTTGGCACTGGTTTGGTTGCGTTTAGAGTTGTGTAACTCGAGATATGAATTCCACAAGTTAGAGTAAGATTCTGGAAACAATCTGGACACAGGGTCAGTGTTTTGGTTACCACGTTTTCAAAAGAACTCCTTTTCGAACGAATCCAATTTCTTTGAAAACTAGACAAAATTTTCCCCAGTTTATGCACAAGTTTCATGCAATTTGATTAAGTTTTGGTCACTTTGGAATTGCTTGAATTTGAAGGACAGAAACTGTCCTCTTTTGCAACTAGCCTGTGTGCTTTTCGAAAACTGTACCTATTGGACGCTCTCCTTCAAAAACTGAACTTAGGGATGATAACCAGACCCATAGGGCTTTCCAACAAGTATTTATTTGTTGAAATCCGATGTCGTTTGCTATTTTAATTAATTCGCTGAAGTAGGTGCGATGTGCCTAGGCGCTGTGCGCCAGTCTTGTGCGTGGTGTGCGTGCGTTATGTCCGCGTTGTGGAGCCGTCTGGTGTTAATATTTCAGGTGCGGTGCTGGTATGCTCAGGAGAGTTTAGTGGTAGCTGTGATGCTACAACTTGGTGCTATTTTTGGTGAAATCATTTGTTTTGATTCTGGTGATATAGTATTTATTTTAAATACTTGTTATGGTGAGTTGGTGCATAATCATGGTGTCGCATTGTCATATGCATGTTTTGGTGATATAGGCTCTGCCTCTGGTGTTTATTGGTGATATGCCCGTCGTGGCTCATTTTGGTGATCGGTACCGCATGCATATGCCCACTGGAGGGGTTGCATATCATCCCATTGTCTATGAATGTTATAACTTTGGTGGTTCACTGTCAAATGGACTTTTCCTTTGGTATCTGGTGCTGTGATATGGTGTAATTGTATTGTGTTGCTGTAGTTACCTGATGCTAGCATATTTTTATCATCTGCTTATTACCTCTGTTAGACTCACCCCTTCTGCTTGGAATGTTGCTCTCATGCGGCAACGCTGCAGGTGATCGCTAGTGCTCGTGGAGGAATTGCTAGATTTTGCTTCCTCTCTCGTTTGGGTCTGTGTCAGCTCTGATATGTAGCACCGGGGAGTCGTTAGTTATCGTTTTGAACTATTATTTTAGTTATTGGAAATTGTTTTAATTAATTTTGGAGATGTCTTTAATTGTTAATTCTGGAGATGTTTAAACTGGTTAATATTTCCGCTGCTTGGTGATTTCTTTTATATAAATTATTTTGGAGATTTTTTTTGGAATAAATGGTGTTTTTTTTTTTAAAATGGTGAAAAATGTAGCGCCCTTCGAGGTGACTCTGATAATTGTCTATTTAGTTGTAATAGTAAAAGGGGGGTGTTACATTAGTGGTATCAGAGCAGTTCGGTCTGTCCGGCCAAGTTGTCGAGTCGTCGAGTCGAGTAACACTTGAGTAATTGTTACTCGTTCCTGATTATAGTTTCTGTTGCAGTGTTAGGTTGAGATGGCAGGACGGAACGATGCTGCACTCGCTGCTGCTTTGCAGGCTGTGGCTCAAGCTGTGGAGAATAACCCAGGTGCTGCTGGTGATGCTGGGTCACGCAGTTTGGCTACGTTCCAGAGGGAGAATCCTCCTACCTTTAAGGGCAAGTATAACCCTGATGGTGCTTTGGCGTGGCTGAAAGAGATGGAGAGAATCTTTCGTGTTATGGATTGCTCTGAGGCGCAGAAAGTCAGGTATGGTACTCATATGCTGGCAGAGGAGGCTGATGACTGGTGGTTGGAGGTGAGGCAGAGGTTGGCGACTGTGAATGAAGAGGTCACTTGGGCTGTGTTCAGTAGAGAATTTCTGAGAAAGTATTATCCTGAAGATGTCCGTGGGAAGAAAGAGATTGAGTTTTTGGAGCTGAAGCAGGGTAATATGTCGGTGACTGAGTATGCTGCCAAGTTCATTGAATTGGCGAAGTTCTATCCACATTATGGTGAGGCTGGTGCTGAATTCTCCAAATGCATCAAGTTTGAAAATGGGTTGCGGGCTGATATTAAGAAGGCGATAGGGTATCAAAAAATTCGGGTGTTCTCGGAGTTGATTGACAGCTGCAGAATCTTCGAGGAAGACAGTAATGCTCATTCTAGAGTCATGAGGGATAGGTAGAAGAATTTCTCGAGTCGTGGGAAGCCGTATGAGGTTCCAGCTGGTAAGGGCAATCAGAGAACTGCTGTGGGTAAGAGACCTAGTGGGGGAGATGCTGCTGCTAGTGTGGTATGTTACAAGTGTGGTAAACCCGGTCATAAGCGTCCTGACTGTCCAGGTGATGTGAAGAAGTGCTACAAGTGTGGTAAAGAGGGTCATATGGCGTCTAGCTGTGATCGAAAGGATGTGTTATGCTACAACTGTGGTGAGGGTGGTCATATCAGCACTCAGTGTCCTAAACCGAAGAAAGAAAGGTCCGTTGGGAAGGTGTTCGCTCTGGCGGGGTCAGATGCAGTGAATGAGATCAGAGGTACATGCTATATTAATAATTCTCCTCTTATTGCTATTATTGATACTGGTGCTACCCATTGTTTTATTGCTACTGCATGTGTTGAGAAATTAGATCTTGTTTTATCTTCTATGTTGAGGGAGATGGTTATCGATACTCCGGCTAAGGGTTCGGTGACTACCTCGGTTGTTTGTGCTAAATGCCCTTTATCGATATTCGGTAATGATTTTCTCGTTGACTTGATTTGTTTGCCGCTGAGCGGAATGGATGTTATTCTAGGTATGGACTGGTTAGTTGATAACCATGTTCATATCAACTGTCATGAAAGGTCTGTGAGTTTCTTTTCTCCTGAAGAGGAAGAGTCTGGTTTGTTGTCTGCTGGTCAGTTGCATAGGGTAATGAGGGAAGACGTCCAATTGTTTTCATTAATGGCGTCATTGTCTGCTGAGAGCCAAGCGAAGGTTGATGAGTTGCAGGTGGTGCGAGAGTTTTCTGAGGTTTTTCTCGACGAGATTCCGGATGAACCACCAGAGAGAGAGGTTGAGTTTGCTATTGATCTGGTACCTGATACTAAACCTGTGTCTATGGCACCGTATAGAATGTCTGCATCTGAATTGTCAGAACTGAAGAAGCAACTCGAGGATCTGCTTGAAAAGAAATTTGTGAGGCCCAGTGTGTCGCCGTGGGGAGCTCCAGTGTTGTTGGTGAAAAAGAAAGATGGTAGTATGAGGTTGTGCGTAGACTATCGGCAGCTGAATAAGGTGACTATTAAGAACAAGTATCCGCTTCCGAGGATTGATGACTTAATGGATCAGTTGGTGGGTGCTCAGGTGTTCAGTAAAATAGATTTGAGATCGGGTTATCATCAGATCAAGGTGAAAGACGAAGACATTCAGAAGACAGCTTTCAGAACCCGTTATGGGCATTATGAGTATTCCGTGATGCCTTTCGGTGTGACTAATGCGCCGGGAGTGTTCATGGAGTACATGAATCGTATCTTTCGTGAGTATCTGGATCGGTTTGTGGTGGTATTCATTGACGACATCCTAATTTATTCTAAGTCAGAAGAGGAGCATGCAGAACATCTGAGATTGGTATTGGAAATTCTGAGGGACAGGAAATTATATGCGAAGCTGTCTAAGTGTGAGTTTTGGTTGAAGGAGGTTAGCTTTCTGGGTCATGTTATTTCGGGGAATGGAATTGTCGTGGATCCGTCTAAGGTTGATGCCGTGTTACAATGGGAGTCTCCGAAGTCAGTTACTGAGATTAGAAGTTTTCTGGGTCTGGCAGGTTACTATAGGAGGTTTATAGAAGGATTTTCGAAGTTGGCACTTCCGTTGACTCAGTTGACTTGCAAGGGTAAAGCTTTCATCTGGGATGACTGTTGTGAAGAGAGCTTCAAAGAATTGAAGAAGAGGTTGACGACGTCTCCTGTTCTGACGTTGCCTAATCCGGAAGAGTCGTTTGTGGTGTATTGTGATGCTTCCAAGATGGGGTTGGGAGGTGTGCTTATGCAGAATGGTAAGGTAGTTGCCTATGCGTCGAGACAGTTGAGGACTCATGAGAAGAACTACCCTACCCATGATTTAGAACTTGCTGCAGTTGTGTTCGCGTTGAAAATTTGGAGACATTATCTGTATGGTTCGAGGTTTGAGGTGTTCAGTGATCATAAGGGTTTGCAGTATCTGTTTGATCAGAAAGAGTTGAATATGAGACAGCGCAGATGGTTGGAGTTGCTGAAAGACTATGACTTTAGCTTGAACTATCATCCGGGAAAGGCTAATGTGGTAGCTGACGCTTTAAGTCGAAAGACGTTGCATATGTCAGCAATGATGGTTAGAGAACTCGAATTAATTGAGCAGTTCAGGGATATGAGTTTGGTTTGTGAAGTGACGCCTCAGAGTGTCAGATTGGGGATGTTGAAGATTGATAATGAATTCATGGCTAGCATTCGAGAAGCTCAGAAGTTAGATGTTAAATTAGTTGACCTGATGGTTGGGATTGATCAATCCGAGAATAAAGACTTTGAGTTGGATGCGCAGAATGTATTGAAGTACCGTGGGAGAATCTGCATTCCTGATGATGAGGAGATGAAAAGAGCAATTTTAGAAGAAGGTCATAGGAGTAAGTTGAGTATCCATCCGGGAGCTACAAAGATGTATCAGGATCTGAAGAAGATGTTTTGGTGGCCTGGTATGAAGCGTGATGTGGTGCAGTTTGTGTATTCCTGCTTGACTTGTCAGAAATCGAAGGTTGAGCATCAGAAGCCTGCTGGGTTGATGCAACCGTTGGAGATTCCGGAATGGAAGTGGGATAGTATTTCTATGGATTTCGTGATAGGGTTACCTAATACTGTGAGGGGGCACGATTCGATTTGGGTGATTGTGGATAGATTGACGAAGTCTGCTCATTTTATTCCTATCAATATCACGTATCCGGTGTCGAGATTGGCAGAGATTTATATTCAGGTGATTGTGAAGTTGCATGGTGTTCCTTTGTGCATTGTGTCTGACAGAGATCCTAGGTTCACTTCTGATTTCTGGAAGAGTTTGCAAGAAGCGTTGGGTTCTAAATTGACGTTGAGTTCAGCTTATCATCCTCAAACTGATGGGCAGACAGAGAGGACCATTCAGTCGTTGGAAGACTTGTTGAGATCTTGTGTTCTTGAGCAGGGAGGTGCGTGGGATACTCACCTTCCGTTGATCGAGTTTACTTACAACAATAGTTACCATTCTAGCATCGGGATGGCACCGTTCGAGGCATTGTATGGTCGGAGATGTAGGACTCCGTTGTGTTGGCATGAATCTGGGGAGAGTATTGTTCTTGGACCCGAGGTTGTTCGAGAGACTACTGAAAAGGTGAAATTGATCCGTGAGAAAATGAAAGCGTCGCAGAGTAGACAGAAGAGCTATCATGATAAGAGAAGGAAGGATTTAGAATTCCAAGCTGGTGATCATGTGTTTTTGAGAGTCACGCCTATGGCTGGTGTTGGGCGTGCATTGAAGACAAAGAAGTTGACTCCTCGTTTCATTGGACCGTATCAGATCACTGAGAGAATTGGTAATGTTGCTTATAGGGTGGCCCTGCCGCCTAATCTTTCGAATTTGCACGATGTATTTCTTGTGTCGCAACTTCGGAAGTATATTTCGGATCCGTCCCATGTGATTCCGATGGATGATGTGCATGTGCGGGATAATCTCACTGTGGAGACAATGCCTGTGCGAATTGAAGATCATGAAGTGAAGACTTTACGTGGCAAAGAGATAAACCTGGTGAAAGTGGTCTGGTTAGGAGCTGCTGGTGAAAGCATGACATGGGAGTTGGAGAGCAAGATGCGAGAGTCCTATCCGGAGCTGTTTGAATCAGGTATGTTTTCGAGGACGAAAGATTCTAAGTGGGGGAGGGTTGTAACACCCCGGAAATAATTTAATTAAAATAGTTGATTGAATTATTAAAATAATTTGGAGCGCGGGATATAGATAAATTAAAAGGTTAATATTTTATATGCGTAGTAAAGGA
This sequence comes from Astragalus glycyphyllos, assembly GCA_963573325.1. Classification (NCBI taxonomy): domain Eukaryota; kingdom Viridiplantae; phylum Streptophyta; class Magnoliopsida; order Fabales; family Fabaceae; genus Astragalus; species Astragalus glycyphyllos. The sequence continues at coordinate 96,065,294 of OY754307.1, forward strand.
GGTGGTGACGTAGAGAGCCCAGTGTTTACTGAGCCCTCAACTTAAACCCTGGGGGTTTAAGCCAAACCCTCATTCGCAGCAAGCAAAAGAAAAACGAAAGTGAGAGTGAGAGAGAGAGCACGCGGCGCAAAGAGGGAGAGAAGAGGAGGGTTTCGCGAAGAATTTCAAAAGGAGATCGTTCGTGTTGCTGTGGTTTTGTTCGTGTCTCGTTCGTCGTGTTCCGGAGCTTACGTTATTCGAGGTAAGGGTGGGCTTAACCTTGATAATGGGTTGATGATAATTATGTGTGGGTAGTCTAGGGTTTTGTTGAATTGTTCGTGTTGTTGCATATCGTGTTTTCGTTGAGATTGGTGCTTTGATGATTATTGCACGTTATTGTGATTTGTTTCGTTATTTGTTGTTGCGTGATTGTTGTATCACGATGATGGTGTTGTTATTGTTCGTGTTTTTGTTGCTGCTGTGCGTGGTTGATTGTTGTTGTCGCGTTGTCGAATTGTCGTTTTTGTTGTGGTGGTTGCGGTGTCGTTGCCGTTAGGGTTTGGTGTTTGGCAATTTAGCGATTCTGGACACAGGTTCGGTTTTTCTAAAACTGGCGCTGTTTGGTTGATCCAAAAATTATGAGGTTGATTGTTTTTGAAAATAGACTTAACGCCGGTCGTTTTGGCACTGGTTTCGTTAAATTCGGAGTTGTATAGCTCGAGTTATAGGCGATACAAGTTAGGTTAAAATTCTGGAAACGATTTGGGTATAGATTCGGTATTTCGGTGACTGGGAACGTTGAAAAATTATGTGGTTTATTTTTCTGGAAAATAGACTTAATGCTTGTTAATTTGGCACTGGTTTGGTTGCGTTTAGAGTTGTGTAACTCGAGATATGAATTCCACAAGTTAGAGTAAGATTCTGGAAACAATCTGGACACAGGGTCAGTGTTTTGGTTACCACGTTTTCAAAAGAACTCCTTTTCGAACGAATCCAATTTCTTTGAAAACTAGACAAAATTTTCCCCAGTTTATGCACAAGTTTCATGCAATTTGATTGAGTTTTGGTCACTTTGGAATTGCTTGAATTTGAAGGACAGAAACTGTCCTCTTTTGCAACTAGCCTGTGTGCTTTTCGAAAACTGTACCTATTGGACGCTCTCCTTCAAAAACTGAACTTAGGGATGATAACCAGACCCATAGGGCTTTCCAACAAGTATTTATTTGTTGAAATCCGATGTCGTTTGCTATTTTAATTAATTCGCTGAAGTAGGTGCGATGTGCCTAGGCGCTGTGCGCCAGTCTTGTGCGTGGTGTGCGTGCGTTATGTCCGCGTTGTGGAGCCGTCTGGTGTTAATATTTCAGGTGCGGTGCTGGTATGCTCAGGAGAGTTTAGTGGTAGCTGTGATGCTACAACTTGGTGCTATTTTTGGTGAAATCATTTGTTTTGATTCTGGTGATATAGTATTTATTTTAAATACTTGTTATGGTGAGTTGGTGCATAATCATGGTGTCGCATTGTCATATGCATGTTTTGGTGATATAGGCTCTGCCTCTGGTGTTTATTGGTGATATGCCCGTCGTGGCTCATTTTGGTGATCGGTACCGCATGCATATGCCCACTGGAGGGGTTGCATATCATCCCATTGTCTATGAATGTTATAACTTTGGTGGTTCACTGTCAAATGGACTTTTCCTTTGGTATCTGGTGCTGTGATATGGTGTAATTGTATTGTGTTGCTGTAGTTACCTGATGCTAGCATATTTTTATCATCTGCTTATTACCTCTGTTAGACTCACCCCTTCTGCTTGGAATGTTGCTCTCATGCGGCAACGCTGCAGGTGATCGCTAGTGCTCGTGGAGGAATTGCTAGGTTTTGCTTCCTCTCTCGTTTGGGTCTGTGTCAGCTCTGATATGTAGCACCGGGGAGTCGTTAGTTATCGTTTTGAACTATTATTTTAGTTATTGGAAATTGTTTTAATTAATTTTGGAGATGTCTTTAATTGTTAATTCTGGAGATGTTTAAACTGGTTAATATTTCCGCTGCTTGGTGATTTCTTTTATATAAATTATTTTGGAGATTTTTTTTGGAATAAATGGTGTTTTTTTTTTAAATGGTGAAAAATGTAGCGCCCTTCGAGGTGACTCTGATAATTGTCTATTTAGTTGTAATAGTAAAAGGGGGGGTGTTACACCTACCCCTATTGAAAAACTTCGATCAAATTTCAAGTTACAGCTGGGGGTCAGCATGTCTAACGAACTTATACAGAATGTTGTGTAAGATAGCTACATGCTCCTCACGCACCATGGGTGGATGTACTCTTTTGTTACAGTCTTGGGTCTGGTACCGCATGCCGTTCCTAGCACCAGACTGCAACCGTCCTAATGAATGGCCACTAGCAAAGAGGTAAAAATTTGACACAACTTATGAATACTAACAATTATATTTCCTCTTTACGTTAACATTTTTTTTACCAGATGGATTCGCACGCCACTTAGCCACACTAAGTGTCGAAAAAGCCTTGTTTTGTACAGATCAACAACAGACCGCATGACACATGAAGAGTTTGAGTGGTTGCCATATCGGGAATTCAATTTGCCAGAAATAGCATATCGGCACCAAGACATATGGACTACAAACACGGCTATGGTCTGTTTCCATATTGTAGAATGGCACCATGCGGATAGAGTGACCTTGCAATTTGGCCTCGTCCAAGACATACCATCAGCACCAATAGATATCAGCCACATGCACAACATCACCATGCAGGGACAGACTGATGTTAATTGGGCTGTATATCACAGCCAGTTAATTGATTTATGGAATGATAGAGAAAATCGATGTGTTGTGGGTCGACCGTGCTTTGCTAAAGCAACGCAGTCAGATAAATACATGCGCTGGTTTCTAAAAAAATCAAGGCCATACATTTCAGCCGACCAACATCTAAGGGATCCACGTGGTCTTGAAAATGTTGGTGATGTGGATGAAGATGATGAACAAGACGTGCCAGCTCTCCCAACTACTCAAACCGAACGTCGAGAACGTAACCGTAATCGACATCGACGTGCACCACCAACTCAACAGAGGACCCAAGAAGATGTGCCTCACCGCCACTCTATCTCCCACACACCAACATTCCAAGAAGATGTGCCTCACCGCCACTCTATCTCCCACACACCAACATTCCAATATTACGAACAATACAACCAGTCAGTAGAACATACTCCTTTTCAAGATACATATCGACATTCTACCACCGAAAGGGACCCCGATATGTTCTATGAGTGCTTTGGGGTCCAACCCGGCTCTGCGCAATCTGTGGCGTTGCTTCGTCAAATTCAAGAGCAGGCCGGCGGTGCTAGTTCTTCATCAGTTCCCCAATATTTTCCAGAGCCACCGCCGCCTGCCCGGACTGAGGAAGAACATCAACCACCACATCGGCATCAACATCCACGGCGTGTCCCCCAACCTCGAAAGTGTGGAACTGGGTCTCATCTTTGTTAATTTTTTCTGTACTGTCTTTTTAGTTTAATTTATCAATTATTGTAATTTTATATTAACTAAGTTATTAATTTTAAGGGTTTAATCTTATGTGACATTTATTACATTTGGATCAATAATTTACTCTTTTATCTTTAATAGTGCTTTGTGCATAGTGCACTATTAAAGTGTGCATTGTGCAGAGTGCATAGTGCATAGTGCAGAGTGCACTATTACAGTGTGCATTGTGCAGAGTGCACTGTTAAAGTGTGGATTGTGCAGAGTGCATAGGTCTTAATTTCTTTAATGGCCTAGATTTTGCCGACACTATTTAACGGCCTAGATTTTGCCGACACTCTTTAACGGCCAAGATTTTTCCGACACTAAACCCTAAAATCAATGGTTAAGATCATCCAAAATCAACGGCTTACATACGATCACCCCTATTATAAATACGTTCTCACATTACACTCAAATTCACACCAACACTTTACCTTCAACCTATATTTCTGATTAATCTTCTCTTCTCTGGTTCTTTCCAAACACCGTCACCCAACCCGCTGAAATGGAATGGCAGTTGTGCCCAACCCAGTACTCAAATGATAAATTCCTAATCGCACTTTATCACAGTGGAACTGTAACCACCGATGAACATGGTATTGTCTTTCGTTGTCCTAATCATATCTTGTGTAGGATGAATAAGGACATCACATTCGCCCAACTCAAGGAGAAGGCTGAGAGAAAAATACGGCCAGAGGGAGGGTGGCGTAAAGACGTGGAGCGTATCCGTTACAGAAAGTACAATTGTGGAGATGACGGGACATCCCGTTATTCTGTCATGGAGATCCAAAGCGACGACGACGTTCGCACAATGATGGAAGGTCATGCTAACATTCCCATGGGACGTAGTCTCTTGGAGCTGTACGTAGACACAATACGCACTCCGGAAGAAATCATTCATCTTCTGTGACCACCCCCACCACAACAAGTCATACCGGAAACAGTCATCAATCACTACTGTACACTTCACTGTTAGGCCCATGTTATGTACAGGGAAGAAGATGGTGTGTATTTTAGTGGTCCAAACACCATTTATTCCAGCCTTAAGAACAACATCACCTTCGCCGAACTGAACGAAATGCTAACGGAAAAGGCGCAGCTGGAGGGTGAGGAGCAAACGATCACTCGTATCGTTTATCGCTGCCCTCGGATCGGCGAAGGTAATCGTATTCGGTGGTGCGTAATGACTATCAAGACTGACAAACACGTTCGACAGATGTTTCAGCAGCATGAGATGTTTCAACCTCATACTCGGAGTCCTATCGAATTGTGCGTCGAAACAACTATTTCCACCGATGAAATCATCCGTCGGGTTATCCCTCCAACGGTCCAATGGCCACTACCAGAAAATGTTTCGTGGAAGTAGTTTCGATCATGTTTTCCTCTCGTTTCGTTTTTAATTTTCTATTCTTGTATTTCTGAAAATTTTGTTGTTTATTTCAGTCTTTTTTCTATATTATATTATGTTCCAATTTTTAATCTCTTAATTTTTTTTCCTAAATAGTAACGTAATTAAATTATAAATAGGTATAATCATTTTTATAAATTTATTTTTAATTTATTTAGGTATTTATATATTAATATATAATTATTGAAAAATTAAAAAAACACAGTTCAGAAGTCACCTTGGGGGGGCGACTTCTGAACTGTATTTTAAAAAAAAAATTGCAAAACACAGTTCAGAAGTCACCTTGGGGGGGGGGGGGGGGGCGACTTCTGAACTACATTTTAAAAAAAATTTGCAAAAAACAGTTCAGAAGTCACCCTGGGGGGGGGGGGGGGGGCGACTTCTGAACTATAAAAAATTTTTGCCCACTTTGGTAAATAACCCACAAAGTGCATTATTTTGGTAAATAATTTTTTTTTTGCCCCCACATGGTTTTTTTCCCGCAACAAAAGTTTAAAGTGAGAGAGAAAAGTAGAAGAAATCCTAATGACAATTTTGACTCTATAAATTAATAGATATCAAAGATATAAATGTCTAAAAAAATTAATTTTAGTAACTTATTAATTATATAAATCGATAATAGATGTCGGATTATTTGGCAAACATACATAATGGGTGGATACGCATCCACTCTTTTAACATGCAAAGAGAGAAAAAAATCGAGGGAGATGAGTGATAAATGCTATATTTGAAAGAGTGAGAGAAAAGATGGAGAGACAGAGAAAACAAGTGTTATTTTTTTACAATGAAAAGAATTGTTTGATGGGTGTAGAAATTTAAGAGATGTTAAAAAATCATGACTCTTTGAAAGAAAAAAAACCCATAATAGTTGCATATGTAAACATATTGGAATGGAATTGGAATGTGGTGGAATATGGAATGATGATTATTTATATTATCTTTTATAATATAGATAATATAAAATTAATATATATTGAACTACTTTTAAATGTTACTAAACTAAAAAAATTAATATATATTTCAAACATTTATGATTTATCATCACAGATAATCATGTAATTCATTGTGCTATCATATACCATGAAAAATTGAAAATAATACACTCAAGAACACTTAGATGAGATGGTATTAGTCTCTTCTAGCTTAACCATGCAGCAGTTTGTAAATCTTTTGAGCGAGAGCTTTACTGGCCATTGTAGACCTACCTGACTCGGAGGATTAGTCTCTGCAGTTGCATGCAGATGATACCCCATTTATAAAAAAAAAAATACCATGAAAATAATATGCCAACTTTACTAATGTATTTATTAATGAGAAAAATATGGAATCAATACTTTGCTTAATCACCTGATGTCAAATATCTATTTCACATCATATATTCAAATAATTTATTAATCAACTTGATAATAATAATATGCTTCAGTAAAAAATGCTTAATTACTGACAGATTGAGAAATTTTGTAAGTAGAGGCAAAAACAATTGTCAATAATACTTTTATATAAGAAAAATATTATAAATTTTAATAAATACACCATTTTGTGAAAAGAAAATAACCTAAAAGTTAATCGTTTAGTGTTAGATGATAGGTCAAAATTAGAAGGATACAAGAAAAAAAAGTGTAATTTTTTGTAAAAAGGGGTGCGAATAGCAACCCCAATTCCAATGCAACAAACGGGGTGCAAATAGCAACTCTAAGCCCATTGCAAGTAAGTGCATTTCCATCATACAAAGCCACAGCAGGATTTCAAAAAAAAAAAAGCCAGCAAGCAGCAACTCCGTGCTGCCATATTTGGGTTTCTGCAACTCTGCATTGAGATTCAGGTATAGCTGTTGAATCAGCAAGCAAGAACAATGCAAGGTGCATCATCTGGCATTGGATACGGTCTAAAATATCAGGTCAATTTCACAAAACTCTTACCAATTCCAATTCTCCATTGATCTAATAATTCTTTATTTTTTGTTGCTTCACACGATAGGCTAGATGCATATCCGATGTAAAAGCAGATACAGATCACACTAGTTTCCTCACCGGAACTCTCAGCCTTAAAGAAGAAAATGAGGTATATGATCAGTTTCATTTCTGTTTCTCTCACAAATTCAGTTTCGTAGGATTTTGATCTATGTAGATAGTTGAGTGTATCGCTATGTTACATTTACAGGTACATCTTATTCGGCTTTCGTCAAGTGGAACTGAACTGTTCTGTGAGGGATTATTTTCCCACCCCAACGAGATTTGGGATCTTGCATCCTGTCCGTTTGATCAGCGGATCTTCTCAACCGTTTACTCTAACGGTAATCAACATTCACATTGTAAACATTTTTTCCACGAATTTGTTAATTGTTAGAACACTAAATCACACATTTGGTTGATTGAGAGTGAAGAAGGTAAAACAGAATTTCTGATATTGCAAAATTATTTATTTCATAAGTGCTGAATTTATACAATGACCTCTATGTAGAAGTTGTTCACTTCACTTAGTAACTAACTACTACCTCCGTCTCATTTTATATGCAGTTTAAGGTTGTTGCACGCATATTAAGAAAAATGATTGGTAGTCTAGATTTTATAAAAAGTGTTGTCTAAATTACCATTTAACCTTTTATCTCTCTACATAGATAAACGTGAATCATTTATTAAATGTAAAAAGTTGTCATGATTAATAAAGGCAATAGTGGAAGAGCATGTTAGATGCTTTCTTGAAAATGTAAAACAACAATTAATTTGGGATAAATTGATTTTGCTAAAACAACTTATAAAATGGGACGGAGGTAGTAACTAACAAAGAGAGTTGGTTATAAGTTATAACTGCTACTATTACAATTTGAATCAACTACTAACAATACTGAGATAGCGAATGGCGCGTCTCGTGCATAATTTTTACACTCCTAGTTAGGGAGACTTCTGTTCTGATTACCTTTTGTTCGTGAAGGTGAATCGTATGGAGCAGCAATATGGCAGATTCCTGAGTTATATGGCGAGTTAAATTCCCCCCAATTAGAGAGAATTACCTCCCTTGACGATCATTCCGGTAAGATCAAATGGTGAGTTTGTGCAGATTTTTTCACTCTGGACTTTGGAGTTATGTGTCAGTTTTATCTATTGCACTTCAGCTTCTATTGTATGCTGTCTCATTACCAAAGGTTTAGATAGTTTTTTATAGGTAAATATTAGCGGCTAATCCTAATTAGCTAGGGGAAGGGGAAATGTTAGTTTTTAAGTTTTGAGTACTGGACCCCATGCTTCAAACTCCTTCGGTGTCCCTTATTTCAGCAACCAAACTAACAACTTGCAGACAGATGTTTAGATAGTGGTCAGAAGATGTTGAAGAAGTTTATGTGGAGAAAATAGTTAATTATTCTTAATCTACTTGTGGTTTTTCCCCACTTTACACTACTCTTTTGGCTATGCCTTGGAAATTTGCTTCTATTATTTGTCAGCTTTCCTTTTTGCTATGCTCATTACACACGTTTATATGGTCTTTCACTCTTTCTTACTGAACTTTCACCATCAAACAGTATTCTTTGGTGGCCAACTGGAAGGCACGATAAATTGATTAGCATCAATGATGAAAACCTATGCTTGTGGAGTCTAGATGTTTCCAAGAAAACTGCACAGGTACAAGGTTCATGATGTAATACATATCGTTTGTAACAGTGACACATTCACCACAAAAACATATGCATATTGTACAGGCATACAAACACGTAGTAGTTCAAACTCACTTGTTTTGATTATTCAAGTTACCATCATCTCTCATGATAAACTAACAAATGAACCCCTACAAGGAGGAAGAAAGCATGTTGATTTGAGGAGAATAAATTGTTGCATATTTATTGTGTATTTTAAAAGTTTTAAATATATTGTGTCCCATATTGATAAGCGAGAAATATGGAAAAATATTTTAGTAAAAAGCATTTTGTTTTTTGTGTTAAGATGTAAACTTGCTCAAACATAATGTCTTGTGTAATTTATTTTTATTTATCTTTAACTCAACCTTATCCTGGTCGTCACTTAGGTTACGCCCACTAACAGAATTTTCTCTTTCTCTTAACTGCTCTCTCCCTAGCTTGTGTTTATATATTGAAAGTGTGTTCTTCCCTAAAAAGTGAACACACTCCTTCTCCCTCTCTCGTTTTCTCTGTGAGATTCCTGGGTATATTGCCCATTTTCATTTTCTTCCCTGTTGTTCTATCACCTCGGGAGAGCTTGTTGTATCCTGAGAGACTTGTGCAAAGCACACAGACAAATTCTTAAAGGCAGTCTGATCGACACCTCATGTTATTCTTGCCATTTACTTATTTTATTTGTTTTTCAGTATTCATCTTATTGGTATGATGCAATTAGGGTTGCTGACCAATATATACAGCATAAACCATGAAAGATCATTTGGCCTGATGCAACAAAGGACCAAATAGTTTTTGTCTGGTCTATAGGCATTTGAAATTCATGAGAGAAGGAAGAAGTATTTTACATTTCTTCAATTGTTATATATGAACAATCAGTCGGTTCATTGCTTTTATTGAATCTAAAACAGTTAATTGAATTTGGGGCGTTATAGAAAATGAAGGGTTGATGATGAGTGAAGATATTGGCAAATGGATTTCCCCAAACAACTTTGAACTGTGATGTTTCAGCCAATACTAAAGACTAAGAATGGATTACATATTGTCCATAATGGATCCACTTCTGTTCCCTGATAAGAGTTGATAATTTGGGTTTGAAAATTTAACATTAATATTAATTTACCAATCTAAGTGCAAGTCAAACCACATGGTTTTATGGGAAGTTGTGTGAGGGTCAGTTTGAATGGAGGCTTTGGGAGGGGAGGTTTTTAGAGACTGAAGTCTATATGTTAATACATATTTGAGATTTCCAATTTTTTTCGAAGGAATAACATGAAAGATGATCATGTAGCATTTCGTTCACCATTTATTCGTTTTCAGAAACATTCTATATTTCTATATATCAATATATAAACTTAGTCCTCTAAAACTATTCCAACTGACCCTTACACTAAATGTAAATCCAATTCAGATTTATAGGACTTAACATCTGGGTTGGGACTTTGATAAGCATGCTCCTGTGTCATGATTCATTACAGCCACTGCTATTTTTAATTACCGTGGAAATTTTACTGGTTTTGACTTCGTTCCTCCACCCTCCTCTCAATACATACAAACAACAAAAAACCCAGGTACAATCACAAGATTCAGCTGGTATGCTGCACAAGTTATCTGGAGGGGCATGGGACCCGCATGATGTGAATTCTGTTGCTGCGACTTGTGAATCATCTATCCAGTTTTGGGATGTAAGAGCAATGAAGTATGTTCCTAAATTCATTCTTTTACCGGTTCATTTTAGTTAAGATAATATTAATAGTATACACCATGATGGGCACAAATAGGTATTATAATAAATCCTGTGCTCTTTTTTCCCTGAGGAAAGGAGTGGGTTATTCTTTTCGGAACTTTGAATAATGCAGTGACATGATATAATTTTAGCCCACCGCAACATCATTGAATGTTATTTGATTTTGTAATTCAATTTATTTGTGATCTTCATTCTGGTAAAATCAATGCTACTCGTTCCATTTGAAGTTCAGGGCTTAGTGTGCTGGAAGACGGATATATATTCCCCGCAAAGAAACTAGTTTTTGTGAATTGGAACCTCTTGGAATTTTGTGTCTAATTGGATTCTTTAATCGCAGGAAGACTCTTTCAATCGAGTGTTCCCATGTCTGCAGTGTTGACTACCATCCTAGAAAGAACAACATACTTGTAAGAATTGAACTACTTGAGCCGCTTTCTGCTTACGTGGGTTCACACCGCCCCTTATGAGTGATTTTATTATATGTGCGTCGGAAATAATGTGTTTTACTAAAGTTTTCTAAAATTAAACTATGATTTTATGGGAATTGTCAGTATTTGTTGCTGTCATTCAATTACATATACAAATATACATATATCTATTTTTTTGTTTTCCTAGTATTAAAATGCTTAAATTTGCACCAATGTTTTCTCACTTTGATTACTGATACCGAGTGAGTTTACAGCGGCAAAGGTCTCCTGAGATGGTAGTATTCTACCCCCTTTTGTTCACGTTGGCAAATTGACTTGCTCTGTTTTGTACAGGTTACTGCAGAATATGAGTCTGGGATACACATTTGGGATCTCAGAAAACCAAAAGTTCCCATCCAAGAGCTTCCAGGACATACACATTGGTACCTATCATGTATAGTTGCAAAGCTGATTTTTGTTTTTTGTTCTATATCTCCAGTCCAAGAACCCTACTGTGTTACAATTTCCAATCAACAGAAAGAAATTGTTCTATTAGAGCAGGAAACCACTGTGCTACTATTAGAGCTTCCCATAAATTGTTCTAGTCATTCATTCAATGCATGAATAACCTACTTTTTACCTTAAAAAATGTCTTCATGAATGAATACAAACTATATGATAGTATTTTTTCAGACATCTGATTGGCAATATGTATTACTTGTATTGCCAGGACATGGACTGTCAAGTGTAATCCAGAGTATGATGGAATGATTTTGGTATGACCTTGTTCCTTCCTCCCTCTCTCTCCACTCTATCGGTAACACACACACACACACACACACAAAAGCTCCTCTAAACCAGGCAAATGTGGGTGTATAGACTCTTGATTGGTTTTGAAGTGCATATTGATCTTAACACACTAAAATTTGAAGGGAGATACACCCTTGGTCTTGACAGTTTAAGAAGAGCTTATTCCTACGCATGCGTGCACATGCTTAATGTCTTAAAATCCGTTGCTAGTGTATTAGTGTCTAGTTGTTGTTAAAAGGTGGTCTGTATTCTGAAATTTCATGTTATGGGATTAGTTATTTATCATAAAATTTGGATATTTCAGAGTGCTGGCACTGATTCGACTGTCAACTTGTGGTTGGCCTCAGTAAACCATGATGAGTTAACAACTGAAAGGTCATATTCTTATCTTTAGACATCACTTCACTTTATAGTTTTTACGGCTGTTCTTTTATATTCATCCTTGTTTGCATTTTTTACAGCCAATCAGATTCAGCTGCTCGTTGGGTTGATCCACTGCTCCATACGTATAGTGATTATGAAGACAGTATTTATGGTAAGAGCTTCAATTTTTTAATCCATAAATATTTATGAACTATTACATGCTGATTCTTTATTCATTTCATAGGGCTGACATGGAGTTCTCGTGAACCATGGATCTTTGCATCATTGTCCTATGATGGAAGGGTAAGAAAAATAAGCAAACATTTATGCTTATATATTTTGGGAACCGTTTTGGAGGGAAATAACAGCTCTTTTTTTTTTTTTCTTTTTCAAAAGCTCCTCTTTAAAGCTGCCAATTATCGTCATGTCCCCCAGGATAAATTGATCTAAATATACCCTTATTCTCAATGTTAGTTGATAAAAAATTTATTTATCGAAAAAATTTATAAGAACAAAGTAATGGCGTGTTTTATAATTTTCCCTGTGATTAGGGTTGGTATAACTAAGTTTCTGGTTTTCTCAAAGCAAGAATAATTATTCGGTAGTCCTCTTGTGCAGTTTACCAGTTGACAATAATCAATATCCTTCTCATTAATATGATATTTATTTTTCAAAACAGGTGGTTGTAGAGTCCGTTAAGCCTTTCATCTCCAGAAAATGACGATCAACGCCAATTCCCTTGATGTTTCCCTGTCATCTTGTTGTGCATGTCATTAATTTCCTGCCTCTCGGGTATTAGGATAAACAGATGGGTGGAAGGAATCATTGATAGCTCAGAAATCAATTTTTTATGACAAATTTTGAAATTGTTTCCAGGTTGGATTGTGCGTAGCCCATTCTTTGGTTTGACATCCATCTTATGTTAAATATGGAGTCATTATGTAATGTATGAAAATGTAACTACAAGTTCTTTCTGTATCTTCCCAGTTCGTCTTCTAATGTGTTTTAACTTGGTGAAAAGTTAATAACCTATTTTTCTTATTGGCATTGCCTTCTACTTTATATGAAACTGTAAAACATGGATGAAATTAGTAGATTGCAGCTGTTAATTGTTATAGCAGATAGAGGGAAAATAACTGGTCCTCCTTGTCAATCCATCTATTAGTGGTGAGGCTAAGCGGTCAAACAACATTTGTGTCGGCAGAAGATCTTCACATGGCTGGACGTCGCAGAAATTGTTGAAGACGAACTACACCCTCATTTTATGGCTTCTGGGAAATTACTTAAAGGAAAGAAGTAGAAGCGAGTCAAGCATCTAATTTGGCTGGCGGTTATACGGAATATTTGGTTAACAAGAAACAAAGTTATCTTCAAAGGAGAGAGTCTCTCAATTCCCTTTTTGATTTCGGGGATCAAGGATTGTGCGTGGGGTGGTTCAAGGCTAGGCAGGGAAGGGCGTGTAGGGTAGGGTGGTCGGATTGGTACAATTGCCCGATGGGCGTTTTATACTCTATGGTGTAGTCAGGGTACTCTTTTTCCTTTTTGGGTCTTTTTTTCATTGGGTTTTGGCCCTTAGGTGTAAGGGGTTGGTGCACCCCTGTGCGCCCCTTAATAGAAATTGCTTATTAAAAAAAAAAACATTTTTGTGTCGGCTAGATTCGTGGACAGCGTGACGTTATAATGACCAATTTTTATCATTTGCTGGATAACGAGTTCCGTTCGTGCTCCTACTTGATTAAATCAATTCCATGCACTACTGACTTGTCAATTGTCAGAGACCTGTGCAAGTTTGAAGTCAACATCAAAATGATCCTGGGGAATCATTTGCTGTCCATGTGTTTGGGGTGCGGCTGTGGTGAATCTGGTGATCAGGATATTTGAGCATTTGCTATTGAGAAACCACCAAACCACCTTATCACTCCATCCAGAGTTATCACTCCATTGCTCATTTGCTATTGAATGTTGTGTATAGTGTTCAAGAGCAAACCTTTTGATTGCGTGTTTGGTTATACAGTGACTGAGAATTTATTTCGCTAAAAAGTGAGTTGAACGTAATGTAATTTAAGTTTGAATGCATTCAAGAATATTTTTTTATCAAGTTATGTTGTTTGGATTGTTTAGGATAAAATTGCTTTTCAGCATAAAATTACAAATATGAATCCCCGCAAATTTTAAAAAGGTAACAAACAAATATAGTAAAGGGCAATTATAGAAGATAATAGATATGGAGCGGCAGAATCAATTATATGTTGCCTTGGTAGCTACAATTTCAAGCTTTTAGTAAAATCTCTAAAATTGATTTTGGTTGAAAGAGCCAAACATCAATTTAACACATATAAATCACTTTTAGCCTTACAAACTCACTTTTACCAACTCTGTAAGTGAATCTAAACATAAGATAGATCTCGTGAATCAATAGATTGCCACCATAGGAGTCTGAGGGCCCTTTTGGATTAACTTATTTTGAGCTTATGAAAACAACTTATGGAGATAAATAAGTTTTTATGTTAATTCATAAGTTCTCACTAAGAAAAGTAATATCTCCATAAATTGTTTTTCATAAACCATCTTAACAAGCTTATGAATAATACTTATAAACTTATTTATTTGAATAAGTTATTTTTCATAAGCTTAAAATAATCTCTATCCAAACGGCACATAGCATACCTCTAGTTTTGGCTCAAAAATCTACATATTTTGACTTGTTTCCTGCCTAATAAATGCCGTATAGTTTCCTGCCCAATAAAAGCCACAACATAATCTGTTACTAATGCTTCAGTGGCATAACTGCCTTATGAAACTGTTAAGACTCATGAGATACTTTTGGAAAAGTTTCTAGATGAGTGAACTATTGAACTCTTTTGTGGTTCGTTGATCTGTGTCAGTAGTACCCAGTAGTGCTTAATGGACCTAATAACCCAGAATACTAATCCAAAACACATACTTCATCCGTTACAGATTGGTTAACGAAGGTTCAAGTTTTGAACTAGAGCATCAATTTTTGTTGATCAGTTTTGACTTATATTCTGTAACGGATAATTGTTGATTTATTTATCAATTATTGAGATGTTTTATTTTAACTCTTAAACTGAGCAAAGTAATTGCAGTAAGAATTGATAAATCTGAAGAATTTGGTGATTGTTTAAAAGAAGGTATTCGATCCTTTTCATTAATGTGACCTCCTAATCCTATAAAATTGTATTTGCGTCAACTTGACATCACACCTCAAAGCCAACGTTGTGTTTGAGACCAGTTATAAGCAGCTGGCTAAATTGTGGTTCTCAAGTAAAGTAAATGGAAAATACTAGAAGGGTAGGGTAGGCTGTGTTGCAACTTGCATACGTGGCCACGATCCTTTGTATTCTCATTTTTGAATTTGGATATATTGAACAAAGCAGCATTTGGTCTCCTCGTTGAAGAACAAACCAAGTAATCTCAGTTACCAGCTGACTTCTTTTTCTTTGCCACGTAAATAGCTTAATCACCATGAATTTTCTCTCCATTTTCTTCATACCACGTCAGCGTACACTCCTTTTGACTCAGCTTCTTATCCACAATTTCTCATTCTCATTGTCAACAGGTGCTCTGACGTGTCCTCGTGACAATTTTGAAGGACACGTGGCGAGCTTGTGTTTGACAGAGTGTGGAAAGGGAGATTGTGATCACTTCTTGCTGACTAGATTTGTGGATGCGGATAAGGAGTGAGGACTTTTGCTGTCCAACGGGGATTCCGACTTTCGTGTCTCTCCTTTTCATTTCTATTAGTGGTGTCAGTGTCTCCCTATGGCCGCGTTATCCGGCAAAGATTTTCTTTTTGCAAAATCTGGTGTATATTTCTGTTTTAATTTGTTGTATTTGTAAAAAAATTAAAAAATATGGTTAAGCAGTTCTTAAATAAGTTATAAGTTGCTTGCTTACCCTATTTTCATAAGTACAAATATGTAGTTGTCATTTTTTTTGGGAGTATTGTCATAAGATAAGCTTGACTAAGCTATAAAGAAGTTAATAGCGTATCGCTGTTTATATAATTAACAAAAAACTTGGTTAAATTGTTTTTATAAATAATTGAGTTTTCAACTAAGCTATAAAAACTTACTTAAGATAGTCTCAAATCTCAACTAAGCTATAAATAAACTTTTCAAAATGCACACTTCAATTCTATTATCGACTGAGTTTTCAAATACATTTAAGACTAAAAATGTTTAATAGTGGTAAAATGCAAATAAGTGTTTGTGGAATCGAGAGCACAAGTTCGAATCTGAAAGCTTACTTTTGCATTTCCGATCTCCCACCTGCGACCATTTGTATTAAGAATAAAAAAGACACAAATGCAATATTATCAAGAAGGGAAGGCAAAAATCCTGCCATTTAAACATGCATTGCGCCATGGCGACCTCCCTGTACAAATTACCAACGATGTCTACTCCTGCCATTATGGTCATGGTGCCGCAATTTAACAACATGCTCTACTAGATAAACTCAAATATGTCAATCTAACTCATCTTAAAATATATTATAGTAGTCTTTTATTTTAATTTTAAGTTTTATTTCAATTTTTTTTTCAAAAATGTTTCAAAATAATAGTTATTAATAATTAATTAAGCTAAAAAAACTAAAAAGTGATTTGATGCTCCTGATCCAACAAAGATACAGATGGCGGTTAAAAAGACGACACATGGCGCGAGGAAAGTGGAGGAAGAGAAACACAAATGGTAGTGGTAGGACTCTGTTGCTCACGTGTATATGTACAGACGAGTAAATCTCGGGATTCGCAGCCATAGTCGTTCGTTGAAGCCCAGCAAGCCCCCGGATCTGATCTCATCGCTCTCTTCACTTCACTTCACAAACAACCCAACATTCAATTTCCACCAACATTCAATTTCAAACTCACACTCTTCATTCTCTCTCTCAGATCAAACGCTTCTATTTCTAAACCAACATTCCCTCTCCTCATGCCCACACTCTTTCCCCTCAATCATCATCATTATTTACCAAACACCCTTCCATTTCCAATTCCATTCTCATTATTATTCCCTTCTGAAGTAAACAGTTATCGCGAAGAAGAGAAAGAGTAGTGAGCTGGCACTTGGCAGTTACACATTCCACCGTTTAAATCGTCAATGCCATTACGCAACCGTTAATGGCGGCGAGTTCTAGAGGATTCTCAACAACGCAGTTCGACTTCGATTTCAAGTTAAGAGTGAGGCGATTCGATGTTCCTCTATTGCCTAACAATAACGTCCTCGATTGGTGTTCCAGGAAGCGGAGAAAGATTTTCTTCGATGCTAAACGAGTTCGACTCGGTAATCGTGACTTACGCTGTTGCTGTTCTGACTCGGTTACTCCGATTCATAGAACGAGTAGACCTGGTGGTGGTAATGCCGGTGACAAAAACGATGAGCGGAGGTTCGATCCAAAGAAAAACCCTCGTATTCGTAGAGTTAGGATTCAAGCCTCTCCTGCTCCAATGCCTTTCGCTTCTCCACCGTAAGTTAATCGTTAATATCAATGTTGCGTTTCTTGTGTTGAAGTTCATTTTCACAATAACTAGTTAAACTTTGCGTCCTCTCTAAAATCTCTATATTGATGAAAAATGAGATCATAGTGTGAATATGTGCTTTTCATGTGATATTAGATCTCTAGTTTGTACTTCTCGTTCTATTTTATTATCAGTTCAAATGCGTCCACAGTGTTCTGATCACGATTTATGATGTTCATGCGTTACTTATAACCTACCTGCTTACTCCTTCGTTTTGGCTCAATTAGTAACTTCTGGTTTCCTTGTGGAGTGAATTGTTAAGTGGAGTGGAGTGGAGTGTGTTACAGCAACGCGAGTGAAATCATTGAGATGGTTATTGGTTAACTAATCTGGATGCTTGGTTTTTTTCCTTGGCATTCTCTTCAATGTTTACCAACTTTTCTAGAACTGTTGGAAGAAATGTTGGTGATGACTATCCTCTGGTTTGTAAATTGTAAGATTTGAAAGTTTTTTTTGAACAGCTGTAAGAGATGATATATAAGAATTGAGATACATCAACCTGGTAAGGGACTTGAACAATGAGTTAAAGTATAATATTCGAATTGCTATAGATGTTTAAAATAGAAATTATGTAGGTGCTAATAATGTCGAGAGTAGAGAAGGACTAAGCATACTTATCAATTGTTTTCACGAGAAAATGGAAGATGCTTTGTTTGTGGAAGATGTATCATGAATGTTAATTGGCTTTCGTTTATACCTTTTACAACTTACATTAGCTGAAACTTTTTCTCAATGATTATGCTGCTTTATGCAATGATGGCCACAGAACCGTTTTGAAGCAGGACAAATTCTTTCCTCGTTGCACCCCAAGAAACTCTGGTCCACAGTCACGTGATACCCCACCAAAAAGAGGTACTTTATCATTTATATTCTATGGCCTTTTTACTGCATCAAACGTTAATGAAGTCTATTTTATATGTTTACCATTAGTCAATCCTGTAGTGTTGAATATTATTATGTTTGTGTTCACTGGTTCCTTCACAGACACTGGTATAGCAAATGAGAAGGACTGGGGTATCAGCTTATTAAATGAACATGTTAATGAGTCCGGCACTAATGAAGATGGGAGTACCTGGTATAGAGAAAGTGGGGAAGAACAGGGTGAAAATGGATATAGATGTAGATGGACAAGAATGGGTGGTCAATCCCATGATGGTTCCTCAGAATGGAAAGAAACGGTATTTATATTTTCAATATTTGAATGTCCAAATATTTCTTCTAATAAAATGTGGGAATTAATCTGCAGAATCAGTTTATGTTAAAGCAACTTTTGAATGAAAGCTATTGTATCTCTTCTATTTTTCTGTGCTTGGTCATCAAATATAACCTTGTTTTTGGTACGTGCAAATTATCTATGTTTGCTAATTGTTTAAAGAAATCATTGTACTATACTAAAAGAGTGATCTTAATTACCAAACTGTCGATCATGAATACTTTGGTGCTGGCTTTCTGTTGAGAAAGGATTTGTGTTGCTTTTCATGTTATTTATTTCATTCACTTTGAATTGTTATTTTGTTCATCTGGATGCAATCCAATGTTAATTTGAAGGCTAATCATAAAAATAATAAGTCATTCTTAGAAATCTTTGATTTGTTTTTTTTTCTTTCAATTTTGTGATTCATTGGTAAGATATTCTAGTAGTATCACAACTTATTTTTGAGTAAACCAAGGAGCTATAATGTATTAGATATTTGTTTGCATATGTTTTGAGTACATTACTTTAGCACTTTTCTATAGCTGCAAGGTATATTTTGAAGCATGAGGTTGGTAATTTTTTTATAACCCCATCAGATGGCTTCCTAGGTGAATTCGTTTTTAATGTGATAGTTTGACAGTATTCATGACCCTATCAGTATATCACACCCCAGGTGGATTCATTTAATTGGCTTTATTGATCTAATTGACAGTGGTGGGAGAAAAGCGACTGGACTGGATATAAGGAGCTTGGTAAGTTACTTTCATTATATTTGATTTAGCAGCATTACTTAAAGTTTTTAAGATTTCTTACTGTGTGTTTGGGGCCAATCCATGATTCCATAGTTACTTCTTGGCAGAAGTACATTATTGTGTTATTCAAAAGATAGTTGAGGGGTTCAAAGTTGCTTTTGGACCCTTGCTCAAAATGCTGTTGATACATTTAACATAGTTCTATAGATTAATTATAATAACTGATTGTTAATAACATTTGGTAAATGTATGATTATATGTACATATAAAAAGGTGTTCCTTCTAATGCTTGCTTCGGTATATGATTTTATTTTCTAAAGTTTATGTTGAATGCAATAAGTCAATGACTGCATGACTGTAAAATAGTCAGAGTCGAATACAATAAATAAATAAATGAATTAAGTGACATTTAAAAAAATCTTCCCAGTGCATGATGGGATAGATGAGCTTAAATTCCATTCACTGTCCTGCTATTTCACACAGTTTAGCAGATTATGCTTCTTGCATGTCACAAAGTCTTTTTTTTTTTATGTAAACCACTCGTGTGTGCAGTAGTGTGCACTTGTTTTATGCTCCTATTAGGAATGACCTTATCATCTGAGCTTCATTAAACCATTGTCTGAATCAACTACCATTAACATCCAATGGTGTCATTGATTGAATAAATACTGGGTAACACTTAAGTTAACAGGTTGTTGCGTCATGATTTGTTAAACTCTTAAATAATCTAACTTGTGATTGTGAGTAGATGTGATTAATTTTGTAAGTTTTCGCAGGTGTGGAGAAATCTGGCAGAAATTCTGAGGGGGATTCTTGGTGGGAAACATGGCAAGAAAATCTTCATCAAGATGAATGGAGGTCATTGCTTTATTTCTCTGCTTGTTGTGAATACGTCACTCCATGAATTCTTTACATAATGTATCTTTTGTTTCAATTTGCAGTAACATAGCAAGAATAGAAAGGAGTGCACAAAAACAAGCAAAATCAGGAACAGAAAACGCTGGGTGGTATGAGAAATGGTGAGTTGATATATCTTACAAAGAAAAGCAGGTATTCTTTATGCATTAATTAATTGATGGATCAAATGCATTTAGAATTTTTGACTCTGTTCAATTTACCCAGGTGGGAAAAATATGATGCTAAAGGCTGGACTGAAAAAGGGGCACATAAGTATGGTAGACTGAATGAACAATCGTGGTGGGAAAAGTGGGGAGAACATTATGACGGAAGAGGATCTGTTCTCAAATGGTATGTATCACGTAGCTTATTTGATTCATTTCTTGTAGCAACAATTGTCCATGCGTGTTTTGGTGAGCATCAACTGTGGATTTTGTGAAATTTTCTCGTACAAAATGTTGTTCCTCGGGGATTGTTTGGGAGTTTCATATTTTCTGGTGAGCATCAATGTGATTTGTAGGAAAGAAACACCTGTTTCATTTTTTAATTTGCCACATTTGTTTTTTTATCCCCTAAATAATTGCTATTTTCCTGTTGATTTCCTTGGATACATGGGGATTGATTGTCTGCAAGTTTATCATATATTTTGCTAGAAAAAGTTCATTGTACTAGTCCTGAATTTTATGTTCTTGTTGCTTTCTTTTCCTTGCTTACACTTCCTCAGGACAGATAAATGGGCTGAAACTGAACTTGGAACAAGATGGGGAGACAAGTGGGAGGAGAGGTTCTTTAAAGGCATAGGCTCGCGTCATGGGGAAACATGGCATGTATCTCCTAGCAGTGAACGTATGTTATATTTATTACAATCCAACCTACATGCTTTATTACATAACCATATTTGTTTTGCTGTATTTTTAAATTGAATGCAACTTTCATCCTTTTGCCAGGTTGGTCAAGAACTTGGGGAGAAGAGCACTTTGGAAATGGGTATGGAATCAAAGCTTCCATATAGCTGATTAGTTAGTTGAATTATTTGGGCATGATGATGATGATGATAACTATAACTTAAAAGTGACTTGAACTATTGAATAGATCTGTATATAATGTCTGTCTTTTTATCACTCCCTCAAAATGCTTTCCTGACAATGTGACTTTTCTATTCTACATTGCTAATTGGTTGGGGTTTTTGCCTGCAACAGGAAAGTCCATAAGTATGGAAATAGCACAACCGGTGAGAGCTGGGATATAGTTGTAGATGAGGAAACATATTATGAGTAAGAACTCTTTTCAGCACCAACGATTCTATTGCATATTTACCTACAAATTTGTCTATCTATCATTCCAATTTGGATGAGGTTTGAAGCTGATAAATGAGTATTTGGAACATAATTTCATCTTTTAAAGTCTTAAATGAATAATACATTGTTTAAAATTAGTTGCCGGTGACATTGAAAGTTCTGAAGAGTAAAATTTTCTCCGAAAGACTAATTCATAGCTGTTTACCACCTTATTTATGTAAAGCGGGAAGTCAAATTTATTTAAGGATGAGAAAGTTGACTGTTGGTAGGTAATATGTAAATCCTGATGTAAATGTTTTGGAGTCCTTTCTTGACCTTTGCGAGACTAAACTTTCTTCTATAGAATAAGGATAAAAAATGTTGAGGCTAGATACTTTCCTTTTTAGCTTTTATTTATATTCATTTTGAAATTGATTGCGTCTCTGTCATGAAGAGCTGAACCTCATTATGGATGGGCGGATGTGGTGGGAGATTCAAGCCAATTACTCTCAATTGAGCCTCGGGAGAAGCCACCTGGTGTTTTCCTCAATTTAGACTTTCGTTCGCCTCCGTCGCCCGAAGCTGAAGATGACCCACCGGATGATGATTTGCCTTCATCACAATGAAGACAAGACTTATAAGCTTGACCAAAAAAAAAAGACTTATAAGCTCCATTGTTTATTTTGTTCAATTTTAGAGGTATCCCATCATCTAGAGGAACTCCATTTGTGAAAGATATATTTATTGTAGATCAATCATTTTATTCATTCTTTCCATCTTAATTAATGATATTCTATTACTTTTATGGTACAAAAATCATTGGTACACATGCCACGTATTCAAAATTCTTAACATGGCATTTGAATTTATGTCCGTTGTCCCGACAAGCTACAACATAAAATTCTGTCGAACGGGTCTGGTGTTCCTTTTTCTTTACTAAAATCAAAGACAAGTGCCATAATAGAGCCTAATGATAAATCTCTTCAATTATAGCTGTTTTCGCCAATTGCTATAAACGAATAGAGATAATTAATAAAGGTGGATTATAGCCCCCTCTCAGTCCCACCCAATCTGCTTCATCCGGCCACGATCATAACAAGAAAAAAACTTCACATTTTTTAAGTAATTTTCTTAAACTAATAATAAAAGAATACACCTTTCAAATTGCCTTCCATTAGAACTTATTTCATGAAAATACAAGAGTTATTGAAAAATAAAATCCATATGAATCAACGAGTTTTTTAGAAATAATATCCTTAAACATGATTTAAGTTAGTTAACATTTGCTTATAATTTAAATCACCAAATATGATTTTTTGTTACTTATGTTGGATTCTGGAGTTGTACCATTGCAACCACTTTTTAAGAAACCATTGCAACTAATGAAGAGAAGTTATGTCTTTTTTTTTTGGTCAAGAAGTTATGTCTTTTTAAAATGGCTAACTACGCCTACCAGCTCATCATACACAACTATTACTATGTTCACTTCAGGCGCAAATACTTAAGTTGGCATCCTGTCTATAAGTGAAATGTCAAAAATAGACATGAATGACAAGGTCTAAGAATTGTAACGATTTTCCTCAACGAAGATATACAGATTTTCTACTTCCTATCAAACTCAGTTTTCTATGCAGCTAAATGCCGAAGACTGTCCCCCAATTCCACTCATTGCTCATTTCTGATCCCCTCTTCACAGATTCAATTAATAGTCCAAACACCCACAAAATTCAGCATCAAGCGAAGACCATTATGCCCTTAGAAATGCACAAAATGTTTGTATGATTAAATTTTGAGATGTCAGATCAGCTCAGCCAGTATTGAGAACAACGTGCTTTTTTCTGTTTCCTGTATTTGGGCTTTATTAGCAACGTTCTACTCTTTGCAGCAACTGCTTAAGGGAATATGATGCAAGCAGAGAACCATAATGAAAGAGTCAACAGGTAGTCAGCGCTGAATAATGCAGCTTCACTAATCTGATATAATTTCCTCCAACTCTGGATCCTCAAAGTTCAGATTTTCATAATCCGACATTGTTCCATTGAACATATCCTGATCTGTGAGATCATTTTGATCCTCATCATTATCATCATCATTATCATCA
The DNA here is from genome assembly GCA_963573325.1 of Astragalus glycyphyllos. NCBI lineage: Eukaryota > Viridiplantae > Streptophyta > Magnoliopsida > Fabales > Fabaceae > Astragalus > Astragalus glycyphyllos. The sequence continues at coordinate 96,088,935 of OY754307.1, forward strand.
ACATCCACCTCATCATTCGCTACATTTTTCTTGGTTGGATCATCTTTCCAAAATTTTCTATTTCCTGAATTTTTGCCCACTCGGGTCACCGTATCTTCACATATGCAGGTAGATGGATTCTCATGAAACCCGCCTCTACCAGGTCTAAGCTCCTTTGGCTCCCCCATGAAGCCTTTCTGGTTAGAACGGACACCAGAAGCAAAAACTTCCCAAGTCAAATTACTTCTGTTTAAGAACAATCTGTAGAGTTTTTTAGCATTTGGACGGATGGTTGGTTTGTGCCCAAAGTATCTCCTGTAAGAAAGTGCCCAGAAAGATAATTAGCAGCTATAGAGATCAGTGATCAACAGAAAGCGGAAGAAAAAAAGATGCAAAGTGTAGTACAGCATACCTTCGCCCAGCTAATATTTTAGCCATGTTGCCATTGTTATTGGTCACAAATACATCGCTTTCATCACAAACAATGAAGTCAAGTGCAGCCATGCGAGAAGAAAATGAAGAAAATGGTTCTAGTTCTTCCTTGGTAGCAATGGTTTCTTTTGAATGAAAATTTGGAAACAATGCTTTGAGAGGTGCCAAGGTTGCCTCCCCTCCGTATACTTCCCCAGATGCAACGTAGATATGAACATCAGAACCATACCCCAATGCTCTTAGCATTAGACCAACTTCTTCTGGGGTTAATGGGCATCTTCCCTGCCTCCTGGCCCTATCAGGATTGCTTTTCTGCACATCAATATTCCTCACATTATATTCACTATTCCATGTACCCAATTTTTTAATCCGTTATCTCATGCAAACATAGTTAGGCAAAACATTCTCTGAGAAATAATGCCATTTACTTGGCATCTTGCTACTAGCAGGGTGAAAGACTGATCAGATGTTTTAAAGCCATTGCTGATATTATGAAAGATCCCATGGTTTTCATGTGTTTTAAAGCAAAAACACTACCAAATAGTGAATAATGGATTGCCATTGCATGATGAATATCCCTTAATAAATTATGGTTGGTAATAAAATTTAACATGCAAGCCTTACATGTAGTGTCTTCCACCTCCTCCTTATTGCACCCAGTTCTTTCTGCTCCTTCTCACCTCCACCATAATCACATCCAGAAAATGCAAGCATATCTGGTTCAAACCTATAGCAAAAAAAGGTGGTCAAATTTAGAAACTAATCAATTGTTATCTGTTATTCTACCTAGAAAACAGCCTCTCAAAAGCAAAAAAGTGTAAAAGCCATTGCTTGGTTGTCCAAAATTAAATCTACGGGATCAAGTGCTGATGTACAAAATAAGATAAGATATTATAATATGGAACAATGTTTTGTTTTTTCCCCTCAAAATTCAGTTAGGCCTCATAAATTTGTTATCCTTGACTTTATTTGACTCAAGTTTACTTTAAATCTTTACACAAACACACATGCAAAACAGAACAAATGAAAAAAGATATCAAGTTTGCAAAGCTACTCAATCTCTTAAGTGTGTTGAACAAATAAAAAACAATGAAATAATCACTAGCTGGCTTCTTTAATCCTAAAGTGCAGAAATAAGAAAGATAAAATTGCCCCAGATTCTCAGGACAGATCCAACAATCACAAAAGTACCAGATTCTATGCCACATATATATCCAGCAGTTAAGCAGTGTGAAAAACTGCCTGCCAGTCTCGAAATCAGAATATATATATATATATATATATATAATAGAGGGCCTTGTGTGGCCTTTGAGTTGCAAATGTTGATATTGATTTTATGATTCCCAGAAGGAGACTACAGCACTAGAGCTTCTGTGCTAAAGTAGTTTATACTTTATATTTGCCTGTATTGTACCTTGCTTATTTGTTTTCTGGGTGCAATTATGCAGCTGGTTGCACTGGATCTATTTTCTGTTTAGTCACTGTTTACGGTTATGGTTAGTTTCCAACTGAAGTTTGCAGTAACTTAAGTCCAACAGTGTTATACTTCTTCCCTCTTTAAATAGAGATGAAGCATACATTTCATTCTGCAAATTACAATAATCACTCAGAATCTCTTCCCGCACAGAAACTCTCCTCAGTTTTTCTCAAACTTTTATCTCATTTTCCTCCACTTTCTCGGCATCATCAAAATCTATTATAGTATTATGACTCATGAGCATGTTCTATCCTCGGACCTCAAGTCGTCTCCAAGTAATCTGTACTCTTTGTCAACATGTTGTGTTTCGTCCTAAGCTCCGACTACATTTTCTCACCAAATCTCCGTGAAGTAGGATGAGAAACAAAACCTGCAATGGAAGCCGTAGGTGGCCACAAGTTGCAGCAATTATTTGTCAAACTCTCTAATCCACCTCATTTTCTCACTAAGGATGATCGTGATGAAGGAAACGAGAATTTAGAGTGGGATCAGCAAGATTCTATTCTTGCCACGTGGGTATTGTCTTCGATTTATGAAACTCTTTTTCCTCAATTCATCGGATACATCCATGCATGGCAAGTTTGGGAACAACTGAACAAACCCATTACCTCGTTGACGCTGACACTAGTGCCCAGCGGCAATAGCTATTAGCTGTTAGGACCCCATATGGGAATGTGGGCCCAAATAGGAAATGAACTAACCACTTGCCCAAACCCACATTATGTAGGGTGTTTTCAATTCGGTTATAATTATAAGGGGTTGTGGAGAGAGGGGGATCTTTGATCATCTTTTTCAGTTAGAACCTTAGAGGGTTGGGTAGAGGAAGAATTATCTCTTCTCCGAGGAGCTTGGGTTTGAGATTTCAGGGCTATCTTCTGTAATAGTTCTTATTTTCAATTAATAACACAATTTCTTCTTCTTTACTTAATTCGGGTATTTCTAGACCCTAACTTGGTTACTGGTGGTCTAAAAAAGAACCTCTGGTGGCAAGATGACAAGATCGAGTGAAGAGGCTAAATATAGAAGGTTGACAACAACAGCAGCTGAAATTCTATGGATATCAAATAAATTGAGTGTGCCTACTTCCTACAATCATCTCTTCTATCTTATGTGACAATCTCAGCACTGTGGCATTAATGCACAATCCTATTTTAGATGCTAGAACATAGCATATGAAGGTTGATATCTTTATTGGAGTGAAAGTCCTACAAAGAGTTTTGTGGTGTATCACATTCCAGCAGAAGACCAGATGACTGATATTTTAAACCAAAGCTCTCTCTACTCAAAGATTTCTCACCCTCAGAGAGAAGCTCAGAATCTTTGACTTCCAGTCCTTAGCACACCCGCCATCACATTCAAAAGGGAATGTTAGAGTAGATTATATTTGACTATGTTGTGCATTAGTTATCAATCCCTGACAGCGGCACGGAGCTGTCAACCCCAAAATTGCTATGACATTAATGGGATACCAAATAACGGGACGACCACTATTCTAATATATTCAAATATATTAAAGGTTAAACTATGCTTTTGATCCTTTGTCTTTATTTTAGTTTTCAATTTGGTCCCTCTTTTATTTTTTGTTTCAAAATGGTCCATAATTTTGCAAAGTAATACCGATATGGTCCTTTCCATTAAACTGGTGCACAGAGAGGATCAATTGGGATAACTTTTGTAAAATAAGGGATCATATTGGAATAAAAGAAGGGGACTATTTCGAAATAACTTTTACAAAATAAGGGACCATTTCGAAACAAAAAATAAATGGGGGGCCACATTGCTATATTTTGCAACATAGGGGACTATTTCGTAACAAAAAATAAAAGAGAGACCAAATTGAAACTTAAAATAAAGATAAGGGACCAAAAGTATATTTTAGCCTATATTAAATAAGTAATGTTGTATATATAAATGCTTAAAAACTGCAAAATTATTCATAATTCATGAACTATTCATAATTAATAATAAAATGTCATAATACTTGAGCAAAACATACAAGTAGATGCAACAAAAGTCGAGGAAACAAAAAAGGTTAAGCCTAGAATCCCCAAAACCCCATCCTCCATTGCTACAACCCTTTTTAAGGATTTTTTTTTTCGTTTTTGAGGGTCCCTCCACTGATGCTCGCAATAGCACCAATATTGTGGCTGCTATGCCACAACTTTAATCTGCCACGCTCCGGTAAGAGAATAGCGGCCACCCGCTGCTCCGCTCCACTGCTATTGACAACTATGGCATTACTTATTTCTTTTCTGTCTGTAATTATGCAGCTGATTGCATTGGATCTAATTTCTATTAATATCTGCAATAATGAAAGCTCATGTATGCTACTTAGAGAAGCCTTGTAAATGTCTCTGAGAGTTTCTAGATGTCTGATAGGAACCATGATTTCTCATCTCTCAATAGAATAATCAAACTGTATATAAATGGTGATAAAACTGAAATTACAAAGGTAACCGATAAACTAGGCAATTCGAGAAGCCTAGGATCTCCTAAAGGCACTTATAGAGGCCTAATCTCTCCCATAGGAATAACTTCCCAAATTCATACTTGCTTAATAATTCTAATCCCCTTGACTCCTATTTATAACCTCCACTAACTCACACACTTTCCCTCCACTTTGCCACATAAGCAAGTGGTTACAACCAACTCTCATTTCCCTCCCCTTACACTTTATTTATTTATTTAATAACCTATCAATACTCCCCCCTAAACATTTACCTTGTCCTCAAGGTGAAGATACCAAAGACAAACAATTAATACTCTTCCACCCGGATCCCATAGCATGAAGCAAGTTGTCCCAATAATGCAAGAAGTCGAGTAAAGTTTACCCGGATCCCATTGCTTTGATACCAATTGATAGGAACCATGATTTCTCATCTCTCAATAGAACAATCAAACTGAATCAAACTGTATATAAATGGTGATAAAACTGAAATTACAAAGGTAACCGATAAACTAGGCAATTCGAGAAGCCTAGGATCTCCTAAAGGCACTTATAAAGGCCTAATCTCTCCCACAGGAATAACTTCCCAAATTCATACTTGCTTAATGATTCTAATCCCCTTAACTCCTATTTATAACCTCCACTAACTCACACACTTTCCCTCCACTTTGCCACATAAGCAAGTGGTTACAACCAACTCTCATTTCTCTCCCCTTACACTTTATTTATTTATTTGTTTATTTAATAACCTATCAATGTCCCACATATATTAGACTAAGTAAAAGAAATAGACTTACACTATCCCAATAAAAAAATAAGCTGAGATCATCCCAATCATCTATTCCTCCAAAATTCGCTGAGTAAAAGAATCTAATTTAATAAAGGACCAAAATCAATTAGACTACCTCAGATGCAGTGCAATATAATGCTTGCTCCTCATCCTCATCCGATGGACCAAATTTTCTCCCATTGCTAATATTGGGGTGGTAAATTTTAGAGCATGGTAATTAACTCTACATCTCAACTTCTGTAACTCTGTATCCAACCTGTTTGCAAGCCTGTAGTCAAACTTGCTGAGCTGAACAGCCTGCCACAAACATGAAGAAATTAAATAAAATATCGTTCCTTCACAATCAAAAATTCAAATAGTTATCCATATACTAATGCATTGGATAAAGTGGTCAGAATTTAAAGCATTAATTACTTTCTAATCAAAGCTGAAAGAAAGACAGATGGTAATGACTAGAGCTTTTATGTCTTTCGAAATGTCCTAAAAATCTCTTGCAGTTTCAAGCATGCAAATCGACCTATTTTGGTTAAACAAATCAAGCATTCTTAAAAAAATAAATAGTGCATTTATAGAACCTGGTACTTTAAGTAGGTTAAATTTGGGAACTGAGATAGAATCTTTAATGACCATAGGTTAGGCTCTCTCGGTCATATGATGGCATGGCTAACATGGATCAAATTTATCTGAAATAATATTCCTACTATTATTTTATCTTCCAGCATTAAATAACAATCAAGCTAAGAGATAAAGTTACCTACTTAAAGAGAGAATCTAATAACTTGTACAGCACATTAGTAGTACTAGTAGTAGTAATTTTGAGGAGAAATGAAATCTTACACGCTTTTTTAGGAGTACAGGTAATATGCGGTTTATATAACATCTTTCATTACACTTCCTTGGAACACGCATGTTGTATGCAGATAATGCTTTCCTACCCTTACTATTTGGAAGTTGCTTGATAATTTTGACATCATTTGACAGGTAAGAGATAAACCGGTCAACATCAAAGATCTGTGAGAAGTTACTGCGAAAGGTAAAGTATGACCTTATATCACAACATAATATATCACAGAATGATAAACCTCAATACTTAGACTGCAAAGTCAAATTACAATAGTACAACTGCAAACACAAACCGGACAATATTTGTCCCTACTATAACTGACCTTGAATCTTTCCAGTAAGATCGTTGATCCAATTTAGGAACAACGAGAGTAGCATTCAAAATTCTTGCAGCAACAACAGCATCTGTAATCTGCCAAGTTGAGAAAACACAAAGATTAACATTGATTGATGCTGAGTATGCAGATTGCAGATAGCTTGCAAACAATGAGCACCAACAACAGTTATCACTTATCATATACTGCAGTATACTATCATGTTTGCATTGTTACCAAACAGAAGATTTGCATTGATTTTAATTGACAACCTAACTCAGCACAGAATCTGATTGAGAAACATTATGATATTCAGGTTCATTATTTCATCAATTCATTCAGATTTCAGAACCATACTTAAAACAAAGATGGGAAAAACAGCCAGATATGATATCCTTGCTCTACTATAGCAATGTTACTTAATGATAATGACAAGAGACCAGAGAATTACCCCAGTTCTTTGTTGATTCAAGCCTCCACTAGTAGCAATCATCAAATACCGATTTGGCTTTGTAACCACTTGAGCTTCTGCAATACAAAAATAGTAGGCATCCGTCATTATCATTACACAGAACTGTATCCAAGTTTCAAACGAAAAGTTATACATCGCAACACTTGATTACTGAATCAACTAAATACGCACTTGGAAACTTGCTGCTGGCATTGCTACAGCCATGAAAGTGCTCCGAATTTTTAGAACTCCACACATCGTGACTCAACTTTCCTCCGTCCTTCTAATCGAATATTAAATCAAAACAAAAACACAAAAGCTCAGAATCAAGATCCAAAATCAGAATCACAGAACCAACACCAAAAACATAAAGAAACAAGAGAAAGCCCTAACCGGAACGCGAAACACAGATTTTCCAATCGCATCATCCGATTTTGAGTTAAACTGTACAGTAATTCCAGACATTCGAAGATTAAAATAAAAAATAGTGAGGAATTTACGATCAATTAATTATCAGATACCGTGAATGTTGAGAGAGAGTACCGATTGGTATTGGCGTCTCCGGTGCATATGATCGGTTTCGACGGGGGAAGGAGCTAAGAAGGAAAGAAGAGCGAAGAGAAAGAGTAGAGCACCGGTGACGGCGGAAATCATCGGAATCATAGGACGGAATCGTTGATAAAAGTGGTGGCGCCGCCGTTGAAATGCCATTTCCCCCCGTGCTTTGAAGAAATCAGAGCAGATTGGGAGGAAACACCGAATCGGTAAAATTTATTATAATTTCATCTTCATCATTTATTTATTATATAAATTAACTAATTAATAAAATAAAACGGAATAATGAGTTGTTGAGGTAGAAAGAAGAAATGCGTTATGCGTTTCAGGAAGAGATAGATGAAATGATGTGAGAGTGTATCTATCTGGCTAACAGAAATTAGTTATAAAAAACGCAGAGTCTCTGAATAATGGAAGTGGCTGTATTTTTTCACTACTAGTAGGAGACGGTTTTCTTGGTTTTGACACTAAGCATCGTGAAATCGTCTCCGTTGCCTTTTTCCTATTGCCATTGTTTTGTTATTTGGAATGGAATTTGGAGTTTTTGCTCAGCACGTGGACTCGCGTGTTATCTTTCTCTTTCTTGTTTTCTTTAACGAAAACGCGCATACAGTACACTCTCTCTGTCTGTTCATCGAAATTGGAGGTTTGTTGTTTTGCTGGCTGGCTAGGTCGGCCGATTAGCATATATCATGATCTGACGACATTGTTGGAAATGCTTAAATTAAACCAGATTTTCTTTCTCTTCTCTTTAATTTTATATTTCAATTTTATTATTTTCAAAAAGAGAAAAATAGTTTGTCAAAAAAAAATGAAAATATTTGTCAAAAATATAAATGAAAACAAACTTTATTTTGGTCTCTCAATCTATTATTTTTTCTGATTTTTTACTCTATATACTATAAAAATATAATAATTAATCACTAAACTAACTTAAATTTATCAAAATAGTTCATGAAGTATTACTCTATTTATAATTTTGAAAGTAATTAAGAAACTGTTTATTATATTTCTATAGTAGAAAGACCAAATATGAGAGAGATAGTTTACGGACTATTTTTTTAAACAAAAGAAATGGATATGGAGTTGCAAAAAGCACCAGGAATGAAAGAGTATTCCCCCTAAATTTTATTGATAAAAAAGAGAAAAAGTACCCATAACATGGGGGCTAGACCAAAACCCATGAGCATAAACATCATTATAATTGAAAAAAAATAAAAGCAAACCTACAAAGGTGCGTGCGTCACTATAACGACTCTCATTCCAACCAGGTCGGCACCAGAGACGCTAACAATCATCTGCAACATACCAAATATAGGAGGCAAAAGGCGAACCAAACCCATCGAGGGACAGTGGAACTAACAAAACCTGTAGTTAGCCAAACCTAATCTATTCCTGAAAAAGTCCTCTGCAATGAAGCTCGGGATGAGATTCCACCAGGTAAAGCTACTTGAATTAGTTCCATGAACTGCAAGCTTATCACCACAAGCATTACCTTCTCTATAAATGTGGGTGCAAACGAAGTTCATCTGTCTAGTCAAGTATAAACAATTGTTCTATCTGTTGCAGAGTTTCCAAGAAACAACATTACATTTCTTAAAAATTTTAAAAAAATTAAAGATTACTTCTTTATTTTTTTAGTTTTTTTAGAGACTAAATTAAAGATTCATAAAAAAAATTGAGGTGCAATTTTATTCGTATTATTGGCTGCTATTTTCAAATATCAATATGATATATAGATAGATTACTTCTTTATTTTTTAATTTTTTTAGGGTAATAAAATTTAGGGTTAGGACTTAGGACATTTGAATCTGATATCTAATGTTTCATTAGGCCAATCCCTTAAAATTTTTATTTTTCAATTTTTGGAAAACATTCAAGTGTCATGTAGTGAAAAAGAGCACCACTAAATGAGCACCAAAGTTATCTTCTTTTAGAAAATCTTACAAAAGTAAAAAAAAAGTTATTCTTTTGCCGCTGTTTTTTTGTTTTGTCAATTATGTTGTAAATCCAAAATAAATATTAGGAACTTTTTTTGAACAAATAAAGACTCAAGATCAAAAAAACTCAGTTAATGGTGTTAGCAATGAAACTGGCAAAAATGACTATTTTTTTATAAACTTTGAAAAATAAAGGACTATTTCAGAACAAAAGTATTAGAAAAGGTAATGAGCTTGCTTGAAATATCTAGGTTTATCTTTTTTAACAATTTTACGGTTAGGTTTTTTTTTTTTTTTTTGCAATTCTGCTGATTTTTTTGATACAATTACGGTTAGGTTTCAACATGGACCACCTCGGGCATATTACCCAAATTCCTCACCACTGCTCCAATTTTAATGACTACTTAGGTAATTGTTTTTTTTTAAACTACTTAGGTAATTGTTGCAAAAAAAAACTACTTAGGTAATTGTTGCAAATATATATCCTCTGAATTACAAATATTTGCAGCATCATCCGTGCATAACCTTTCCAAAAAATTAGTAACTCATACCACAAAAGCTTCAAATCAAGTATGGATAACTACAATATTTTTTTAAGGCAAATGCCATTGATGTTAGTGGTTAATAATTAGTTGGGTGAGAGAAGTGTTAGTCTCCGAAATTTGAATTCGCATTTCTTAAACTCATTCATATCATTTAGCTCGTCAACTAAGGTTTTGTTTGGTGAAAAAGAGCGGATGAGCTAGTTTATAGCGAATAAACTAGCGGATTGAATTTTAAGTGTTGGGTAAAATTAGCGGTTGAATTAGTGTTTGAATATGAGAGAGAAGAATAATTTAATGGTGGATAAATGAGGAATTTAATTAAAATAATAAGCGTAAAAGTGGTAGAAAAAATGAAACGCTATAAGCTCAAACACTACTTGAAGTAGTATTTCAAAAAAAACGCTATAAGCTAGTGAAAAAATGCTATAATTTTGTCTTGTCAAACAGCTACCACGAACTTATTAACTATAAGCTAGTTGTTTGGTTTTGCCAAACAGAGCCTAAATTACATTCTAATATTTAGAACTCACAAAAAGAATATTATTTGGTATAGGTAATACCAATCAATTCTTGATAAATCCGTTTTCAACTACACAATCTCCTGAACAATCTTCAAATAAAAGAAATCAATTTTCAATATTATGCATTTACCGAATAAAATAAACAAAACAAATGAGAACAGCATACAAATATAACAACAGAATAAAAAAACCGTCGTCAATATAATTTTAGAGAATGGCTCTTTTACTTGCACAAATATAGGTGTCGTATGGAAGTTTTTTTAATTTAATTTCCATGTAGACAGCTGACATGAAATGGCTCATAAGTAGTGGTAAAGCTTGACAATAATTTTTGGATACCAAAAAGTAAAATAATACATGTGAAATATATAATATTTTCATAGTTGATCTATGGAGGTTTTTATCATTTACCGCAATATAAATGTAAATGGCTCAAATCTTGGTTTCATCACTTTTTTAGAAAATAATATGATAGAAACTGGTTTCACAGTTAATTAATAACACACAAAATATTGTTTAATTAATTAACAGACACTGAAATACAACCCAATATCCACACAATATTCACAAGTATGATTTCATAGAGGACGTTTCTGGTTCCCTATTTATTCTACCCACAGCCCTTACAGATAACTGCCTAAATATAATAATTGTCAATAACTGCCAAAAAAGAGTTACAACAGCATTTCTCCACATGATAATTAAATTAAATGAGATAACAATAATAATAATAATAATAGTCCTAATTAAATAACAGCATAATAACTACATAACCTAACAGAATACACTTAATATCGTAAAATACAAAAAAAAAACTACCAAAATGCCTTCAAAGAGAGTTGAACCTCTGAATACAAGCTCATTAGCCTAGCGTTTTACCATTTTAATCCCGCATCTATATACGACTTTAGCAAAATAATTTGTATATAACATCTAACATTAACTTTATACTATGTATATGAATCGATTTGAGAAAAATCTCGGAGGTGCCGCAGCATCCCCCGGCTCCTACCAGCAGGGGCGCATCTGCGCATCTACACTTGTCCCAGGATGGTCAACCACACACCCTGAAAAAATAACATTGGTACAAATACTCCTATTTAAAAATAATTTTAGTACAAATATCCTATTAAAAAGTATTTTGCACACCGTGAAAATATTTTTTTGCACCAAAATTCCTACTTGTGCACCAATCTAATGCACCGTACTCACATAATTATTCATAATCTTACAAATTTCTAATTTTTTGATCTATCTATGCGTTTTCTCACTCTCGAGCATGTTTTTCTTTCTTATCTTCTTCCTTTAAACGAACAATTACGAGTTGTGTAATTTATTTTAGGAAAAAGTGGAGCAGATGCATCTTCAATCTTGTGTGAAAACTTGGCCTCCTTACGATCGGGGAAGCTCCCCAATACTAGCTGCAAAATAAACACACCATATTTAGAGAGAAAACAAGCTGACCAGTTTCCAGAGTCCGGTATGCAATTTTAGGATGAAGTGGAGCTAGGATAAATATCATATCATAGTGTGGGGGTTAAAAAAAAAGTTATTCTTATTATAGAAGAGTGGATACTTATTATAGATAGCAGAATAAATAGACAGTAATTAAAAAAAAAAACTGCACCTGAATAGGGGAAACAGGCCGGCAACTCCACCACCCAATAAGAGCCCATCTGTTCCTGACAAGGACACACTTAATCCATCAAGTCTTTCGTGCTGACTACCATTTGCATTAGGGAACAAAGATCCAATGTGTGATAGGATCTCAAATCGCCCCTGCAAAACCAGAATATCAAAAAGTGAGACTCAGTTCACTTGCTCCAACCACAAGAGCAAACATCTTGTTTATGAAGACGCGGCCATTAATATTTCCCTGAATATCAAAAAATTTTAAAAAAATGACACAAGAAACAAAACATAAATAAGCTTTTGAATTTAAACCAACGACCTAAAAGTATCTAGTTAAACGGATCATGACATTAGAGAACCAGAAAGATGAGAGAATCAGGCAAAAATACAAATAAAAGAAATCGTCTAGCCAAGGGAAAACCCTATTTCATCAAAAGTATAGATCATTTCTCACTCACAAGGGAATCTAGTGAACAATCAAATTTGTAAAGTTCACTAAAGAAGCAAGTGGAGAAAATGTAGTAATTAATCACAACGATATCTACCAGATTATGACTTAGAGTGAAGTGTGTACGTATTAATAAAAGGCATGCATAAAAAGTTGTCCAACAAGGAATATTAATAAAAAAGAAAACATAATTATCCAGAACATGGAAAATAGAAGACAATACAGCAGTCATTCATTCACAATGTAAATTATTCGGTCCATGCATTTCAGATACTAATGTAGAAATAAGTGCATACCTCTCCAGCTTTCACTGTGATGACATGGCGTGTAAATGACGACCCCACTGATCCTGCAAAAAATCCCATGACAGAACACCATTATATGAACATCAAATTTGGTCCGGATGAAACAGAGGATATCATGCACATTTGCAAACAACAGGACATGAAAATGATAAAATAGCTAAAGCCCACGGATATGCAAGTTGGAGTACTGATTTTCAAGCAAATAGGAAATTGCATTGTCAGGGGTAACAAAAATAAAATAAACAGAACAAATGAGAACAGCATACAAATATAACAGAATAAAAAAAACGTCGTCAATATATTGCACAAATATGTACGTTTTTTTAATTTAATTTCCATGTAGACAGCTGACATGAAATTACTTATAAGAGGTTTGAGAGACGTGGCAATGTAGTGTAATTGCCAACACATTAAAACTAGACACATAAGCTATGTCACGTCAGCTCCGTTAAACAAAACTGACATCAAGGGGAAAAAATGCTAACGGAAGATACTTGGAGGACCAAAAGTGAGTGAAATTTTTTAAAGGAACTAAAAACAAAAAACACAATATTTATAGGGACCAAACACATTTAACCATTTTCAAACAAGAGCAAACAAACAGCGAAATTCAGAATCATTTAGCACCAAGAACAAAAAAGATCACCAATATTCTGATTAATTCTTGGATTAAAGTGCACAAAGCAAATAAAAGATCAGACTATTTAATCCCTCCTGAAAAACCACATCATCAAGACATCAACATTAGAGCCTCTTCAAAGATAAAAATCCAAACATTCATTTGTAGATGATAGATGAAGGCATGGCAAAAAATCAACAGTACTAGCCTCGGGAATCATTACAAACTAATCTGAACATTAGTCCAAGGGTTTTCAAATTCATCTTAAATTGTTAATGGCTATTTAGTGACGTGAAAATCTAAAGAGATATCATCACTATCTAGAGATTACGGAGAAGTTAATTGTCTAAACAATAGTCATATTCATTATCGCTGCCATTGTCCTTGGCATTCATCTTAAATTTAGATTAGTTATTACTAGAATAATTAGATAGTTAACCAATACCGTTGACCAGTGAGTAATTTGATCCGAAGTGCGAGTGGGGCTTAATCCTTCGTTGAACGCATTGAGACACTCTACAGACAAGCACCAATGGTTTCAACCAAATACAATATTTACATGGCAGCAATGACTCTTTAATCTGCTGACGACACCTTCTTTCCAAACTCTCACTCAAATCCAGCTGAATAAAATATTCAACGTCTAGATATTCTAGGAGAGGACAACCATCAAGAATAGCAAGTAATCCGACAATAGTCATCTTGTTATAAGAAACCTCTAAACGACGTAAGCCCGACATTGATTTTGCAATCATGAATGCTTCACCATCTTCATCTTCAAAGGCCTCAGCAGTAGTATAACTATCGTAAAGTTTAAGTGATTTCAAATGTGGACAACATTGGCCAATAACTTCAAGGAAATCCTTAGAGAGGAAGTTATCTGTAAGGTCAAGTTCCTCTAATCGTGGAAGTTTGTTTGCAACTGCAATCAATCCTTCAACAGAAATTCCCAGCCGGCAATCTGCAAGCCGAAGACGTCGTAGGCGACTTGCACTGTAAAATTTGAAAAAATATATTGGAATTTAATGACGGGAGATAATGAAACATGATACATTCATATATAAAATAATCTATCTATCTACTTTCTATATAATAAAATTATATGCTAGGAAATTTACATTTTCAGTACCCTCCTCATTTGCCACTATCCATTTTTAAGGTTATAATTGTAAATAATCGATTAAAGTCAAACGTGATTCTATCTTTCACACTGCAGTCTGCAAAAGTTGAACCGGGCAGCTGGAAGTTCAAATTTAAATATCAAAAACAGAAAAGGAAAGGAAAGACAGGAACGAAAGGTAAGGCCAAACGGTTTCGGCAAGAGAAAGGGAGAGAAGAAGACGGGAAAGGAAAAAGAAAGGGAGAGACGAATAGAAAAAATTTCTGGGAAGAAAGAGCGATTAGAAAGATTGAAAAAAGGGAAGTTGTTTGACCCTGCACAGTAATTGACATTGCGGTGCTGTTTTACTTTCTGTTGTGCAAACTTTGAACAAATAAAAGGCTTTAATATTTGAAACTTTGAAAAAATATAAGCCTTTAATGTTTGATACTTTTAGATGTTAAATTTTGCTTCCATTTAAGCCTTTAATATTTTCGTTCCAAAACAAATGCTCTAAAGAATATCAAAACAAATGCTCTAAATGAAGGAATAGGGTTTTCGTTGGGAAATTACAACCATGCCCTTCTTTTTTAAAGACCAAATGACTTTCTAGCCCTAAATGAAGGAATAGGGTTTTGCCAGCTGTGTTCCATTATTAATTTTCTGCCTCCAGTGCACCGCTTCAGCTGTGTTTTCCATTATTACTTTTTTTTTTGACCAATCCATTATTACTTTTGCTAGCTGTATTATTACAGTCTGCCAGCTTGTTTTTTTAGTCAAAAACATTTTATTCTCGTGTACTATACTGTTTGCCAACTTGTTTTTTAGTCAAAAATTTTTATTCTTCGTGTATAATATTGTATTATTTAGATATATATATATATATATATTATATTATGTGTTTTCGACTAATTTTTTTTTTAAATTGTGTATAACATTGTTGCACCTATATGTTGTGTAAGACTTATGTGTGTGTCACTCGTGTGTGTATAGCATTAAAGTTCTTAAGTATTTGTAGTGTTTTGTGATTTTTTTCGACTTATTTATGGTTTTTTTATCTCTATTCATATGTTTTAATGTGCATATATATACTAGTTGGACAATTTCATAGGATCTACGTTTCGTGCTACGAACCCGTGCTTTACGAACTTATGACCCCTCACCGTTCCTATCTAGGATTACGAACTTGTCTACCTTGGTGGCTGCAAAATGGAACTGCACAATTGCAGAGTAATAGAGAAAGAGACTCTTGCAGACCTTGGATAAGGGAAAAAGAGCTTTATGTGAAGAACTTATGTGCTCTTCTCTAAATATCTAACAGTTTATCACATTCCTATATATGATTCCATTTATTAACTTATTTACTAAATTAAGTATCATAAGTGTTAAAAATTCACTTGGCAGCTACCATGAAAATACGTTAGGGGCAAAGATAAAATCAACGAAGGAATACAATTTGATACAGTAAGTTTACATGATGCTCATTTCACATATGTGTGTCATCAGTTATAGTTTCTGAAACTCTGTTTGAAACTTTAAATACTTCGTTTTGCATTTTCAGATATTCCGATGTTTTGGCCCATAACTATGTTTCATTCTAACTTATGTTTGCAAGAAACATAAGTTACTAGCTGTTTTCCGTCAAAAAAAATTACTGGCTGTTTATATTAATATATACCCTACAAATTTGATGCTCACTTCTCAACAAAAAAAAAGTTATTTGATTCTTATTAGGTTATAAATTCCTAACCAATGAATACATAACGGATGAATGATGTACATACATCCTCAATTACTTTTTTATCAGACAATTCATCTTGCATGGAACACTTTTATCTAATTTTAAAATTTTTAAAGTATTGATGACTTCGTGGCAATTTATAGCAATGTCAGTGTCACCCGTACGGATGCATGGGTTTAGTACTGGTTTGCAGTACCAGATACATAAAACTCGAGCAGCATCTAGTCAGTTATTTCGAATAGATGCACTAAAAAAAATTTGAGTTATCACATGTGCAATCATTCTATAGACAAAAAAATAGACAGGCTAGTTTGGATTGGTTTCATTTGAGCTTATGCAAAGAAATAAACTTTCATAAGCTTATCAAGGTTGTTTATTAGAAAAAAGCTTATGGAGATTCGATTTACGTTAGTGAGAACTTATGAATTAACATAAAAGCTTATTTATTTGCATAATTTGTTTTTCATAAGCTCACAAATAAGCCAATCCAAATGGGCGCATAGATGAGATGCAAAAACTTGAATAAATGGAAAGCGAGAAAACATCCAGGAATAAGATTCATTAGTAATTAAGTTTGGTGCACTTGAAAAGCAAGAAAGAAAAAGAAAATGGTATTACCGATCAGCTATGAATTTTAGTAGATCATCCGTGCAAAACCAATAAATATCAATTTCTTCCAGATGACCGGAACTTCTTGCAACAACATGGCGAAAAATCTTATCACAGAAATAGTTTCCAAGGGAGAAGAAGTCAGTCATGCGAATGGTGCGCCACATGAGAGGATCCTTGCAGATGTTCCACCATAGAGGACAAACTAGACAAGCACGCGTCACTATTTCAACAACACCAAGCCTCTCAAGGATGTTAGTTGTCACTTCTCTTGGAAGTTCAAGCCAATTTGGCCCGGTTGAGATCTCACCTTCAGCTTCTTTATGTGGCCCAGACCAAGCCATCACTGTCATGGAAACAAAATGAGCGGAACTTATTTAGTTAGTTCTCTATGATAGCACCTACTATATAAATTTTTTGGTTACATCACCTACTATAATTTATACTAGCACTATACCTAGTATTCGTTCGTTTGGGAGTGAATCCTACCATTTACTAGTAAGCCAGGGTTATCCCTTAAATACTTTTTTGCTCTATTGAATGACATCTAACTTTAGCACAAGAGGTTCAAAAAAGTAGCAAAAACAATAAAAGAACCCTCCATCGTAGAACCAAGCATTTCATTAGTTAGAAAATGGATAGAACTCTGTAGATGATAATAACAAGTCCAAACAATTGCTTGGAAGCAACCATCCGCAAATGCTGCTGCAGAGTATTAATTTTATTCGCTTGTAAAAAATGTTGTTTATTGTTTTCCCAAAGAGAAAAGATGAACCAATTGACTGAAAAGAAAAACACTCAAAGGCATGATATATCTCCAATAGATTCCATCTGTGTGTCAGAAATACAGACCAATTGTTGCAATCCATATGTTGTGACATGTTATAATCAAGGTAATCAATATCGCGATTTTAACAGTAAAATCATACGATTTTACGATATTACTCACCGTCAGCGAGTCACGGCCTGAACAGAATCGTAAATGTATCAGAATCTTACGATACTCGCAGAATCGCACGATTTTACAAACAAAATTGTGATTTTCTGAGCAGAGTCACAGGACGGATGAAGTGTGGAACCGGGCCGAGTTTGTGCGACCCATATAGTTTGTGCAAACTGACATGGTGTTAGCGGCCACAATTCGTGGCGAGATCGCATCGGAAGAAGAGTGTGAAGAAGAAGAATTGCTGCTGTAGACCATGAGATGGCCCAACCAGTCATGCAAATCTACTATTTCGTCCCATACTTGAAAGGGCACTAACATAATGATTTACGATGGGACAAAACCAAAACGACTGTTCAGTCACATCCTCCCTCACATGATTATTGTTCGGTCTAATATTTAAAATGCGAAGCATATACAGCAGCATATTGAGCATTTTTCAGAAAATAAACTCTCAAGAGTTCTAAATTCAGCCTCTTTTGGCTTGGTTTGACATCTAAGGGTGAATATTGAGTTATAAACTTTATTGTGGTCCCATAATTTTTACTTTTAACAACATAAAACTGAGGTAAATGCATTGGAATTTAAAAGTTTATCGGATTTGGCTTCGATACTCAAAGTGTACTTATGTTTATTAGTAAGCCCCACTCTCAACTTACCCTTTAGGAGTTAAATTGTCACCAATCTTTAAAACCAAGTCTTTTTTCCACATATGGGAATTGGAAATAAAGAGTGTGTTTGTATAGTAGTAGAATAAGAGAACTATCTGTATCCATATGGGAAGACAAAGCAACACTAGTGATGCAATTAGAAAAACAACTACAATTATATGCACCTTGCTCAATCAAGAAAACAACCTACAAACTAAGTTCAAATGTTCAAACCTTTTGAAGCGAGAACCACCAGAGAAAAATAAAAGCAACAAGGGTAAGACAAATAAAAGGAGTGGAATATGGTGAATGACATACCTCCTCAATGTGAGCGCCGTACAAAAATCCCAATTTGGAAAACCTAAAAATAAATATTTTGGAAAGGAGATTATTCTGCACAAGGAGAGGAGATGATTGATCTTTTGTTCAATCAATCAACCATAACCCGTTTTCCTTGGTTGATCTCCTTCGCCTTCTTTTTTTTCTTTGGGTCAAACGGCTACTGGTTTCAAAGTTATCCTCTAGGTTAGAGATGATTGTAAATATGAAATTGTTTGAGGAGCTTATGAAAATATTTAGGATGATTGTAATATTAGTTACTGGGCCCGTTTGGATGGGCTTATTTTGGTTTATCTACTGCTATAAGTATATATGAAATTGTTTGAGGGAGCTTATGAAAATAGCTTATGATTTGTTCATAAGCTCCTCTAGATAGCTTATGAAAATAACTTATGACTTATACAAAAATAGTTTTAACATTATTTTATTGTTTATTATATAAACAGCTTATGCAAAAGCACTTATGTCATAAGCTGTTAATACACAAAGTGGATTTAACGCCAACCCAAGGTAAATCCGCTTTTAAAAATGACAAAAACGGATTTATCTTTTATCTTTTAAAAGGTAAATCGGTTTTACATTTTTTTTTTTGGAAATCAGATTTATTTTTTAAAAGATAAATCTTAGTGAATTTTTGAGTTGGGGTATGTTTGGGTTTTTAAATTTTGTGATGGGTAATTGCGTCTTTTTCGCTGGGTCTGTGGGGGTATAGTGTCAAAGGGTGGGGGTACAAAAAAAACCCGATTAACGAGGGTACAGTGTCCCCCTCCTCCTTCTCTTCCCCAACCGGGTTTTCAGCCGGTGACAGATGCAAAGGTGGCCCAACATTTTGTCGCTCGGCGTCAGGCTCAGATTTCTCCTCTTACACCCGAGGAGTCACAGAAGTTAGATGAGGCCCTTCACGGTGGGATCCTTACTGACTCCACCTAGCTCATGGATCTAGGCTCCCTAGTTTTCAGGCTAGCCTCCCAAGAAGGCTTGCAGAAGCAGAGGAGGGGGGCTCTCAAAGACATAGCCTACCGTCTCCCAGCAATCTCTCAAGCCTATTCGGCAGCCAATGTCGTCCAAGCCGCTACCCAGAAGACATTAAACTGCCTGAATGCCCTGTAAACCGAACAGAAAATGCTTCTTACCAACTATGGCGAAAAGGTGGCGAAACGTCAGTCAGCACTGATCGAGGAGGAGGCCACTAGGCGCCGCATTGGATAGATCAGGGTCTTGTTGACGGGGCTCCAGCAAGAACTGGAAGTTTTGCGCATTCAACATGAAGCAGCCGCCAACAGATTTTAGAAGGTTTCTGCAGAACAGTCTCTCATTTATAACCAGAATAAGCCTTTGGGTCACCACATTCGATAAGTAGAGTCTCAACGGGACGTTTTCGTCTATGATAGACACCGTGGCCAGAGTGGAATGCAATTGGCCAACGCCTTGTGGGAGAGCTTTCGCATTCGTCTGGAAAACACCCTGCTGTTGACCCTGCCGCTGCCAATACTAAGCCCGCGCAGGCTGTGATTGATGTTGTAAACCCTGTTGTTGATGAAGAGAGGGTTAAGTAAGGGTAGCACCTTATAGTTTGTACTTCTTCGGATATCACTAGACTGTCGGTGTGTGGCGAGCCACTTCTGACAATGTCATAGTTTTAAATCCAATTTTCATTTCCCTACATATTTTCTAATAGAGTAGGATAATACGCTTTAAGATACTTGTCATTCATCTTTGTTTCGAATTCTTCTCCGTCTAGAGTGATTAGACGATATGCCCCGCAGTGATACACTTCACTGACAATGTAGGGCTCGTTCCAATTCGGGGACCACTTGCCCAACTGGGTGTCTTTCCTCCCAAGTGGCAAAATGACCTTCCATACTAGGTCGCCTTCAACAAACTTCTTTGGTTAGACGTCTTTGGTTATACCCCCCCCCCCCCCCCCCCCCCCCCCCCCCACCACCTTATTATCCATACCCCCATAAATCCCAAATTGGACGAAAATGGCCTTCAGTTTTTTTTAAAAAATTAAACTTTCCGAATTTACAGCGTAAATTTGGAAGGGAAAAATTTGGAATTTCCGGATTTACCTCAAAGGGACGTAAATTCGGAATGTGTTTGGCTTCCGAATTTACGTCCATTTGACGTAAATCCGGAAATTTCAAATTTTTCCCTTCCGAATTTACGCAGTAAATCCGGAAACTGCACCCCTCACCCATTCCATTCCGAATTTATGATGCATTTGAGGTAAATTCGGAAGACAAAAAAAAAAACCAAACATATATTCGATTAAATTAAAAAGCGTTATACATTGACATTCAAAATACACTTAAACGATAAAAACAGAGACATAACACACGAAATAGACGAAAATGATAAAAACATAACAAGAAAATTAAACGAAACTACTGATTTTTTAGAAGCGTGCTCTCCATAATATGAATGATCTCTTCCGGTGTGCGCATTGTTTCGACAAATAGCTCCAGGATCTGACGTCCCAATGGAACATTATCATGATGTTGCATCATTGCGCGAACATCGCTGTCGCTCCGGATATCCATAGCTTCATACCAGAGAGTGTCGTCTTTGAGACATACGCTTTTGCGGTAACGTATACGAGAGATGTCTTTACGCCACTCTACCACTTGGCGAACCTTCCTCTCCACCTTTTCCTTCAACTCTCTGAATGTGATATTTTTGTCCAGTCTACAGAAGTAATTGTCTCGAGACCTAAAGAAAACACCATCAGCCCTGTTCTCGACCATTCCGGGGCGATGGAGGGCAGTTAGAAATTTGTCTGAGGATCTCTGGGTTGGACACAACTGCCATTTCAATAGATCTTCCATTTTCTCAGGTGGGGAAGATGTTGGAGAATATGCAGAGAAGGGTGATTGGTGGAGAAGAAGAAGAAGCAGAGAAGGAGTTAGGGTTTTTGTGAATGAGAAGGCAATGCTGAAGCCCTATTTATAATAGGCGTGGTGAAATATGAGTCGTTGATAAAAATTTTAGATCTCAAATTTGAGCCGTTTATTTTCTATCCGTTGGGGCATAATTTCCAAAGGAAATGTCAGCCACTCCTTTTCCTGACACGTTTGACTGGTTGTGAGCCGTTGATTTAAAGTGTCGGTGGAATCTGAGCCGTTCAAAAAATTTGTACCAAAAAAATTTAATATAAAATAAATTCGTGGAACTAAATACAATAAAATACAATAATCAGGTAATGTCGATGTAATAAATAATAGGTGGTTCGGTCGGTGCAAGACGATCTGAAAAGTAAGAAAACCATAACTGTATACGTCCCACATACGGATACAACCACGACCTAGCTTCACCTGAAGCATATGCACCCCAACTAGGATGAACAGGAGGTAATGGACATGTACCGTTCAAAATGACCCGGACCCGATGATTCCGTTCAAATTGAGGCTTGTTTCACCAGAGGAGAGGCAATGCATATTTGTTGGTCTTGAAAGTGCAGCCCATAATCAAGACTTGAGGAAACATCCTCAATAACTTAATACTATCGGGGTGTGACCACATGATCTCCTCCACAGTATCAATTCCCTCAATCCGTCTGCTCTAACACAAGTAATGATGCTCCTAAATAAGTTTCAATAGCTCCTGCATCTCAGTCCTACTACCTCTCTTTGCCTTCCAGAGACTGTTGCGAGTTCTACACAACTGAGCAATGTTACTACAGTTGTCGGTAAATCTCTTCTTAATTGCCTCAAGACTTTTCTGTGCTTTCACTCCCGACCACAAATGCTCCTCAACAGTTGACCGCTCCGTTTGGCTAAACACCCCAAATATGGACGCTCCAAGGATAGTCTTAAGAGCCTCGTGATTGTGAATACCACAAACAACTCTAACCTTCCAATCAAAATGAGGAGGTACCAGTGGTTTCGCTTTCAATCTGAACGGACAACCACCTTTTTTTGATGTTTTGTGTCGGGAAGAACACCCAACATCTACTACTTTGCTATATCTTCCATGTCTATCACACCCATGAACGATCTTATTTTTCTTCCATTTACCATTCTCTGTGGACTCAGATCGAATGATAATGACAATGACTTCGTTGCCTTTCCGATATCTCTAGCCCAACGGAGATAAACAATTAGCGTTTTAGAAATATATATACCTGTGATGTCGTAAACGCTGTCGATAAATCCATAGTAAAGGATAAAACAAACGGGAAAAAAAACATTAACTTCCGAATTTATGACGTAAATTCGGAATGTTGTTTTAACACTTTCGAATTTACGCCATAAATCCAGAAGTCATCTGCTTAAAATTTCCGGATTTATGGTAAATCCGGAATTAAACTTACGTGAAATTTCCGGATTTACCATAAATTCGGAATGTAAATCATATTTCTGGAAACTATGTGTAAATCCGGAAGAGAAATTTTTTTAAAAATACATTCCGAAAATACCATCAATCCGGAAATTACGGTAAAAAAAATTCTGGAAATATCTTAAATTGAGCTATTTCCGGAAAATTCACAAAATGGCGGGGTCTGAGCGAATTTTATAAAAAAATGAGGGGTATTTTTGGGATATAAGTGAAAATGGGGGTATGAGTGATAATGAAGGGGGTAAAAAAAAACCTAAACTTTATTTTGGTCTCTCAAACTATTATTTTTTCTCATATTTGCTCTATAAAGTATAGAAATATAATAAATAATCACTAGACTAACTTATATTCATCAAATTAGTTTATGAATTATTAGTTTACTAAATGAGTTTAATTGGTATACACATTCTTTGTAAAGATTAGGCATAAATACACTTTTGTTCCCCATATTTTACTAAATGTGTAATTTTGATCCCCCTATTATTTTTTGGGCAATATTGGTCCCCTTATTTTACTAAATGCGCAATTTTGATTCCCCTATTTATTTCTGTGCAATTTTGGTCCTCCTATTTTACTAATTACGCAATTTTGATCCCCTACTATAGAAAGTGATTTAATTATTTAAAATAGATAAATTATTTTTATATTCTAATATATAATTTAAAATAAATAAATTACTTTTATATTTTATACCTTAAGAAATAGAAAATAATATAATTATTTTGAATAGTTAAATTATTTTTATATTTTATACTTTAAAATATAAAAATAATTTAATTGTTTAAAATAAATATTTAATAAAATAAATTAGGTAATCCCCCTATTTTATTATTTTAATTTATATTTCAAAATAAAAAATATAAAAATAGTTTATTTCTTATAAAAAAACTTAATCATTTTCTATTTTTAAAAAAATATTTAACTATTTAAAATATAAAATCTAAAAATACTTTATTTATTTTAAAATATATATTAAAATATACTTTTAAAATTATTTTATTTATTTTAAATAAATCATTTTCTATAATAGGGGGTCAAAATTGTGCATTTATTAAAATAGGGTTTCACCAAAATTACACAAAACTTAAACAATGGGATAAAAATTGCGCATATAATAAAATAGGGGGACAAAAATTGCCAAATCAAAAATAGGGGTATCATAATTGCACATTTAGTAAAATAGGGGGACCAAAAGTGCATTTAAGCCTAAAGATTATTACACTATCCACCAATCACAATACATGGTAGGGATGACACATTAGGTGGTTACTAATTGAGTAACTTATTTTTAATGATGTGTCAGTCTATAATTGGTAGATAATGTAACACATGTAAAGAAGGATTGTGTATATAAATTAAACTCTTATGAAATTATTACTCTCCCAACTATTTTGAAAATAATCAAGAGACAATTTATTATATTTCTATTGTACAAAAAGCAAAAATGAGAGAGATAGTTTAGAGAACAAATTAAAAATTATTCAAAAAATTTGAGGTTCAATTTTATTCGTATTATTGGTACCATTGTCAAATCACGATATGATATGTGTGACACCCTTTACCCCGAAAGTATTTATAAGTGAAAAGGTATGAAAAACGAGTAAATTTGTTTTTCAAATAAAATTACGAATTCGTTTTCGAAATCCTTTTCGCAAGTAAAAGATGTCGTCCAACTCTGTAAATCACTTATAAACGACCGTAATAATATTAAAGACTAAAACATTGAAGCATTTCTTTCAATAGAGTAATAATATTGATTTTAAACATAATATTGAAAATACAGCCAAATCCCGATGTCACATGATCAAAGTAATTAACCTTTAAATCACTAAACTAAAACAGGAGTGACATCAATGCGCAGAATCAAATCTCTCCTGCTGCACGATCCTAGAAGGCCACTCCAGCGACACCTGGAACTCATTCTAAAAAGTGCTGCACGGGTGAGAAAGAGCGTCCAAACCATATAAGGAACATTGGACCGAAACTAAAACAGCAAGGACTATCGCATAACAATGAAACAATCAACAATAATGGTTACACCTTTCATAACACGCATGCGCAAATAATCATTAACTAATCTTTAGCTAATACTAGTGTCGCGACCTCACGTTCGGTCCTAGGACTACAGGAGCAACCACAACAACAACATAATTATGATATCTTGCCAGACACTGCCTTACAATCATCATCATCATCATCAACAACAACAACAGCGACGACAACAACGACAGCAACAACAACTACTATAGGACAAGGATATCTTGCCTTAACGGGATACCTTGCCCGATAACGCCCTACAGGGAACAACATCAAAAGGACCGGTACCTTGCCCGAACGGGATACCTTGCCCGATAATGCCCTACAAGAACAACAGGACCGAGTCACTCGAACGGGATACCTTGCCCGATAATGCTCTGAAGAACACCCAAGAGGACTATTAGGACCGGGAAACCTTGCCCGAACGGGATACCTTGCCCGATAATGCCCTACTAACAACAACAACCACGACGACGACAACCACAACAACGAGATGGACACACATGGACCTAATTAGACGCGATATCGCACAACGACAACGACAGCGACGACAACGAGAACGACGTGACAACAACAACACATATCATAAGGTACGGCTCGCCCATACTGCGACGAGTCCTTGTCCATACTGCGACAAGGTTCCTTAAACATCATCATCATATCCTTGCTCATGCTGCGACAAGGTTCCTTAAACGGTTCCTTAAACATCACATCATTTAACTATCGTACTAACTCTTCCTTCTCACTTAAGTTATCAAACTTAATCATGAATAACTCTCGCGCTATATCAATGCTATATATATACTTATCCATGTCTGAGCGTCATCATCTATAACTTAATTTAACTTCGTTAAACTATAAAGTGTTCTTTAGCTAACTCGCACTAATTTGTTAATTAGCTATTGACACCTCACCCATTTATTGTCTTATGTCACTGGTGGTCTACAATTGGTTCGACCTGTTCTCCTATCACTAATAATCATTCTTAGTCAATTATCGTCTCTTCGTTGCTATAATGTAATTACTAATCAACCAATCATGTCTTTAAGCACTTCCTAAGTCTCAATCTGATTTAATCATTCACTACTCTTCATTAATGACTCTTTACTATTATTTACTACGCATTGCCCACACCTAGAATTGATTTTACATTAATCCTTGTAGTTATTCTATTCTTACTCTAAATTCACCTCCACTAGTGACTTAATTCTACGGTCACCTACCTACGACTCTTCGTTCCTCACGCGTTAATTAAATAACGTCATTCAACACACAATTGACTAACCATACTAGATTCATTCTCTAAACTCGACGTGACAGTTACAATCATCCAATTCATTTTGTTACATATTTAATTACAATCTCCCAAATCATAAAATCATAGTCATCTAATTCATATAGTTACAGTCATCCAAATGATTTAACTACAGTCGTCGAATTATTTAGTTACAGTCATCCAATTTATTTACAGTCATCCAATTTGAATAGAACGAATAATCGAATAAATACAAACAGATATGAATTATGATAATCAATACTATTATAGTCCTATCCCCTATTCCCCACATAGAAAAGAAACCCTTTCCCCCCGTATCTGATATTCAACCATAATCATTCTTTTGACGCAACGCAAGGACGAGTAACGAGCTTTCGAGCGTGCGTGGTCAAAATCCGAAGGAGTGGCCAATGACTCGAACACATATAATCAGACAACAAGAACATTCACTTAATTACTCAATAAATATTAAAGATAATTAATTGTGTTTCAAAAAGGAGTAAGGTACCAGCGTGACGATGTTTCGAAGTCGCGAACGAGAGGACTCAAGGGTGCATATCTGAATTGCCTATGCCGATTGCATAGGAGCTTGGCTCGAGAAGGTCAGCAAGAGGTTATCAGAAGCTTCTTTCGGTGAGGTACACTTGGGACTATTAACATTTGAGAGGCTTCAAGAAAAAGGAATGAAAACAATTTCATTATTGAAGAAGAAAAGTTGTTGATTACAATGAGTTTGACCTCATATATAGATCCAACCTCACCTAACTAATATATAACAAATTAGTAACTAAAAAACTAACTCTAACCAAATTATAACTACTAACAACTTTTCTTAACTACTTAACCAACTAATTATAATATTTCTAATAGTCCACCGCAAGCTAGAAGTTATTCACAATACTTCTAGCTTGGAATGAAAAATCAAAGTTACATCAAATCGAGAGATGTCGGAAATACATCGGTAGAAATCAAAGCTACAAGAACAAAATGAAATCAGATTCAAGAACAAAATCTGTATTGTTGTGTTGGAAGACCTATGTAACATTGAGAAAGAGATAAAAAATTCAGTTGTTGAGGATATAACAAACGATGCCCAAAATCAAATTAAGCGTTCCAAACTCCAAGATAATTGCAAGAAGTGACAATAACTTGTTATGATGACAAAGTGCACAAAACAAGGCAATTATCATGCTGGCAATGTATATGGATGAAATTGTCAACAACAAAGGCCCTGGAAAGAAATGCTCTCAGGAGATGAAACACTTGAAAGGAGTTGTAGGATGTGATATCACATTCTGAATCTGAATGTAGCAAGATTTCCAAGCGAGACAATTCAGCAAACAGCTTGAATGCTTCTTGGTGAATAACTTCATGAACATATCACAAGAATATGAAGCTGAATCACTAAATTGAATCAGTGACAATGATAGAAGCAACACTAACCAAAATGAAAGTTCGCAAGATTGTAGCAGAATCACAAATCTTGAAAACAGGATTAAAAAGGAATTTGAACTCCGCTTCAGATCACAATCATCGAAAACCAATATGAAAGGAGGACAATGAAGCGAAATCGCAAAGCTGAACTGCAAGAATCACAAATCGAGTTGAAAGAAATTTAGAACTTCAAGAATCGAATTGGGCTATTTTAATTCGCATGGGCTGAAGCATCTCCATTAGTGGAGGGGTGCGTTTAGCTGGGAAAGGGGGTGTATGCGAGTTGCAAACCCAAAAATCAACTTTAAATCACTTTTAAAAGCTCATTTTAACTACAACTATTATTTTAGCACACTAATAGTCCAAAATAATTTTTAAAACACTTAACATCTAAATTACGAATATTTTTATAAAAATAAAATAAATAGATAATAATAATCATATATTATTAATGGCATATAAAAATACATTTAAATAGAATTTTCACTAATTGTAATAGCTCAAACGCACAATGAATTAAAATAATTTAATCTTATCAACTCAAGATGATTCATAAAACAAACGTATAATAAAAGAACAGCAATGCACGAAAATCGGGGTGTTACAATATGTAGATAGATTATTTATATTTTTCTTTATTTTTCAGTTTTGGAAAAACATTCGAGTGTCATAACTCATAAGAGCACTACTAAATGAGCACCTATTTTTTTTCTTTGGTATACCGTTGAACGCGGTGAATAATTTCATAACGTGGCACAGTTGACCCAGGGATTTAAAGCTGTTTCGTACCCGAGGCGAGGGTCGAACTCTCAACACTTGGTTAAGGGAGGATGAGCCCCAACCGCTCAACCACACTCCTTAGGTTACTAAATGAGTACCTATGTTTTCTTCTTTTAGAAAATCTTACAAAAATAATAAATAAAAAAAGGTTTTTTTAATAGAAAACATGTTTTTTTCTCATGTATCTTCTTTTATATATGTTTTTTGTTTTGTCCAATTTGCTGTAAATCCAAAATAAATATTAGGACCTATTTTTGACCAAATAAAGACACGAGATAAAAAATAACTCTAACGGTGTTTGTAATGAAACTGCAAAAGTGACTGTTTTTTTATAAACTTTGAAAAATAAAGGACTATTTCATAACAAACGTATTAAAGATAAAGTACCAAATTAGAATTTATGATAGATACTAGTATACCTGCCCGTGCGATGCACGGGAAACATTTCGAGTACATTAGTCATAAAAAAAAATACAATTTATTAGCATACTATTATAAATTCTTAAATCCCCGCCCCCCACAAACATATATTGTTTAAATGATTTATATTTGTCAAATAGATTAAAGATATTTTTTTACCAAAACTGTGTGAGGAGTCATAATTATAGTGCTTTAATGTATCAATATAATAAACATATTTCTGTTTTTATCTTTTGACGTTAGTACGAAACATCATTTTGTATTTTAAGGTTATTAATATTGTCATTTGTGCCTTATTGGTTAATAATAGTATTATGTATTTGTAGTATGTAACTTAATGATTATTCAAGATATTATGAATGAGTCAAAAAAAAATTTCTTAATTTTTTTAATGGCGTGCCTAAATAAAGGGTGTTAAAAATAAGTCACTGACAATAGAAAAAATGTCAGCGGAATATGAATAATAACTGATTCGTTCCTAACAAAATTAAATTAGGTTGAACCAATTGACATTGTAATTCAAAACCAGTATGATTAGGATGTGTATAGCCTTTTTTTGTCAAAGAATATATATGGCTATTTTTTTTGGGTAACAAAAGTGGATGGCTTGATTCCTATATTTTTTGACAAAAAATAGATATAAGTCTTTGGTAAAAAAAAAATAGATATAAGTCTCGAAATATCTGGGTTTATCATTTTCAACAATGTTACGGTTAGGTTTGGACATGGACCAGTGCATATTACCCAAATAAATTCCTCACCACTCCAATTTTAATGACTACTTAGGTAATTGTTGCAAATATATATATCCTCTGAATTACAAATATAGACAGCATCATCCGTGCATAACCTTTCCAAAAAATTAGTAACCACAAAAGCTACAAATCAAATATGGAAAACTATGTTGTTTTTTTATACGCAAATGTTAGTAGTTAGTAGTTACTTAGTTGGGTGAGAGAAATGTTAGTTTCTAGAATTTGAAATCAGACTCTATCATTAAACTAATTCATATCTTTTAGCTCGCCAACTGAGCTACTCCCTCCGGACCTAATTATAAGCAAAAAAATGTCTAGTTTTGTTGGACTCAAATATAAGCAAATCTCAACTAACCCAACAATATTTAATGCTATTTTTCCATAACTACCCTTAAATTAGCTCACTAATGTTGTTTGTAAATCTATTTGTTTGTAAATCTATTTGGTAGAGACATATTTTTTTAGAGAATTTACAAATCCTCCCAATTCACAATTTCGAAAAAACTCAAAACTATACTTATTACCTTTGCTGCCATTGTTATTTCCTAACATTCTTCGAGTAAGCCACAATTTCAGAGCCTTTTGTGTGTTCCACCTTTACAATACCTTTATATTTCTCCACGTTCCTAGCTTATTTTAGTGGAAAAACTTGGTTGCTTTTATTCAGGTAGCTGAAAACCTCGCACAGCTTATGTACAGTGTCAAGATGACCGGATACGTGTTCAGGAATGCACAATACCGTTTGGAACTGCAAGAAAGTTTGGAACAAGTTGCTCTTCCTGATGTGCAAGACAAAAAGGTAACATTAATTCTCTTCATTCCCTGAATGGGATTATGTAGAAGTTATCTAAGTAAAGGTATGTAACTCATTCGTAAGATACTTTTTTTTTTTTTTATAAAAAATTTAGGGCGAGGGGATGACGCCTCAATCTAAGGCAGACTCTTTGAGCAATTACGAATTACGAAGGTAATTACATTTACCTCGCCCCAAGAGGACAAGTGAGGAGTTGAACCCGGGACCTTTCGGATACAACTCCTGTCATGCTCCACTAGGCCAACCCCTTGGGGGTTTCATTCGTAAGATATTGATAACCATGTTTAATATCTTTGACTATTTATTTAGAATTAGGAAAGAAAAATAAGATAGGACTTTCGTTAGTATGGGGTGGGCTAGCAGAAAAGAAAGTCTTGTTATTCAGTAGATTAGTTTCAGGCCCAAGAATGAAGTCTATTAGGGACTTGTTTGATTATATTTTGCTTTGTTGTTTTTGAAATTTGTTCTATAAAATAAAATTTGAAGATATCTTTTTCAGAATAAAATGAATAAAAAACTAACTAAAGAGCTAACCTATTAGAAGATTAGATTTTTATTTATTTATGTGGTCCATCCAAACTAAGGAAAACCACTACTGTTGCATAACTTGCTTCAATTTTGATTTTTCATAGACAAGTGTGACCGAGACTAGCGCATCTGAACTCGCCAAACTACTTTATTGGTTAATGGTGGTTGGGTACAGCATTCGCAACATTGAAGTTCGTTATGACATGGAAAGAGTACTTGGAACTCCTCCAAAGCTGGCTGAATTGCCGCCAGGTGAAAATATTTAAGCAGCCTCGATAAAGTCGGTCATCAAAATACGTTCTCTCCAAGTTGGAGCCAATTGCCCAAATTAGATTTTACATTTTTATCTTGATTGGTTGAAGGCTCAGTCATGACCTACAGAAGGCTGAGTTTTTCAGATGCTCCGAACTATTGGTCTCCTAATAGACAATGTATGGGAGGGCCTTTTTTTTGGGTAGAGTGAAACTTAGTCCGAGTTATGCTAACAATATCCAGGTTGATTCCTGTAGTGCAATCTGAGATATACTATCCTTTGATTTATGTATACCTTCTTTGACACCCTGAACTATGATGAATTGAGTTTGAAAAAAAAAGATTAAATGAGAAGCTTTGTATATGAGAAGATTAACAGAATTGAGTTTGTAAAAAAAAAAGATTAAACGAATTGGCGTTGAAATAATTAATCCTGAAAGAATTGAAGTTCAAAAGACATCATTTGTATATGAGAAGCTAAAGAATTGAAGTTAACCCTGTTCAACTTATTCACCACAGCATTACCGGTTCCCTATGTTTGTAGTGCTGCTAAGTGCTAGCTAGAATACTTGTTGACAATTTATTTTAATTTAACAAAAGACAATTCATTTAGCAATATATTAGTATTAGCTAGCTAATACTTTGGTAGCATATTAAGTACTGAAAAGTTGCAATTTATTAATATTTTTTAATTAATATTTATTTAATATAAAAAAGCAAATGAGTAGTATATTTCCAGTGAGTTGTGCTATTTAATATAGAATGGGTTAGCATGAATGTATGAGTAAGTAAAGAAAAACAGAAATGTTGGAGGGAGGAAAAAGTGAAAGAGCAGGGAAAAGCAAAAAATTCCCTTGCAGTTAAGCATTTGTGCAAAAATTACAAATTGTTTTTCTTTCCGATGAACAATATCTATTACCAAATACACATGTGTAAGCACATGTACATCATAATTCTTTAGCGTTTCTCTATGATGTGGATTTGACAGCTGTGTCTGCACTCATAATTTCAGATCGAAATCCTTAAACGTTTACAAAGAGAAGCTTTCTCAGATCTTATGAAGCTCAGAGACAGACAGGAAAAGGTGGAGAGAATGCTTTCCTTCTATAAATCGTCCAAAGGAGGTCCTTTTCAAGAAACTACCACTCATGTGATGTAAGAGGACATATGGATTTTGTGGGGGCTTTTATTGATCATGGGAAACTTCAATCTGCAGAATTTAGATACCATAAACAAGTCTGGAATAAGAACTGGCATTGATTCGAGGTTCATTTTTGAAACCACCATTGGTCAGAATACTCTTGCTGCAGAGTTTGTCGCCACTCAGAAAGGAAAGGAGCATCGTGATGATGTCCTTGATATGCCACTTTCTCTAGCAAAACTCGGCTATAAAGCAAATGTCAATGATTGGTTTTCTCTGATGGCTATCCCAGTGGGAGCCCAATGTAGAGATGTTGCAATTGCTTCAAATTCTCTTGACCAGGTATTATTTAACTTTGTGTTTGCTTTTCTCATGAATTTGTTAATGTTCACTGTTAAGATATGTTCACGTAAATTTTCATATTAAAGACCTTCCCTGAAATTACGACCTCGTAATGGGGCACACCAAACTGACCTTAGAATGAAAAGTCTAGAAGAGTCAAGTGTGTTAAGTCAAGTGTTTAGTATTTTGTTATTCGCTGTTGTAAAATCGTAATAATTGGTTATTAGTTATTGGAAACTGTTGATTTTTGCTCGTTGTTAAAAACATACGAGTTTGGCCTTCAAAAGCTTGCTACAAATGTGCTCTTGTATTGTGTGCAGCTGTATGTGGTTTGTCTCAAGAATATGGATCTCATTCCTGTAGTCAAGCCACGTGTGATTTATATCAAGTATCTAGATGCAACAGTTTAATTTACCTCAAGTTTCTTGCATTTTATATGTATTCATGAATTTCTTAACTATAAGTGGAACCATACATTATATTGCTCACCTAAAATACTTTCCTTTTGAATTCAGCTTAGGTATCTTCTTTAAGGGCTATAGACTTTAATAAAATGCAAGGGCCATATTTGTTGGTATGTTGAGAGTTCAATTTTATTAAGAGTAGAAAAACATTTAAATAAGTTGTTCTTTATGAGTAAAGACCCTCTCCATTAGTTTTGTCTTTCATTATTTTTAATACTATTGTTTTGAGAAAATGAATATAATATTATAGCATTAAATGAGATCCAAATATCTTCTATACACCTAAAACACTCTAAAACT
Organism: Astragalus glycyphyllos; assembly: GCA_963573325.1. Lineage (NCBI taxonomy): Eukaryota > Viridiplantae > Streptophyta > Magnoliopsida > Fabales > Fabaceae > Astragalus > Astragalus glycyphyllos. Next base: position 96,122,494 of record OY754307.1, read on the forward strand.
ATACTATAAAAAGAGTAATGGAGAGAATAAATGGAGAGGATCTGAACTCGTTCTTTATAAGGCTACTCTGTTGTTTAAATTTGCATTCCCTCTACCTTTTGCTAATTAGGCTTTTAAAATATTGATTTGGTTTCGGTGCATTTAGCAGGGAAAAGGCCTCACCGATTTCTCCTCTTTTGGACCACCTCTTCTGAATCTGCACAATGGTAGCGCTATCGGCATAACTGTGAGAAAGTCAAATTTTATCGCTTCATTGGCTCAATTTGTTGCTGTACTGGGAATGCCTTCTGGTTCTAATACAATGGATAATAGATACAAAACATTTGGACAACTTGTGTGTCAATTTCCTAGAGGAACAAAGTTATCTATCCTAGGTGTTCACCAATTGCCTCTGTTATCAAAGCAACTTAAAAAATTCGGAGCTTTTACAATTCCGATAGTCTTATCCGAGCAACATGAAGCGTCTGAGGTAGTACCTGAAGCGTTGCCTTTTATAGGAGCAAGGACACAAGCCTCTACTAGTTCTACTGCTATAATGCTGGAATCTGAACTTGATGGCTTTACAAAACTTGGAGGTTGGGTCGAGATGAACACGTCGAATCCCAAATCTATACAATGGGCTTTAACCATATCTGATGTTTCTGAAGATTCAGTTGGCTGGGGAATGAGCCTTGGTGGGATGGTTGGAGATTCAGCAAATTTGGATCACTTTCAAGCTGAATCTCATCTGAAACTTAACATGGGTAATAAGTTTTGCTTGAAGCCGAGTATTGCATATGTAAATGATGGAAATTCGAAAATAGCCGCTTTAATGCTTCGGTCTAATTGGTCCTTATGATGATTTTCTTCTGCTGATTGCTATTAGCAATGTAGGCTGTTCCTTAGGAAAGCCTTAAACCATGATTTTGAGATCCTAGATAGGAATCCATACATACATTATATATATATATATATATATATATATATATATATATAATCTTTTTGTCACTAGAACTGCTTGATTCATTACACATTTGGTTTTCATTGTTTCTGTAATTATAGAGTCATGCAACTTAAATATTAGAAAAATTAAAATTTTAATAAGATAAGAAAGAGAGTATCTGAGTAAGGGATCTATATCAACAAGAACTCGACTTGCATTTATTCATGGTTTATTTTTATTTAGCTACACAGTTAATACAAAAGGGATTCGAATACTATATTTACCATTACTCCAAGTAATGGAACCAAAAAGATCTTCCTTCAACGAGGTAGAAGTGAAGGAGAAAACAACTTGGTAGCTTAGTTTTTTACTGTTTTTTGAAAATTGGAGTTTATCTGGAATCAACTTGATATTAAGCCCTCTTGGGGCATCAATGATAGAAGAGTATAATGTTTCATCCTCTTCACAACATTTGCAACAGTTCTACTCACATTCACTCCTTCTTTCCCTTTGATGTTGGAGATTGCTATGGAAAGGTAGTTGATGTTGGAATTAAGATCAGAATTGGAATTCTCAGGGCAGTTGAAACTATTAGGGACAGTAATGGAGATAACCTTAATCGTGGTTATATTAAATCCAAGGTAACACAAGTAGTCATTGGTGCTGGTTTCATAAACTAGCCCTGGTTGGAATGATTCAAATGTTGTAAGTTCTCCTGCTCCATAGTCATAAGGTGTGGCAACTGACCCTGATGAATCTGTTGTCATGGGAGCCTTCAAATTGTTGTGAGTGGCTGCATAACAATTAGATATATAATTAGATTTGATCAAGAGTTTCTAGATCTCATATTTCAGGTTGAACACTTGAACAATGTAGTAGAAAATCTCAATGGCTGGATGTAGATTAGACTAATCTTCATCCAATAGCTGAGATTCGCAATTAGTATGCACGTTAAATTAAGAGACTGACCAGAGGTCATGATAGCTGGGGCACTCCAAGTAGGGTTTCGAGATTTGATGCTTCCTGGAAGACCTAAAACATGTGGGCAAGCCATGGAGGTTCCTGAGATGATGGTGTATGGCGAGGGTGTTTTCCCTTATGGAACATAATCCGCATCATTGCCAATCCATGCTGCGAATATGTCAACTCCTGGTGTTGCAATATAAAAAGAAAGCATAAGAGCCTTGTTTAGTGCTTGTTCAACATTGATGATAGCTATATGATTCTATTTATTGTTGTCACATTCCTTTTGGTCCACTTTATCAGAAACAATGTAGTTTTAAATTAATTGCATAACTAACCAGATACATCAATTATTCAATAAGCCTAAAACTGTATTGTTTCTTATAATGTGGATTGTATATGATTTACCTTGACAATATTTTTCAAAAGCGTTAGACCTTTTACATCAAAATTCAAAGAATTCTGTCGATTGGTATGAATTTTTTACAAATGCAACTTTTTCGGTGAGTATAGCTTTTTTCGGAATATTGATAGCGTCTTTTCTCTATAAACCTGTTTTTTCTTCTTTACAAAACTTGAACGTATTGAATTTATTTCAAAAAAGTGTTACTAAAAAAATTATTCCTGATAAGATAATCAATGTTATATATGACTGGTCATATAATCGTGGTTATATAGATGCTTTCTTTGAAGTATCTTTAATTGCGAGTGTAAGAAAGTTAGCTAAATTCAATTATTTTTTTGATAGACAAATAATTGATGGAATTCCAAATGGAGTTGGTATTTCAAGTTTTTTTATGGGAGAAGCTATCAAATATGTAGGGGGTGGACGAATTTCTTCGTATATTTTCTTATTTTTATTAATCTTTTTAGTAATTTGTTATTATATATTTATATAAATATATAAAAATAAATAAATATTATGAATTATATTAGAATCTAGATTGAATAGATTTATGGGCGAATGACGGGAATTGAACCCGCGCATGGTGGATTCACAATCCACTGCCTTGATCCACTTGGCTACATCCGCCCTTCTCCCTCTAGACGAAAAGTATGCGACCACGGGTGTAGGTTTATAATCAGTGACCGAAACTGTTGATAGAATTGTTGCCACTGGATTGCTTCAAAAGTGAATTCTTTTTTTATTTTGACAAACCAAAAGTGAATTCTTAAATATGATTAGTTATTTGTGTTACTTATATAGACATTGGATTTTTATAATAATAAGATTGCTAATGCTATCCATCCTTAGCTGGTTGAATTGAGATACTGAAGGATTGTGGCAGCATCTTTTGAACTTACAACTGTTGCTGGGAAGTCACCATATAATGATACCACTTCTCCATCTTGGTCAGTAATATGAACAAGACCTAATCCACCCACCTCTTTCACCGTGTCAATTTTTTCACTAGTTGAAGATTCACCATCTTTACCATCACAAATGACAATCTTTCCGTTCACTTTACTCCCATCTAATGAATTTGGGTGGCACTGCCTACATTAATTTCACAAATATTTTTTTGGTTACCATATTTTTGGCCACAAGTACCCGCTTTGTCGGTCCGTGTGGTTCTCCCGTTCCAATAAAGTTTTTGCCTCACGGATATTCAAACTCGAGAGACCTTGGAGGTGGAATCCAAGTCCAATTACCATTTGGACCAACCCTTATTGGTTAATTACACAAATATTAATATATATATATATATATATAATTGTTCTTACCGGGAATTTTTTAGTTTTATTTTGACATTCAAAACTCTTGTTTCAGTTATTGACAAGTTAGTTTAGAGTTTAGTCATTGCTAAGTAGATTTTGTGTGTGTACCTACCTTGCTTCAACTAAACCAGCGTTACTTGTCTTGGCAGACTCGCCATATATACCAATGAATAATCTGGAGATTTTTTTGAAAGAGGGGAGGGTATCAATTGGTGAGTTACTCCACAATGGTATGCTAACAACTCAGAGATTAGGGCTAGATAAATGCCTGAGTAGTGCATTTACTAAGGATAAATGCCTGGATTCTACTTAATGGTAGGGAGGCTGAGTTAGATGTTGTACGTTACTGATTCAATATCTTTTGATCAAAACGTTACTGATTCAATATCTAAGACTTCTGAAATTAGTCCTGTTATAGATATCAGTAGGAACAGTTATATATGTATGACCTTTTTTTCTTTAAAGGTCGATTTTTTATTTTTCTTTCCAAAATGAGTTGAATTCAAACGAATTAAACCTGTAAAATATTTTGGTAAGTCGGTGTTGCCAAGAACGTTTTGGATGGGAAAATATAATCAACAAATATATGCATGCATAATATATATACTTCAGAAACATCTTTTACATTGGTCTTTGAAACACTTTTAGATGAAGCTTGAATATTAAGCCGAGCCAAAGAGGTTACAATGAAAAATGAAAAGCAATTGTTACTATCAAATATCAACAATGGATTTGAAAGACGGTCCATATTTTCCAAGCAGGCTAATATGATATTTCTTAAACTAAACCGTGCTTAGTTTAGTCTAACATATACACAATTGTTAAGAGATGGCAAACTTTATTAATTTTGAATTGAATACTGAACGAAGCAGATAGCTGAATGCTTCAACAGACACTCAATGGGGCTGATGAAATAGAAAGCCTCCAACTTAACAACTTGTTGAATATATTTGAAGAAGGTCACACAACATAACACAGTCATCACCTCACCAGTGGAAGCGGAACTGTTATCAGAAATCCAATAAAGCGTGTGAACCAAAGCACTCCACAGTTTATAGTAGAATTTCATTGAAATGCACAGCAGATATAACGTACCAGCTTCTTCTTCTTCTTCTTCTTCTTCTTCTTCTTTCTCTTCTTGTCAATTTGACCTTGGAGTTCTTCTTGTCGCATAAGGGCATCAACAAGTGCCTAAAGCCAAAATAACGACACAAACGAGTTATAATAAAATACACCAGATACATCGGTGGTTCAATAAACTTATAAATGAGGCCAGATGGAGTATACAGGAAAAATAGCCACAGTAATAGTAATAGTAAAAGTAATACCTTTTGGTTGCAGTCAACTCTTGTTCAAGAGTAGTGACTCTGCAAAGAGCATTATTAAGCAATTCCTCCTTTTCAGGATGCATGGCAGGCCTAACACTGAGAACAGTGACTTTCTCTTCTAGTTCAGCCATTCGCTTCATCATGGAGATGTACTCATCGCTTTTATTGGTAGACCCTTTCATCATTGTGCCATCATAATAAACTGAACCTGAGCTTCCATAGAGTGCTGCTTCTTTGATTCTCCTTGGCATGTTGCTTGTCATGCGGATCATTGTTACAATTCCCATAACAAGGGCCATTATTCCACCAATGAATTGATTGCTAAAACCACCACTATGTATTGTAGAAGTACCTTTAGAAAGTGCATATTTATTATCCATTTGTACTGGTTTCTTCCAAGATGAATCCACCGGGACAAAGGCATCATACTGATAAACACTGCATTGTTTATCCACCTGCAACACAATTTCCAAAACAAAATAGCATTGTAGCACCTCAGAAATCTTGATCTTACATCTCATCAAGTAAAGAAACATATATGCTGTCAATTTTTTCAATTATGTACTAATTGTGCCATATATCTTAAAATAAGTAAAACTTACGCTTGGAACAGTACTAGATAAACAATGAACATCGTGTGTCTCTGGAAATGATTCTTTGCATCCCTATAACATATTGTAGGCAAAAAAAAACAAGGTTAGATTACTGAAGTTATCAAATATTGTTGGAGATAAATGGAGAGAGAGAACCAAAGTAGACCTTCTGATCTTCTGTTATCGTTTTCTCCTCAATCCCTGACAAGGTTTTTCTCGTGCATTTCGCCTCGCCATTATGAACCATCTAGTTCATCCAGAGGGAATACTTTACTATTTTTCTTTGTTACACTAATATTATGTCATTAAGGAAATTCATGGTTTTTTTGCAGTAAAACTACCTTCAAGATATCTGGATCATTCCAAGGTCCCTTGTACAACCACCTTTATCTTCACAAGTACAAGTTCCACCCAAGAACTCTGGAAGTTCACTGGTAATTGTTATGAACAAATAATGTGTTATTTATAGTCATAATCAGTCCATATTTGAAGAGCATGCATAAAAAAAATCAATAAATTTTATAAGAGTTAACTTCACTGAGTTCTAAGTTATGTCACGGCAAGGCATGACCTAAAGTCAAAAGTATTATGATGATGAGTATAAGATAAAATACTATTGTGTTTAAAAGAGATAAGTTCAACCTGGCATCAATGATTTCAAGCAACTTGCTCTGGTATTTGTTACCTAGGACCTGGTCAATAAATCATTAATCTGTTCAATGTCTTTGCTTTAACAGAAAAAACACTTGGTCCAAATTCACAAAGTAGCCTGACATGAATTTTTGAGGTGGTCTTGGGGTCTAGGAATGACTTAACAGTGTTCCACAAGAGCCTAAATCCAGAACCAGCATTGATGATGAACATACGGTTCAGGGACTGCGCGGAAAAGAAAGTTCAATCAAGGTACCTTTAGAAGACATTTCAAATAGGTACTGGATGCGGTCCTTTTAAGGCGGGAAAGACACCGTGCCTTTAGGCCTATGGTAGATAACAAACTCGTATCTCGGGATAGTTGTCGCCATCGATCTTCTGAAGTCGCTGGAGGAGATCCCTTGCAACTTTGTTCATACTTTTAAGACCCTGACCAAGCATGCTAGTCAGCAATTTCAAGATGAAAAACATTTGTAACAATTGATATGATATCATTCAAGGTGTTACAATAATTGAAGAACTGAAATAGGCTTAGAATATTGTACACACCACTCCTTGCACATCCAAAATAGTTGTGCTTTGATCAATGTGCTTTTTTGCAGCAATTGAACTGGCAGGCAACTTGACAGCAAAGGTTCTCTCAAACTCTCTTACATGGTATTTGAGATAACGATCCATTGTTGTTACTTGCATTAGCTTCTTAGAGTCAACCAGACCTAATTTTTCAATGTAAACAGGTCTTCCTTCCTTATCAACTCCATGATGCCCTTGTGGATAGTATTTTACAACTTCATCAAATTCCTTGAATTCAAAATCCTTAATAGCAGCACAAACAAGCTATGATTAGATTTTTAGATGCATAAATAAAAAAGTCATGCAAAAGAACACCACATAAATGAATATTACCTCCATGATAGTGTCAGCACCAAATTCCTTCCTCCACTTAAGCATATCTGCCCACATTTGTTTTGATTTCTCTATGTCATACTTTCTTGCCCTCAAGAATCTACATGACCATAATACAGCAAAATTACAAAATACAAGTGTTATACCTTAGCATCATATGATGATCATCATGTTTTGAGGGTAAGAGTTCTTCCAAGATAAGTGTTTGGCGAAGAGCATCAACAGCCCGCAATTCTTCTGCATCAAGATCAACTTCAATAGAGACAGACATAACCCTGCTGTGCCTCCTTCCCTTCTTTGAGAAGGAATGCTTGAACTTACTCGACGCATTGATTGCCGCCTTTTTAAACGACCCAATCCTTTTTTTTCTTTTCATCAATGTTCAATTTCACGACCTAAGCCAACAGAAGATGTCAATCAGGATTCACATTCATTTCTACCGTTCATTCATTCATTCATTCATAATAAGGCCTAATAAGATGAAGAATTTAATGTATATTTCACTTTTCTGATCATCAAATTGTTAAAAAGCATTCTACATTATAAATGGTTGAAAACATAACCAGATATAATAATTCAAAGAAGAAGAAATGCATTGGAGAGTATAATTAGAGTTAATAGCAACATTGGAGAAATGCATAGAAGAAGAAATGCATTGAAGAAATGCATTGGAGAGTATAATTAGAGTATAATAAAGGTCACACATGATTGATTGAATTTTGCGAGCTAACTCGAATTTATCATAATAAAAGTAAACTCATTTCCTAATTTGTACACTGCCCACAATTTTATTTAACGAAGATGTTAGGAAAAATTAAAACTTTTTATATAAGTAAGTAGTATAATGATTGGTTGACCTATATTTTTTGATCAATAATTGTTGACCTATATATTGAAAATCAGAATCCAGATTGTTTGATAATTACCACTCTCTAAAAGAATATTTGTCTAAAAATATTATCAAATATTGAAGTGACAATTAGAGTTAACTATTATTCTAATGAAAATTTTGAGTTGATGGAAAACAAGATTTGTGATGGTCTCGGGTGAATGTGTCATTTGATGAGCTTGAATATGACGATCATGATGAACTTTCAAAGGAAGAATCACGTAGATTTTATAATTTGTTAAAAAATCAACCAAACTGTTGTTTGAAGGCTCACCACAGTCAAAATTATCTGTGTGTGAAGTTTTTAGCTCTCAAGTTCATGAGAAAGATTTCTGAATAGAGTTTAGATTATATGACTCAAATGATGTTGAAAGCGACACCTAATAAGAATAATTTGTCAAAAAATTATTATGAAGCAAAGATGTTGTTAGTTTCGAAGCTTAGATCGGAATGTAAGAAAATCGATTGTTGTGTGGATGGGCACACATTGTTTTACGACAATGAATTTGGTACAGGAATGCAAATTCTGTGGAAAGCCGAGGTATCATGTTCGTTGATGACACTTTCAATTCTAGGAATGTTGGTCTATTTGAGTTTGGTTCTTTGATTACCGCTAGTAAGACGTTGTTTTCGTGTTTTAATTTAAACTCTCATGTTGAGTTTGCTAGGAGGAACGTTAACAAAATTCACCACATGAAATTCACTATCGAAAGTGTTCAAATTCACCAAAATTATTTCAAAACCAAGTGCAAATCCAAGTTCCCCTTATTCATTCTTCATGAATAAGGGGACAGCTCTTACCATATTTGCAGTATCCGTCCCTAGAAAAGTTGGGACAAAGCTGACTTTTTTGTAGAGGTTGGGGGGTAACCGGGGTATTCTTCTCCTCCGGCCCGTGATAGTATTTGCAATACGTTCCGAAATGACATGCTCTTTTGTTACTCCAATTAATACATTTCTCCGTTTTTAGAGGAGCTGGCTGCAAGAAAATAGAAAAGTATGTTATTTATAGGAACTGTGATTAACTGGCCATGAAATACTATTGAATCCATAACAGAGAGATTGATAAAAATGAAAAAGGCCTAAGCCATTAAACACTCCTCAGAAGAATGTTCAATTTCACGACCTAAGCCAACCGAAGATGTCAATCAGGATTCACATTCATTTCTACCATTCATTCATAATAAGGCCTAATAAGATGAAGAATTTAATGTATATTTCACTTTTCTGATCATCAAATTGTTAAAAAGCATTCTACATTATAGATGGTTGAAAACATAACCAGATATAATAATTGAAAGAAGAAATGCATTGGAGAGTATAATTAGAGTTACCAGCAGCAACTTTGAGGGGTCGTTCGGACAAAAGGTCATACATGATTGATTGAATTTTGCAAGCTAACTCGAATTTATCATAATAAAAGCAAACTCATTTCCTAATTTGTACACTGCCCACAATTTTATTTAACGAACATGTTAGGAAAAATTAAGACTTTTTATATAAGTAGTATAATGATTGGTTGACCTATATTTTTTGAGCAATAATTGTTGACCTATATATTGAAAATCATGTGAAACTTGTATTAAAAAATTGCAAACATACAAAATGACTTGAATTATTGACACTGATCAGCTGGCCATGCCTGTTTGAACTTTAAAGGGATAGTTAGCTGGAAGTACAAGTCAGCTGATATGGTGTGTGTGCATTGTATGGATAATTGGGTATGGTGCCCCACTAAGTCTTAATTCTAATAAATACTTACAAGGTAGTGAACAGCAGCTTTTCCTTTTCCTCTCCAGGACTCCACATCCGCCCTTCCCTTTCCGGACTCAACAGGCTGCAAGAAAATGCACAATAGGTCAGAGTGTATTTGTGATGGAAATTATGATTACACTGACCACTAAAAACTTACAAGAGAGTAGTAGTCAAGAGCTGCCTTTTCCTTCCAAGACTCAGCCTTCTTTTCGGGCTCAACATCCTTTTCCTCAACTGCCCTCAGCTCTTTCACTTCATTCACCAAGCTGATAACAAGTTCTTCATATTTCTCACGTATAGTGTCCATCATATTCATCAGATCCAACTTACGGTGCCGGACAAAATCAGCAATTTTGGCTAATTCAGCCATTTGAGGTAATTCATCCGTTTCGGTGGATGCGCCGGTTCCGATTTCGCAGTTCCTGTATTTTGTGTTTTAGTAAAAGTGGTCTACAATAAAAACTATCTAACATAAAATTTTAAAATCAAAATATATAAATTTAAGGCTAACAAACGCTTTGTAAAAGAACAATTAAGTTAATCTGTTACCAATTATAGCAACATTCTAACAATGCATAACAATAACAACTAAAATCAATAACAAAATAGCACAACAGAACATAAGCTTTATATATGAGTGATTCATTTTATTTTATCTATCTATCAAATCAGATTGTCAACTGATCACATAAGCTTTATATATGGTTGATGTGTGAATCTGAGCATCATGCGCAATTATTCTTATGCACCATTAAAAGTATAGGGAATAAGGAACCCACTACTTGCTAGTATAAGTGATTGTAGTTAGCCACAAATCACAGCACACTATTAGTAGTTATTAGAGGTGTTGACTGTGCGATTCTTCGCCGCACAATGATTGGAATTGAAATTAGATCTCGGATTGGGACCTGTGTACTGAAAACTAGTATCGGAACCTATCAATGCCGTAGACGAGAAGAAAGCCGTCATCGTAGATCGGCGATCCAGTGATCTTGATGTTGTTACGATCGGAGGAGAAGTGGTGACCGTTAGAGACTTGCCGGTGAGCATCGTCGGAAGCTTGGCTCCTGCGGTGAAAAGCCGGAAACTCGGTGATGGAAGCGGCAGGGTAACGAAGTGGAAGCGAAGGAGATCAATGGAAGGTTGGCCGGATTTCTTGAACGCGGAATTGGAGGGAGCAAAGACGGTGGCGGAAGGGGACTGTTCGAGGAGTGTTTCGGTGAGGGCCATGGAGACGAAACCTGAATCGGTAAGAACATCTGCGGCGTCGATTATGGCTTCGCGAGGAAGAGCAAGAAAACAGAGTAGAGATAAACAAGAACGGGACTAGGAAGAGGAACGAGGACGCCATTGTTGAACCTTAAGATTTGGCGGGAAATAAATACTTAATGCGTAAAGGTAACATACCTAGAAGCAGAAGCACCGATTCCGCTCTTCATCGTGAAATTCTCCATTTCTGATCTGCTACAAGAATGGAGAAAAGAAATTAACATCAACGATAATAAAGAACAAGCAACGATGAACAATAAACCAAACAATTCTTACCTGAAAAACACTTCTGGGTTTCTTTTCTTGAGAAGAGAAAAAGTAGAGTGAAATCAGATGAGCTGAGAGAAAAAGTAATTATTGATCCTAACGGTTAGACCTAGGCTCACCTTCCCGCCTAAACTTCAGTGTTTGTTTGAATACGGTTTTGTAAAACAGTTTTCAGTTTTTTAGTTTTAAAAAATGCAAAAACTTGTTTGGTTTGTTTCTTTTTAAAAATTGTTTTGAAAACAATTTCAATTCTATTGTTTTTAAAACTGAAAAATGAGAACAGCTTTTGGTTTTCAATTTTCAGTTTTGAAAACTGCAAAAACACGGAAAGGGGTACCAATTTTCATTAATGGCACCATCGTAAATAAGGGACAAAACTTGTTTTTGATAAAATAAAATATAAAATTTGTTTTAGTTGAGTACTTCTCGGCTCCTCCCGATGATTATACATTACACACCATTTTGTTTTTTTAACTGCACACAGACACAGCCACACACCTTAGATAATTTATTATTATTTTATTATAAAAGAAAAACTTTTTTATATGAGTTTGCTTTATAAACTTTTTATACGTATGGTTTATAAACTTTTAATTGCGCATTGTATTATATTTTATAAAAAAAAAACTGAAAAATAAGCTAATAGTCTAGTTATTTTTTTTTCGGCTGGTTGGGTGGCTCTGAATGTCGATGGTAGTGCTCAAAATAATCCAGTAATTGCTGCGTATGGAGGTCTTATTAGAGACAGCTACGGTAACTTCATTCGAGGGTTTCATGGGTCATTGGGAAACTCAACTATTATGCATGCCGAGTTATGTGCTATTCTACATGGTTTGACTATATGTTGGCAGATGGGCTATAAGAAGATAGTTCGTTATTCAGATTCTCTGAATTCCTTGAAGCTTATTGAAAGTGCAGATGTGACTTACCACCATCATGGGAACGAAGTTGCTTTAATCAGAAACTTGCTAGCTCCCCCTTGGGATGTAAGGATTCAACATATTTTTAGAGAGGCTAACTTTTGTACGGATTACCTTGCGAAACTTGGTACTACAAGATCACAAGTTCATGTAGCTCTAGAAACACCCCCCGTAGCGATGTTACAACTGCTTCAAGCTGATGCACAGGGGTGCCCTTTTGTTAGGCCTTAGGTTTCCTTTTTTCTCTTTTCTCTTTTGTTTTTCTCCTTTGTAACCAAAAAAAAATCTAGTTATTTTTTATTGCAAAAAAGAAATCTAGTTAATTTTCAATATAAAATTAAAATACAGTCACTAGCCAGTTATATATTAATTTAATTAAGAGCTAAATATGTTATATGTCTCTAGGAATTGCCGCATGCGTTTTTCTTGCTCCATTATTTTTTTAAATTTTTTTATTAATCAACTTTTGTTTTGATTTAATTTAATTCATTCAAACTCATAGAAATGACCATTCATTTTTAAGAGTATTAAATGTGTGTTTAGACAAAAAAATTCAACAAATTCTTATCTAAAAAAGTATTTTAATTAAATAGTTTTTTGATAAGCATTTTAATTAAATATTTACATTGATACATCACTAGCAACTTTGTCCCCCACTATAGTTGTATCGATAATTTTAGCGGCACGTGGATATCGACTCCTAGGTTGGAACCTAGGTGCCACTATGGGACGGTGTGTGTGTAGAGATGTCAACCGTGGTATCCACGGGCACGATAGTACTCTTCCGTTATTCACCCCGTTGGACTAAAATGATATATATGTTCTCTTTCCATATATGTTTGGCTATACATATGCTGGTATTTAGCAGGTTTCATAATCGTTTTTTTAAAAATGCATGTGTTAAAAAATTATTATTTTTAATTATATAGAATTTCTATCTATTCTTGTGACAACAAAATTACTAATCAAAAGATTTGTTTTTTATTAGTTTTTGGTGCATAGAGTTTTTGCCATGGATACTCATAACTAATGAGTTTACTCTGCATGTTCGTTAATTATAATATTGGTGACCAACAGTAAAATTAAGCTAAAAAAGCATTTCGCATTTTTAAAATTGTTATTATAATTTGAAATAAAAAATATTACATTAAAAATACTCTTAATTATATTCAAATTAAAAGAAGCCTACTAAAAAATAATAATGAAAACAATTATACCAAAGAAGTTTAAAGTTTCTTTGTTCTTAAAACATATTTTGAAAACAACTAAACCAAACAAGTTTTTGAGTTTTCCTATCTTTAAAACAATTTTTAAAAATAGATTCCCAAACAGTTTTTTTCTTAAAAACAGTTTTTAAAAATTGATTTATAAAACAGTTCTCAAAAACTAAAAAGCAAAACACAATCAAACATGCCCTAAGTGTTTAACATTACAACTCCATACTATAGTGGTACAACCAGTTCCCAACATTACGAAAATATCTATAAAAAAAATTACAATTTTTCCCCAACATTATAGATTAGATTTTAGTAAATATAAAACCGATACCCAAACCACAATTGATTTCCATTGAACCAATACCCAATCCAATAGAAGTCGAGGTTTGTGTGGTTTAGTTGGGTTTGGATTCGAACATAAAAACAATTAATCAAACCAATTTAATTCATTGGTTCGGGTCTTAAACCCCGACATGTAAAGATATTCACGAATTTGGGTCAACCTGGTGACCTAGACCAATTCATCTTGTATGCTATCAGACCTTGTTCAAGTGCTTCAACCTTAACCAACATTTTTAAACCTGAGGGTGTTTGATATTTGAGTAGTGTGTTCAAATTTTTGAACCTGTGATGGTGACATGGCAAACATTATTTTTTTAAAAAAAGGTTTGTCTGCCATTTAATTTTACCGGGCTGCAAAATTGTTAACCCTAATCATCGAGTGTTATGTTGTGTTTTGTTATATTTAAAAATAGGCCTATACTTCGTCTAAGCCCCTAGCTACTCAGTTGACACCCCTAACACGCGTGAAAAAATCAAAATACCATTAATGAGTCTTGTGATCCAACGATGGTTCGGCGAACGGTCGCTGAACCGGTTCGGACATGGTGCTACCAAACCAGAAACAAACACACAGACACCACCCTTTTTAACTGATTCAGATGCACCACGTCTGAACCGGTTCGCCCGACCGTGCTCTGAACCAGTTAAAATGCAGTGTGAGGGATTTTTCCACGTGAGGGTATTTTGGGAATATTTAAGGATTGGGGGTGTCCATTGAGTAGAGGGGGTTGGACGAAGTATGACCCTAAAAATATACAAGTTGAGTATCCAAACCAAAGCAAAGAAAAGCGATTGGGCTAGGTACTGGGTTTGGTCAAACCCTACGCAACCTCGTGGACACTCGATGCAACATGTGTATGAGATTTAGGCAATTACCACCACCACATTGTCTACTCGAAGATTTGTCAATTTTTGCGCCCGTAAAAAAAATCACTACAAGAAAAACTTGTTTTAGCCACCAACATTTGCGACGGAGATTATTCCATCAGTAATTTGCCACGGATTTGCGACGGCATGTGTTCAAAGTAGTGGCGCGAAATTTCCCGCTGGCGTTTGCCACGGGTTTGCGACGGACTTGGAAAAGGCAGCAAATTTGCGACGGGAATCCCGTCGCAAGCCCGTGGCAAACGTTAAAATCCAGATTTAAGTGAAAGGAGTCTACTCGACTCTTTCTTTCACTCTCACTCTCCTAAATCCTCAGACTCTCCCTCTCCTCACCTCACCTCCGCGCCTCCCTCAACATCCACCTCACCTCCGCGCCTCCATCAACCACCTCCGCGCCGGAACCAGCGACTCCTTCTCTGTCATTTTCCTTCTTCTTCTCCCTGTCTCAGCGCAATCAAACATCAAACCAGCGACTCCTTCTCTGTGCTCTTCTTCTTCTCTCAGCTCCTCCTCTATTATTCTTCTTAAAGGTAAGTTTTTTTGCTTCTACTTTACTTCTATTAGATAGAAAACCCCCAATTTTTGGTAGAATCAAAAACCCCCAATTTTTGGTAGAATCAAAAACCCTAAGTTCCTCTTTTCATTGTTACCTTGACTTTGTAATTTTGGGTCTGCAAGAACTGTAGAAAGAGTTGTTGTTGTTGGTGCTGGGGTAAGGTAATACCAAGTTTTGCTGATTATTGAATTTATTTGTTGATAATTTAGTCAGATTGATAGTTTGGATAGTATGTTTGGTTTGGGTTGAATTAGAATTGATGTCATTGTTAGTGTGGAATGTTGTCCTTCAAGTGCTGAGAATTTTTTAAATATCAGACCTTGGTTACAAATGAGAATGACAAGGTTGAGAAACTCTTTTGAATTAATAGCTAGTTTTATGCAATTCTTTGTAGTGTTAGCTTGTTTGCATCAATGTGCATGTGCTAGCTAGTAGTAGATGAACATGCATTATGTATGTCTGAAACAGCGCAAGGAAAGGCAGTGATTAAATATTTAAGAATTGGCCTTTCACACACATAGATGACTGTGAGATAGATACATTTTTTGGTTACCAGTTTCTTGTTAGCTATCCTTTGTGTTGGTCAATTTGTTGCATTTTTCATGTTTAATTAATTACAAGAAGAATCCGTGTGTGATGTGAATTGTTTGAAAATACACTATATCTATGTTTTTCTTTTTGGTTCGTTTTTGATCCTATATGTTAAGCTCTTGTACAAGTTTGGATGAATCATTCGTGTTCATCGTGTTGTTGAAGTAATTCCAAATGCTTGCTCTGGAAACATATGTAGAGATACCTGGCAACTAGTCCACACTTCAAGCATTTTATATTGAAAAGAAACCACTTTCAAAAAGGCTATATATAATAATTTCTGCAGCAATGCTATTCCTTCTAGCTTAGATATTCCAAAGCAAGATATATGATAATGTGGCTTAGCTTTGTTTGCCATATTGGTGCTTTATTTTACCTGCCATATTGGCCTAGCTTTGATGGAAATATAACTATTTTTTCTGACTTCTACTCTTCTTTGTTTCCATTCAGGATTTGGCTGTCGTGGTCTTGCTAATACTTCCAAAGGAGGGGTAATGTTTTTCTCAGCTCCATGTCATAAAATACTTATTACTGATAGGTAGAAAATTTTGTTGTCATGAGGTATAGCTGTTTAGGATATGATCAAGTTGCATGACTTCTGAGAAGACTCAGACAATTTATGACGGGAATCATTTAATGAAGTAGTTTGACAAACAGAAAAGGAACTTGAGATTTGAGAAAATGAAAATGTAGGCAAAATTTCAACATTTTCTTTTTGTTCCTAATGATTGGAGATTATTTTACTGATTCTTTTTTATGTGTTAACATTACTGTCATTACTGATTTGCTTTAGAGTTGTCTCTACAATTCCTTTGCTTTCCTTTAGTAATGGGACCAAGTTTCTAAGCCTTTGAAGATTGAAGAGAAGCTAGAATACAATGCATGCATTCGGGGTTTGAGTGAGGAAAGTGCAATCAGTGAAAAACACATTTTCCATGCATATATATGTCTGGTGAGTAGCTATTATTATTATTAAGACGTTCAAATTAAGGAATGCTTTATGTTCTTTTAAGTTTGTTCGGTTTCTTGTGAATAAAAGGAAATAGAAAAAAGCAGCTTCTTTTGTATTCACAAAATCAGTTATAAACTCTCCATATAGTATAGTTGTATATATATAGATGGTGAATATTAGTTTTACGCGTCCCAGCTACTAGTTTTTATTTATCTTCCCTATACTATATATGATATTTATCTTCACTCCACCTTGCAGGTTCTCTATTGCACAATCCCTATTAGAAGAGTTTGTTAAAGTCTCCAGTTCTTACTTGGTATATCTCTTTTTAAGGCATTTTGTATTTGTGCTATTTTGTGTGTGTGCTCTTATTTAGAAGTGTTCAATGTTTTATTTAATTGTTTAGCCCATTTTCGATTCTGCATCTTTGATAATTTGAATATTTTCTGTTATCTTAGGACTGGAAGTTGTTTTTGTGCTTTTTAATAGTTGCCTTTAGCATGATTTCTCTTGGCTTGTTTATGTCAGTTTCCATGCAGTGTACTTTTGCTGCTTATTATTTCCAGTTTTTCTATTTCATCAGCTATTGTTACTTCTAAAATATGAACAAAAGCACTTGTTCATTTTGTGTTGTCTTATATATTGTATTCTTTATTGATAAATGTATGCTTGCAGGTTCTCTATTGAACATAATATTTAAGCATATAATTCTACAGTTTTGCATGATATATATGGTTCTTGTGAAGCACATTCAAATATTTAACTAATCATGGTGGGTGGAAGTTACCAACCTGTTGCTATAGGCTTGTGATTTGACTAGGATACATATATAATTTGTTTCAGAAAATATAAAAATTAGGAGCTGAATGAGTAGTGATAAAAGTTCTACAGTTCGGTATAAATTGCAATTGATGAACAAGTTTAATATGCTCAATTTTTTAGCTCATACTACTAGGGAGTTGTTAAAATTTTACTTGGATGAATTGAAAACTATGCTACTGGTTTAGTAAGGCCAAGTTCTTACTCCAAATACATATCAGATTTCTAAATTCTTTATCCTTTTTGATGAACAAATTGTGAATTGGATTGCATGTCAATACAACATGAATAGACCACACCTTTAGGGATTTATTGAGTTCAGTGTTTGGGATTGATTTTGGAAGCTATTACTGTCTTTGTCTAAGTGTTTGATTTATCTCTCAATTTGTTGAACTAATTCTTGCCTATACTCACATAAAGGGGTTTAATGAAGCTTTGTATAAAAGGACAAGGTTTCTATAGTTTTAATGTGCTTGACTTGAAAGTGATTGACCTAAGTAGCCGTGACTTGTTTAAATATGTAGCTTCTTAGTTGCTAGAAGTGGTTGATTTTGTTTTTATTTTAGTTTTAGCATTTTAGCTCTCGATGGGCATCCATCGTTTACATTCTTGTCTCGTTCTCTCTCTCTCTCTCTCTCTCACTCACTCTCTCTTTTATATATCGACAATTTTAAATGTGCAGCATGGAGTTTCCTCCTTCGCACCGCCTTTGGATGTATGATAGGTTGTTTCCAAAAAGAGCGGGTTTGAAACAATCTTTTGTAGATGGCGTGTGGGAGTTTATTCTTTTTGCAATGACACAAGAACAATTTAGAGTTGAAAGGGGGATTCGATGTCCGTGCATCAAATGCGAATGTGGAAAGATTAGGAATCCAACGGAGGTCATTGATCACTTGAAGAGAGTTGGGTTTAGGCCTAATTATTGGATTTGGACGAGTAATGGTGAGAAAGGGTTTGATGTCGTCCCATTGGTTGGCGAAAATTGCATGGGTGCTTCAAGTAATTCCGCGGATGTAGGATGTGGTGAACAAATCAACTTGATGCAGAATATGGTTTGTGACGGTCTTGG
Organism: Astragalus glycyphyllos; assembly: GCA_963573325.1. Classification (NCBI taxonomy): domain Eukaryota; kingdom Viridiplantae; phylum Streptophyta; class Magnoliopsida; order Fabales; family Fabaceae; genus Astragalus; species Astragalus glycyphyllos. The sequence goes on from OY754307.1 coordinate 96,141,107, forward strand.
GGTGAATGTGTCATTCGAGGAGCAGCAATATGATAACATGGATGAGCTTCCGAATGAGCAAGCACAGAGATTTTATAATCTGTTGTTAGATGCAAACAAACCATTGTTTGAAGGGTCATCGAACTCAAAGTTATCGATTTGTGCAAAGCTTTTAGCTCTCAAATCGTTGAGTAATACATCTGAGGTGGGAATGGACTTGATATGTGATATGATGTCAGGTGTGACACCTATGAACGAAAATTTGCCAAAGAATTTTTACGAGGCTAAGAGGTTAGTTTCTAAGTTGGGATTGGAAGCTAGAAGGATCGATTGTTGTCCGGAAGGTCACATGTTGTATTATGACAATGAGTTTGGGAAAAAGGATGCTGCGCTACTTGAATGCAAATTTTGTAGTGCGCCGAGGTATCATGCTCGCAAAAGGGGGACTAGTAGTAAGAATAAACCAGTTCCGGTGAAGTCAATGTTCTACTTGCCGATAATTCCAAGGTTGCAGAGAATGTTTGCATCCGAGCACATTGCAGGGAAAATGACGTGGCATTTTGAGAATAAATGTCCTGGTGTGTTGCGCCATCCGTCTGATGGGGAAGCATGGAAACACTTTGATCGGGTACAGCCTGAGTTTGCAGCGGATCCACGCAACGTACGACTTGGGTTATGCTCCGATGGTTTTACGCCATATACCCAAGCATCGGCTTCGCCATATTCTTGCTGGCCCGTTATTGTTACCCCGTACAACCTTCCCCCTGAGATGTGTATGACTAAACCTTACATGTTTTTGACTTGTCTGATACCTGGCCCAGAAAATCCAAAAGCAGGCATTGACATCTATTTAGAACCACTAATTGATGATTTGAAGAGGTTGTGGAATGGTGTCTTGACTTATGATTACGCACGGAAGGAGAATTTTATGATGAGAGCCGCTTTGATGTGGACCATTAATGACTTCCCTGCTTATGGCATGTTGTCTGGTTGGCAAACTCATGGTAAATTAGCATGTCCACATTGTATGGAGCATACAAAGGCATTTACCTTGAAACATGGGGGTAAGAGTTCTTGGTTTGACTCGCATCGTAGGTTTTTACCACATGATAATGCATTTAGAAGGAACAAGAATGCATTTAAGAAGAAAGAAGCTGAAAATGATGAGCCGCCTCCTCGGTTGACTCCAGACCAGGTTTGGGATAGAGTTAGAGATTTGCCCAAAATCACAGATGATCCCCTTGTTTCTCGATTTCATGGATATGGACAAGAGCATAATTGGACAAAAAGGAGTATCTTTTGGGATCTCCCATATTGGAAAGATAATTTATTGAGGCACAATCTTGATGTGATGCACATAGAGAAGAATTTTTTTGACAATATATTTAACACAGTGATGAACATAAAAGGCAAAACAAAGGACAATGATAAGGCGAGATTGGACGTTGCTCTTTACTGCAATCGAAAGGACTTACATTTGAAGCCACAAGCTAATGGGAAGATGCTCAAACCCAAAGCATGTTACTCATTAAGTATCGAGGAAACAAATTCAGTTTATCAGTGGATAAAAGAACTGAAATTCCCAGATGGATATTCTTCTAATTTGGCAAGATGTGTTGATGTGAATAAGAGAAGAATGATTGGGATGAAAAGCCATGATTGTCATGTATTTATGGAATGTTTACTCCCTATTGCATTTAGTTCTTTACCGGTGCATGTTCTAAATCCGCTAAATGAAGTGAGTCAATTTTTTAAAGATTTGTGTTCTGCGTCTTTAAGAGATGTTGACCTTGTTAGGATGGAACAGAACATTTCATTCATTCTATGTAAGATAGAGAGAGTATTTCCACCTGGTTTCTTTGATTCTATGGAGCATCTCCCCGTTCATCTAGCATATGAAGCAAGACTTGGTGGACCGGTTCAGTACAGGTGGATGTATCCCTTTGAAAGGTATCATTTTGAGAATATACTCATTTTTTTTCCATTTGAGGTTAGTATAATTTTCCATCTAATCAAGTTGTTTTATAGATTCATGGGTGATTCTAAACGATCGGTAAAAAATAAGGCGAGAGTTGAAGGATCAATTTGTGCATCATACCTACACCGCGAAATAACCCACTTTTGCTCACATTATTTCACCAACTTCACATTGAGAAATAAAAGGAATGAAATGCAAAATGATTGTGTTAGACACTCATTAATGTTATCCGTCTTCGGCCAATCTGGTCGGCATTCTGGGAAGGAGTCGATTCATTGGTTAACGGATGCGGAGTATAAGTCAGCTCATGTTCATGTGTTGAACAATTGCACTGAAGTTAAACCATACATTGAGTACGTATATCAATATTTTCATTCAATTAATTGTTCATATCTGTTAGCTCATTTAGTACGTATCGTCTAATTTGATCAGGTCATTCTTGTTGTCTGAAGATGTAAGAGATGATCAGGCATCTGCACATATATATGAAAATTTTCCAATATGGTTTCAAGAAAAAGTAAGTGTTGAGTTACTTGTTCCTCAACCTTAATCATGTGTTCCTCACGAAATAACTTGTTTGTATGTCACGTACGTAGGTTTACTCCGAGGAACCAACTCCAATCAATCAACACTTGAGAAACTTATCTGATGGTCCTTATAAAAAAGTGAAAGAGTATCACACATTTTACGTGAATGGCTACAAGTTTCATACCCACTCATGGACGAAAAACAAAGCAACAATTAACAGCGGAGTTTATGTAAAAGGGGTCAATGAAGGAGGTGAAGATGATTATTACGGTGTAATCCAACACATTTATGAACTAGAGTTTAGTGCGTTAGACTACGCTAAAACTGTAGTGTTGTTTTATTGTGACTGGTTTGATCCGTCAGCTATAGGCACCAAAATAGATCCAAAGTATAATAGAGTGGACATACGAATGGACAAAAGATATCCAGCTTTTGATCCGTTTATAATGGCAGAGAATGTGAGACAAGTGTACTATGTTCCTTATCCATCAACTCGAAGAGACAAGCGAGGTTGGTGTGTCGCAATCAAGACAAAGCCAAGGAGTCGCATTGAAACAGATGAGCCAGTGGAAGATGTTCCCTATCAGACAGATGATATGTCACCTGTAAATGAAGTTAATGAAGTTGAACTGATTTCTAATTTACGTGATTTGGAAAGCAATGGTGAAGAAGTGGATCCAAACAACTTGGAAGGAGAGGACTCACATGAGGTTCCAGTTGATGTAGAAGATGAAGACGATGAAGAAGATGAATGGCCAGAAGATTAGATATATTATATAATGTGTTTGTGTTTGAATTGTGAGAATTGATGTACCCAAACAACCGCTTTTAAATCATGTTTGTGTTTGAATTGTGTGTGAATGGATGTATCCAAACAACTTAAACCGCTTTTTAATTCATGTTTGTGTTTGAATTGTGTGTGAATTGTTTCATGAATTTTTTTAGAAGTAAAGTTTATGTTTTTAAATTGTTTGTGTTTGTGTTTATGTTTGGTTTCCTCTGCAGCATGGCATCAGGTGAAGGTGATTCGTCGCCACCTAGACCGCCCCATGATCGTAAGGGGAAGTCTAAAGTTGTCCCCCGTCGTAAGAAAAGGGTGATATGCATCGAGGACACAGGTGACTATTCAGAGATGCCTACGACATCTACCCCTACACAGACACGCCCAGCACATGAAGGTAGAGTGAGAACATTGCAGAGTCCTCTGACACAGACGCAACAGACCTCTGGAGTTAGGTCTTTAGATACGCCAAAACAGACCTCTGGAGTTAGGTCCTTACAGCAAACCTCTGGAGTTAGGTCCTTACATATTGGATCTAGTTCGTCGCCGCGAGTTACTCCTTCGCCTACTCCATCTCCCCGAGATGTACATGGTCGTACTTCATCTGCGCGAGTGACTCCTCCACCATCACAGAGTCCTCCATATCGAATGATTCCGGTACCAGGCTTTGGTGCGATACCTACTCCTACCCCTTCACCAGATGTTGTGCCTACTCCGTCCCCTTTGCCATCACCGACAGAGCCACTTTCACCTATGGATGATCAGATGCATGATGTTGAGGGGGGTGATGATGCGATACCTGATGTTGAGGGGGGTGATGATAACGATGAGGATGAGGATGAGATTGTGTTAGGCGACGGGCGAGTTGTCATCCGTGTTGAGAATGGAGGGTATGTAAAGTTTTTTATAACTTTGTTTGCTTGATTGTTTGTTTTCTCATATATATAATGTGTTTTAATCGTTTCAATTGTTTTAACTTCGCAGGTTTCTTCCTTCAAGGCCAGCCGCAAATGCTATCCGACTGACTATTCGCGAGTTATACACTTATCCATGGTCTAGTTGGTCAGAGCTTAATGAGAAGGAACGAACCAATTTTTTTAACACTTTTAGAGTAAGTGTACATTTTAACATATCACAATGTTTGTCGTTTTTTTTTTTTTTTGAGAATTTGTTAAGTTATTTGATTTGATGTAACATTTGTTTTGTAAATGTTTTCACAATGCAGAAGCATGTTGCATGGCGTAAGTCTCAGGAGGCCGCTGTTCGGGATCTTTTTCATACAAAAGCTGCTCTCCGACTCCCTGATGTGCTCAGACGTGTCCGCATGGGGAGGGGCAGGCCTCTTTGGATGGGGGATCTAGTCTACAATCGCCTAAGAGATCACATCTGGAATGATCCAAAATTCAAAGCCAAGTGTGAGCGGAATAAGAAGAACAGGGCATCAGAAAAAGGTGGAAGCTTGCACACTGGAGGTTCTATCTCTATGTTGGAGCATGCAGAGAGATTGGTATATTCTTAAACTTATATTTTCCTAATGTCAATATAATTAATTTTAATTTACCATTTACAAACTTAAGTTATTAATAATAGGCCAAGAAGATGGGGAGGAAGCCACATGTAGATGAGATTCATCGCCACACTCACATTAGGAAGGGCACATGTGAGTTTGTAGAGGACCGCGCTCGCATTACTCAGGTATAAAGAAATTTTGTCATATATATAAGTGAGTTTATGTGAATTGAATTGGTGTGTTTGAAGTTGTTGAATCGGTTATAATATTGGTCCCACTTAGCTTATTGAACTTATAGTTGGTTATGTGAATTGGATGTGAGTTGGAAATATAAGTTAGTTTATATGAATTGAATTGGTGTGTTTGAAGTTGTTGAATCGGTTATAATTTGTCTCACTTAGTTTATTGAACTTATAGTTGGTTATGTGAATTGGAAATATAAGTTAGTTTATGTGAATTGAATTGGTGTGTTTGAAGTTGTTGAATCGGTTATAATATTGGTCCCACTTAGCTTATTGAACTTATAGTAGGTTATGTGAGTTGGAAATATAAGTTAGTTTATGTGAATTGAATTGGTGTGTTTGAAGTTGTTGAATCGGTTATAATATTGGTCCCACTTAGCTTATTGAACTTATAGTTGGTTATGTGAATTGGATGTGAGTTGGAAATATAAGTTAGTTTATGTGAATTGAATTGGTGTGTTTGAAGTTGTTGAATCGGTTATAATATTGGTCCCACTTAGCTTATTGAACTTATAGTAGGTTATGTGAGTTGGAAATATAAGTTAGTTTATGTGAATTGAATTGGTGTGTTTGAAGTTGTTGAATCGGTTATAATATTGGTCCCACTTAGCTTATTGAACTTATAGTTGGTTATGTGAATTGGATGTGAGTTGGAAATATAAGTTAGTTTATGTGAATTGAATTGGTGTGTTTGAAGTTGTTGAATCGGTTATAATATTGGTCCCACTTAGCTTATTGAACTTATAGTTGGTTATGTGAATTGGATGTGAGTTGGAAATATAAGTTAGTTTATGTGAATTGAATTGGTGTGTTTGAAGTTGTTGAATCGGTTATAATTTGTCTCACTTAGTTTATTGAACTTATAGTTGGTTATGTGAATTGGAAATATAAGTTAGTTTATGTGAATTGAATTGGTGTGTTTGAAGTTGTTGAATCGGTTATAATATTGGTCCCACTTAGCTTATTGAACTTATAGTAGGTTATGTGAGTTGGAAATATAAGTTAGTTTATGTGAATTGAATTGGTGTGTTTGAAGTTGTTGAATCGGTTATAATATTGGTCCCACTTAGCTTATTGAACTTATAGTTGGTTATGTGAATTGGATGTGAGTTGGAAATATAAGTTAGTTTATGTGAATTGAATTGGTGTGTTTGAAGTTGTTGAATCGGTTATAATTTGTCTCACGTAGTTTATTGAACTTATAGTTGGTTATGTGAATTGGAAATATAAGTTAGTTTATGTGAATTGAATTGGTGTGTTTGAAGTTGTTGAATCGGTTATAATTTGTCTCACTTAGTTTATTGAATTTATAGTTGGTGTGTTTGGTTATAATTGGTGTGTTTGTATTGAATTTGCAGGATATTGTATTGCAAATAGATATGAGTCATTTCAATGTTAAAGACATTTATGTCTATGTTATTAGGAATGTGTCTGAAAAAATGTCTCATTTATTTTGATTATGATTATAACTTGTGCATTTGATAGGAGGAGTTTCAGCGGCTGTTGTCTCAGTCAGATATACCAGTAGACCCGGATGAGTTGGCTAAGTTGAAGCGTTTGTTGTGGGAGCAGGCTGCTGGAGGGCCCTATAAGAGTCGTGGTGTGTATGGGACAGGAGGCATAATTGACAATATGGTAGACTCTGGAGCTTCGACGAGCGTGAGCCTGTCTCCTGAGGCCCGTAGGATCATCCAACAAATGTCACAACAATTTGCAGAGCGGTTTGCACGACAGCAACAACTAATTGAGTACGTATTTAACCATTCTGGGATTCCAATGCCTCCACCTGATTGGCATCCGCCCGAGCAGGACCAGCCCGCCCAGCAAGGTCAGCCCGCCCAGCAGGACGAGAACGAAGATGCAGATGATGGAGAATGTCGAGATCAAGGAGACCACGTTTATGATAAGGGTTATTGACGAGATCTAGGTAATCTATGTTTTAATTAATGTGCAAAATATATTAGTTTTATGAATTAATTAGTAATCATTACCGTTTTTGATTTGTTAGGTACATTGTTCAGAGTTGGACTTGAAGATTTTGAGTTTACTGGACATTAGTGTAGTTTATGTAAAACATACATAAACTAGTGGTATGTTTTGATATATTTGGTATGTTTGACACTTTTAACTAACTTGGTGGATTGGGTTGACACTTTTAACTAACTTAGTGATATGTTTTGCTTTTGATATTTTGTATGTTTGTCACTTTTAACATTAGTGTAGTTTATGTATGTTTGAATTGGTGGATTGGAGTCTGAATTGAATTGGCAGGGAAGTATTGCAAATAGGAATGATAATGAAAATGTCAAATATTGTTAGAATTTGCGACGGAATTTTTTTTGGTAGTTACTGAATTTGCCACGGAATTTTTAACATTTGCGACGGAAATTTCAACATCTATTTATAAATTTTCAAATAATTTGCCACGGATTTGCTACGGAAATTTGCGACGACTTTGCCACGGAAATTTGCGACGGATTTGCCACCGAAAACTGTCAGAGTTTGTGACGACTTTGCCACGGAAATTTGCGACGGATTTGCGACAGAATATTGTCAGAGTTTGCGACGACTTTGCCACGGAAATTTGCGACGAATTTGCGACGTGTTTGCGACGGAGGGATTTGCGACGGGGAATTTCGTCGCAAACTCTTTGCGACGAGCGCTTTTGCCACGACATTTTGGCCGTCGCAAATTCCGTGGCAAATGCAAATTTGCGACGGGAAAAGCTGCATTTGCGACGGAAATTGCCGTCGCAAATGAGCGATTTTCTTGTAGTGAATAGATTTTGCCCAATAAGTTAATTTTCTTTAGAAAAATGTTTAAATTAGTCTTGTGAAAATATTCATAGACCTAAAGCCCGTTTGGATCGGCTTATTTGGGCTTATCTACTGCTATAAGCACTTATGAAACTGTTTGGGAGAGCTTATGGAAACAGCTTATGACTTGTTCATAAGCTGTTTTCAGCTAATTTCCATAAACTCCTCGAGTTAGCTTATGAAAATAGCTTATGACTTATAGAAAAATAATTTTAACATTATTTTATTGTTTATTATATAAACAGCTTATGCATAAGCACTTATACGATAAGTGCTTATGCCATAAGCTGCTAATTAATTAAGTTGTTTATCCAAACGGACCCCTATTTGGTCATCTAGAATAAAGTTTATCAACTTAGTTCTAAAAAATCACAAATATCAGTCAAGTTATTCTAAGATTGGGACTAATGTATTCATAATAGTATCCTAAAAACGACTAACTTTCTCATAATTGAAAAGGTTATAAAAGACAAAAATTTTCCCACAACATATAAACCTTTGGGTGACATAAATGTAACTTCTTTTGTATATGTTGAACTTAGAATTTTTCCTTATTTTGAGCTGGGGGGTAATTCCTTCACCTTAAATTTTATTTATAAAAAATACATTATTATTTTATATTAAAAAATTATATGACTATGTACAATTGACCCCAATACATGAAAAGAATTTATTTAGGTATACTTGGTAAAAATATTATTTGCCCCCATAAAAAAATAGGGTCTGCCCCCATATAATTTAATTATTTTTTGAATGTTTATACAAAATAATAAGAGATATAAGAGAGAATAATTGGTACTAATTTTATTATTTTGTTGTTCTAATATTTAATATTTCGGTCTTTTCTAACACTAAATAAACACAATAAGAACTTAAGTATTTTGTTTTACTTTAAGAGTTGAGGACAAAAACTCTTTTACAAAAAAATATAGACATGTTTGCTCTATAAAGAAATGAAAAGTGACAATTTGACCATTAAAAAAATTAAATATTAGTCAAACTAGTCTTTAAAGAGGACTAAAATGTCTCTAGAATTATTTTAAAAGAACTAACTTAACTGGTATTTAAGGACCATATTGATACTTTTCATACTTTTTCAAATTTTGTAAGTCTTTATTTTTTGTACAAGCTTGAGTATTTACTCTTTTTTATCGTAAAAATATTTATTATTATAATTATAATATTATTCTCTAAAAATATATGATATTCTTTGCCCCCACCGTCATAAATTCCTAGAAAAGATATTATAATTATAGTTTGATGTATCTATGTGTACCACTTGATATTTTTTCTTTTGAGGAAATACCACTTGATATTATTTATAGTTTGATGTATCTATGTGGTAACCTCCTAATTTAATACCCTACGATTGCACAAGGTCTCAAGATCAAATCATAAAGAAGTCACTTTAGAGAGTGGAATGAAGTTGCCGATTAACAATTATTCTCAAGACAATAACAAAGGGCTGATTTATGGGATAGTATTGTGAATTGTGATACTCGAGAAAAAAGTAAATTGAAAAAAAGGAAAAGATAAAAGAAATTTTATTAATCAAAGTGATTTAAGCTATTAGCACTGAGCTAGCACATCAAGTGTAAAAGAAAAAGATAAAAGAATTCGACATATTGTAAAAAATATTAGGGCGAACACTTATACTTTTTTGGAATTTGGTTGGGTATAGTATCATCCGATTACATTACATGATGATATATCATTTTTTATATTTAATTATATAAAAATAAAATTTAATTTTAAATTAATTTTATCTACATGATATTGATATCCAACCAAACTCAATAATACTATAAGAAAAAAAACTCAAAAGTAAATTTAGGACTTGAATATATCCTTTGAAATTAGTTCTCCAACAGGGTACATTTGTAAGATAGTTCACCTCTGCGGGAAAAATGTTGTCTGCTTTAATCTCTCTACTTACTAGATCTACAACCTAAACCCACATGGGCCTAATCTCTTGAGGTTGGAGTCTCTCTAAAATAGAAACCTCGTACATTAATATTAATTAATATATACATATATTTATATAAAAAAAGAAAAAAAATGGACAAAATCAAGTCAGAGATTCTTCCTAGCTCCTCAAAATGAAGATGGTCCATAAGGGTGTCTTGGTAATTTCATTTGAGCAAAGAAGTAAGAGACTCAAAAACATCTTGGTCACATGGAATTATAAGACCCTTTTCATGATCAAACCCAAATTCTTCTTTTGCTTGATGCAGAAGGTTTTGAAACTCGGGGTGACTTAGAAAATAGATAGGAAAAATGTACCTGCTTCTATTTTCTCCAACATATACAATAAAGTGTCCTTTAGGAACATCTAAACGAAGGCTTTGATCATCGTACCCTTGTTGTTTCTTCCCTAAACTTGAACATCTCTTGAGGATTTGTTTAATAAGTGCTTTTTGAGGAAAGCTAGTTGATTTTCCTAAAGCCATTGTGGATGGATGATTTGTGAAGGAGAAAAGGGAGCGTGGTGGGTATTTAACGTACGTGAATCAATATTTTGCAATAAAGATGAAAAGGGTACAAGGTATATGAGGGGGGTAAAAAAAGCCTTCAGCTAATTGAATAAAAAGTTTAATTTCTATACACATATACATATTGTGTAAAGAGTTTGGAGCTAATATGAGTTATGGAGAACATGTGTGGCCTCTTTGTCCTGCTGCTGTCTCGCCTCTCCTTATCGCAGATGCTATGGGGATCGAGCATGTTAGCCTCTAGTTTTCTTTTCTTTTCTTTTTTTGTTGCTTTCCCTTTGATCAAAAAAAAAAATTTGTGTATAGGCTTTTACAACTACCACCAATTACAATACACTGAGTGGTTGATTACTAATTGACTAATTAGTAATTACCAATTGACCAATTTCTCTTTGATGATGTGTAACCTCTAATTCGTAGATAGTGTAAAAAAAAACCTATACACCTATATAAATTTAATTTCTTGAATAAGTTCAATTTCAAGGAAATACTTCATTTTGCTAATTGAATTACACATATATAAATATAAGTCGACGTCAAAATTTTATTCTAACCTTCTTGATAAGTTCTATATTTTATCATGTAATAACTACTTGTCTACTGGTACCTAATTCAGACAATTTTTAATAGTTAAGAGTGGTTGCTTCTAGCTATTCAGTCACACTAATGACCAAACTAGTTGTGGATTTGTGTATCTTTTCACAAGGGCAAATGTCAAAATCTCAATATTTCTTTAAGAAGATAAACTGTTTCTTCGTTATATGATGAAAGAATTTGAAAATTATATCCAAAATCTTGCAATAATATATATTGACATAATTAATTAGTAATTATATTGTTTTTAAGAATCTAACTTAAATTCTGTCATAAAAAAGGATTCAACTTACATTTTTAGAGATATAATAATTAATTATGAATTTAACGTCCAACTCAAGGGTGATAATGAAGTTGAATTTTTGCTTGTATAAAAATCGAATTGATTTCTTTATGTGGCGTACAAGTCGATTTGTTTAACATGGAAATTGAAATGCTTGAGAGGTCTCAGTTCAAATTCCCACTAGTGTCCATGTGTGTTTGATTTATTTGAATGCGTGTAATTCATTCCCTAAAACTGGTATTTATAAGCAGCGTTGAGCACTACCTCACATCTGTAATGTCTCAACTAAGAGTTAGTCAATTAGTGGAGCGGAACCTAGTAACCACATTCTTAAATATTAGTCACATGTATTGCTCCTACTTGCTTAGTGTTGCACGTGTTTCTTCCTTAAACAACTTTTTCCTCCTTATACTTGTCCAACGACTTCTCATACATTAAGACGCGCATATTTTCTTCAAATATTTCCACATGATTCGTTAACTCAAAAATTTCCAAGCCCTTCACAATATTTCAACGATCCGCCCCAATTGAAAATCTCAAAGTATTTGACTAATCGGCTAATGACACTCATCATTCAATTGACCTCAACTCGACCAGCGTTTGTCGACTAATCCAATAACTTAACTATTTACCATGTCCAAAAAACGCTTTCAACTCGCTAGTAGTGTTTTAAGTGGCTTTGACCGTTCAATACTACTTTGGTTATTAGTTGAGCTACATGTGCCTAATAGAGGTGTTTTTCTTTTGTGGAATTGGAAAGCTCGCAAAAGGATTTATAATTTTACAAAAGTAAAGGATGTGCACGACTAGGCAATAGAATGATGGTTAGCAATCATTTTTAGGGTTATTTTATAATTTCTTACAAATAATACCTTCCTTTTTTCCCTGTATGCAGATGGACTAACAAACTGCACCCGTAAACTCACACTCACATAGTGTAAGAGTCATTTGATCAAATAGTTTAACAGAGTCTTTAAGAACAAAACAAAGTAAGAGACTAAGAGTAAAGGTCTAAACTAATTCTTGAGAAAACTCTGCAAGACATATTTAGTCTCTCAAATATATCATATAAAATCTCAAATATAATTCATATTTATTTTTTAAAGATTTTCTCCAAAACTAACTTACCCTACAATTGTGATTTTTAAAGAACACATTGGTATCTTTTGTTTGTGAAGGAACAAATTCGAGTTGATATTTTTTCTGGTAAAATAATTTAAACTTTTAATCAATTTTTTTGGCAAAACCTTTAATCTAAATTTAATTTATTTGTGAGTTATTTTAAAAATTAAAAATTTAATCGTGAGTTTAGTATAATGGTAGTATCAAGATGAAGTATCCAATCGCAATTGTATGAGATAATTTGAATATCTTCTACAACTACAGATTTTGGGTCTGATTCCAGCTCAAAAAAGTGTTAGAGAATATTGCAACTAATTGTAATTTTATCCTAGGATACCTCATTAAAAAAACAGCGGTGTTTGACTTTGACAAAATGTGGCTCCCCTACAAAACGGTGGGGCACTATCACTGAACCCCATATCTGCGACCGCCACGTGTCAAGGACACCGAACCAAAGTGGGACCCACAGTGCTTTAACCCTTTCCTGACAAGGACACACTTAATCCATCAAGTCTGTCGTGCTGACTACCATTTGCATTAGGGAGCAAAGATCCAATGAGTGATAGGATCTCAAATCGCCCCTGCAAAACCAGAATATCAAAAAGTGAGACTCAGTTCACTTGCTCCAACCACAAGAGCAAACATCTTGTTTATGAAGACGCGGCCATTAATATTTCCCTGAATATCAAAAAATTTTAAAAAAATGACACAAGAAACAAAACATAAATAAGCTTTTGAATTTAAACCAACGACCTAAAAGTATCTAGTTAAACGGATCATGACATTAGAGAACCAGAAAGATGAGAGAATCAGGCAAAAATACAAATAAAAGAAATCGTCTAGCCAAGGGAAAACCCTATTTCATCAAAAGTATAGATCATTTCTCACTCACAAGGGAATCTAGTGAACAATCAAATTTGTAAAGTTCACTAAAGAAGCAAGTGGAGAAAATGTAGTAATTAATCACAACGATATCTACCAGATTATGACTTAGAGTGAAGTGTGTACGTATTAATAAAAGGCATGCATAAAAAGTTGTCCAACAAGGAATATTAATAAAAAAGAAAACATAATTATCCAGAAGATGGAAAATAGAAGACAATACAGCAGTCATTCATTCACAATGTAAATTATTCGGTCCATGCATTTCAGATACTAATGTAGAATAAGTGCATACCTCTCCAGCTTTCACTGTGATGACATGGCGTGTAAATGACGACCCCACTGATCCTGCAAAAAATCCCATGACAGAACACCATTATATGAACATCAAATTTGGTCCGGATGAAACAGAGGATATCATGCACATTTGCAAACAACAGGACATGAAAATGATAAAATAGCTAAAGCCCACGGATATGCAAGTTGGAGTACTGATTTTCAAGCAAATAGGAAATTGCATTGTCAGGGGTAACAAAAATAAAATAAACAGAACAAATGAGAACAGCATACAAATATAACAGAATAAAAAAAACGTCGTCAATATATTGCACAAATATGTACGTTTTTTTAATTTAATTTCCATGTAGACGGCTGACATGAAATTACTTATAAGAGGTTTGAGAGACGTGACAATGTAGTGTAATTGCCAACACATTAAAACTAGACACATAAGCTATGTCACGTCAGCTCCGTTAAACAAAACTGACATCAAGGGAAAAAAATGCTAACGGAAGATACTTGGAGGACCAAAAGTGAGTGAAATTTTTTAAAGGAACTAAAAACAAAAAAACACAATATTTATAGGGACCAAACACATTTAACCATTTTCAAACAAGAGCAAACAAACAGCGAAATTCAGAATCATTTAGCACCAAGAACAAAAAAGATCACCAATATTCTGATTAATTCTTGGATTAAAGTGCACAAAGCAAATAAAAGATCGGACTATTTAATCCCTCCTGAAAAACCACATCATCAAGACATCAACATTAGAGCCTCTTCAAAGATAAAAATCCAAACATTCATTTGTAGATGATAGATGAAGGCATGGCAAAAAATCAACAGTACTAGCCTCGGGAATCATTACAAACTAATCTGAACATTAGTCCAAGGGTTTTCAAATTCATCTTAAATTGTTAATGGCTATTTAGTGACGTGAAAATCTAAAGAGATATCATCACTATCTAGAGATTACGGAGAAGTTAATTGTCTAAACAATAGTCATATTCATTATCGCTGCCATTGTCCTTGGCATTCATCTTAAATTTAGATTAGTTATTACTAGAATAATTAGATAGTTAACCAATACCGTTGACCAGTGAGAAATTTGATCCTAAGCGCGAATGGGGCTTAATCCTTCGTTGAACGCATTGAGACACTCTACAGGCAAGTACCAATGGTTTCAACCAAATACAATATTTACATGGCAGCAATGACTCTTTAATCTGCTGACGACACCTTCTTTCCAAACTCTCACTCAAATCCAGCTGAATAAAATATTCAACGTCTAGATATTCTAGGAGAGGACAACCATCAAGAATAGCAAGTAATCCGACAATAGTCATCTTGTTATAAGAAACCTCTAGACGACGTAAGCCCGACATTGATTTTGCAATCATGAATGCTTCACCATCTTCATCTTCAAGGGCCTCAGCAGTAGTATAACTATCGTAAAGTTTAAGTGATTTCAAATGTGGACAACATTGGCCAATAACTTCAAGGAAATCCTTAGAGAGGAAGTTATCTGTAAGGTCAAGTTCCTCTAATAGTGGAAGTTTGTTTGCAACTGCAATCAATCCTTCAACAGAAATTCCCAGCCGGCAATCTGCAAGCCGAAGACGTCGTAGGCGACTTGCACTGTAAAATTTGAAAAAATATATTGGAATTTAATGAGGGGAGATAAAGAAACATGATTCATTCATATATAAAATAATCTACTTTCTATATAATAAAATTATATGCTAGGAAATTAACATTTTCAGTACCCTCCTCATTTGCCACCTGTCCATTTTTAAGGTTATAATTGTAAATAATCAATTAAAGTCAAAAGTGATTCTATCTTTTACACTGCAGTCTGCAAAAGTTGAAACGGGCAGCTAGGAGTTCAAATTTAAATATCAAAAAAAGAAAAGGAAAGGAAAGACAGGAACGAAAGGTGAGGCCAAACGGTTTCGGCAAGAGAAAGGGAGAGAAGAAGACGGGAAAGGAAAAAGAAAGGGAGAGACGAATAGAAAAAGTTTCTGGGAAGAAAGAGCGATTAGAAAGATTGAAAAAAGGGAAGTTGTTTGACCCTGCCTACTGTTCTTATTCTTCCTCTTTCTCTCTTTTCTACCAGCAACAATGGGGATCTCCATGAACACCACCAACAACAATGCAACAGGAAAGAAGCGCAAATAGGAGAGATGATTTCAACATGTCACTTTGACTAATCAACTATCAACTTTAAAGTATGAGTGATTTCTCCTGCTTCACTGATCTTTTTTTCCTAAAAAAATCAATTGGCTTCCCAAACATGTTTATATCATCCGTCGCTTCCTTCATGTTGATAGTAGGATCTACTAAACCATGGTGACAAACATTTCCCACATGTGGTTCATCCAAAATGGTCGAACCAACAAATCTGTGATCTGATTCCCAGATGAAATCACCAGTAAAATATACCCTATTCCCGTCAACCCATGTGTTCTATTTTCTTCACTTTGAATTAAAGATCTGGAAGATGAGAGATATTTTAGGGTGCGAACCAGAACCTCTCACGCCGCCACCGCAGCGAAGCCGCAACGGAGTGGTGAGAGAGAGACCGGAGAGAGAGGGTGAGAGAGAGAGAGAGAACCAGAGAGAGAGAGAGAGAGAGAGAGAGAGAGAGAGAGAGAGAGAGACTGCGATTGTCTTCTCTGCATAAGGACTAATATCAAAAAAAAATTGCAAATAGTTAATTAAAAAAATAAAATTTATAGGGACTAAAACCAAAACACCCTATATTTGCAGGGACCAAAAACATATTTAAGCCTAAACTTGAAAAGACACTGCTTATAGTGATTTAAAGGCATGATGTTATAGTTTGACACTTTTTTTAATTAATGTGGCCTTTTTTTATTGCTTCTATCACACATGAATGGGGTTTATATGCATAGGGAGTTTCAATAGGGATTTACTTTACTTTTTCAGTGTCACAGATGTGTACTCCATTGATCTTCAAGATAGTTCAAACCATGAAGTAGCAAGCAATGAGTGGCTGCAAAATGGAACTGCACAATTGCAGAGTAATAGAGAAAGAGACTCTTGCAGACCTTGGATAAGGGAAAAAGAGCTTTATGTGAAGAACTTATGTGCAAGAGCTTTATGTGAAGAACTTATGTGCTCTTCCCTAAATATCTAACAGTTTATCACATTCCTATATATGATTCCATTTATTAACTTATTTACTAAATTAAGTATCATAAGTGTTAAAAATTCACTTGGCAGCTACCATGAAAATACGTTAGGGGCAAAGATAAAATCAACGAAGGAATACAATTTGATACAGTAAGTTTACATGTTGCTCATATTCACATATGTGTGTCATCAGTTATAGTTTCTGAAACACTGTTTGAAACTTTAAATACTTCGTTTTGCATTTTCAGATATTCCGATGTTTTGGCCCATAACTATGTTTCATTCTAACTTATGTTTGCAAGAAACATAAGTTACTAGCTGTTTTCCGTCAAAAAAAATTACTAGCTGTTTATATTAATATATACCCTACAAATTTGATGCTCACTTCTCAACCAAAAAAAAAATTTATTTGATTCTTATTAGGTTATAAATTCCTAACCAATGAATACATAACGGATGAATGATGTACATCCATCCTCAATTACTTTTTTATCAGACAATTCATCTTGCATGGAACACTTTTATCTAATTTTAAATTTTTTAAAGTATTGATGACTTCGTGGCAATTTATAGCAATGTCAGTGTCACCCGTACGAATGCATGGGTTTAGTACTAGTTTGCGGTACCGGATACATAAAACTCGAGCAGCATCTATTCAGTTATTTCGAATAGATGCACTAAAAAAAATTTGAGTTATCACATGTGCAATCATTCTATAGACAAAAAAATAGACAGGCTAGTTTGGATTGGCTTACTTTTGAGCTTATGCAAAGAAATAAGCTTGTATGTACTTTCATAAGCTTATCAAGGTTGTTTATTAGAAAAAAGCTTATGGAGATTCAATTTACGTTAGTGAGAACTTATGAATTAACATAAAAGCTTATTTATTTGCATAATTTGTTTTTCATAAGCTCACAAATAAGCCAATCCAAATGGGCGCATAGATGAGATGCAAAAACTTGAATAAATGGAAAGCGAGAAAACATCCAGGAATAAGATCCATTAGTAATTAAGTTTGGTGCACTTGAAAAGCAAGAAAGAAAAAGAAAATGGTATTACCGATCAGCTATGAATTTTAGTAGATCATCCGTGCAAAACCAATACATATCAATTTCTTCCAGATGACCGGAACTTCTTGCAACAACATGGCGACAGATCTTATCACAGAAATAGCTTCCAAGGGAGAAGAAGTCAGTCATGCGAATGGTGCGCCACATGAGAGGATCCTTGCAGATGTTCCACCATAGAGGACAAACTAGACAAGCACTCGTCACTATTTCAACAACACCAAGCCTCTCAAGGATGTTACTTGTCACTTCTCTTGGAAGTTCAAGCCAATTTGGCCCGGTTGAGATCTCACCTTCAGCTTCTTTATGTGGCCCAGAACAAGCCATCACTGTCATGGAAACAAAATGAGCGGAACTTATTTAGTTTGCACCTACTATATAAATTTTTTGGTTACATCACCTACTATAATTTATACTAGCACTATACCTAGTATTCGTTCGTTTGGGAGTGAATCCTACCATTTACTAGTAATCTAGGGTTATCCCTTAAATACTTTTTTGCTCTATTGAATGACATCTAACTTTAGCACAAGAGAGGTTCAAAAAAGTAGCAAAAACAATAAAAGAACCCTCCATCGTAAAACCAAGCATTTCATTACATAGAAAATGGATAGAACTCTTTAGATAATAATAACAAGTCCAAACAATTGCTTGGAAGCAACCATCCGCAAATGCTACTGCAGAGTATTAATTTTATTCGCTTGTAAAAAATGTTGTTTATTGTTTTCCCAAAGAGAAAAGATGAACCAATTGACTGAAAAGAAAAACACTCAAAGGCATGATATATCTCCAATAGATTCCATCTGTGTGTCAGAAATACAGACCAATTGTTGCAATCCATATGTTGTGACATGTTATAATCAAGGTAATCAATATCGCGATTTTAACAGTAAAATCATACGATTTTACAATATTACTCACCGTCAGCGAGTCACGGCCTGAACAGAATCGTAAATGTAGCAGAATCTTACGATACTCGCAGAATCGCACGATTTTACAAACAAAATTGTGATTTTCTGAGCAGAGTCACAGGACGGATGAAGTGTGGAACCGGGCCGGGTTTGTGCGACCCATATAGTTTGTGCAAACTGACATGGTGTTAGCGGCCACAATTCGTGGCGAGATCGCATCGGAAGAAGAGTGTGAAGAAGAAGAATTGCTGCTGTAGACCATGAGATGGCCCAACCAGTCATGCAAATCTACTATTTCGTCCCATACTTGAAAGGGCACTAACATAATGATTTACGATGGGACAAAACCAAAACGACGGTTCAGTCACATCCTCCCTCACATGATTATTGTTCGGTCTAATATTTAAAATGCGAAGCATATACAGCAGCATATTGAGCATTTTTCAGAAAATAAACTCTCGAGTTCTAAATTCAGCCTCTTTTGGCTTGGTTTGACATCTAAGGGTGAATATTGAGTTATAAACTTTATTGTGGTCCCATAATTTTTACTTTAACAACATAAAACTGAGGTAAATGCATTGGAATTTAAAAGTTTATCGGATTTGGCTTTGATACTCAAAGTGTACTTATGTTTATTAGTAAGCCCCACTCTCAACTTACCCTTTAGGAGTTAAATTGTCACCAATCTTTAAAACCAAGTTTTTTTCCACATATGGGAATTGGAAATAAAGAGTGTGTTTGTATAGTAGTAGAATAAGAGAACTATCTGTATCCATATGGGAAGACAAAGCAACACTAGTGATGCAATTAGAAAAACAACTACAATTATATGCACCTTGCTCAATCAAGAAAACAACCTACAAACTAAGTTCAAATGTTCAAACCTTTTGAAGCGAGAACCACCAGAGAAAAATAAAAGCAACAAGGGTAAGACAAATAAAAGGAGTGGAATATGGTGAATGACATACCTCCTCAATGTGAGCGCCGTACAAAAATCCCAATTTAGAAAACCTAAAAATAAATATTTTGGAAAGGAGATTATTCTGCACAAGGAGAGGAGATGATTGATCTTTTGTTCAATCAATCAACCATAACCCGTTTTCCTTGGTTGATCTCCTTCGCCTTCTTTTTTTTCTTTGGGTCAAACGGCTACTGGTTTCAAAGTTATCCTCTAGGTTAGAGATGATTGTAAATATGAAATTGTTTGAGGAGCTTATGAAAATATTTAGGATGATTGTAATATTAGTTACTGGGCCTGTTTGGATGGGCTTATTTTGGTTTATCTACTGCTATAAGTATATATGAAATTGTTTGAGGGAGCTTATGAAAATAGCTTATGATTTGTTCATAAGCTCCTCTAGAGAGCTTATGAAAATAACTTATGACTTATACAAAAATATTTTTAACATTATTTTATTGTTTATTATATAAACAGCTTATGCAAAAGCACTTATGTCATAAGCTGTTAATTAAATTGTTTATCCTAATTAAGTTGTTTATTAGATTTTTAGTGGTGTTTTTATAGTTTTTAGATTAGTTTTGACTCTTTAACGAATTTTTAGTAGTGTTTTTATAACCTTTCTTAAAAATTTTAAATAAAAAACAGTTATTTTTAATACACAAAGTGGATTTAACGCCAACCCAAGGTAAATCCGCTTTTAAAAATGACAAAAACGGATTTATCTTTTATCTTTTAAAAGGTAAATCGGTTTTACATTTTTTTTTTGGAAATCAGATTTATTTTTTAAAAGATAAATCTTAGTGAATTTTTGAGTTGGGGTATGTTTGGGTTTTTAAATTTCGTGATGGGTAATTGCGTCTTTTTCGCTGGGTCTGTGGGGGTATAGTGTCAAAGGGTGGGGGTACAAAAAAAATCCGATTAACGAGGGTACAGTGTCCCCCTCCTCCTTCTCTTCCCCAACCGGGTTTATCTACTGTTATAAGTATATATGAAATTGTTTGAGGGAGCTTATGAAAATAGCTTATGATTTGTTCATAAGCTCCTCTAGATAGCTTATGAAAACAACTTATGACTTATACAAAAATAGTTTTAATATTATTTTATTGTTTATTATATAAACAGCTTATGCAAAAGCACTTATGTCATAAGCTGTTAATTAAGTTGTTTATCCTAACGGGCCCATATATGAAGATGAAAATACTTATGCAACTTTTTTTGTGAGAAAACAGGCACAGAGGCCCAACGAGAACACTAGATTAGTGAGATTTTTTTTTTACCCTCACATAATTTCTAAACCCAAAAATACCTCTGCCCAACTAAAATTTGCTCGAATTTATCTCCCAATGGGTAAATCCGTTTTGCAAAAATAACAAAGCGGATTTACCTTAGGTGGGGGTTAAATCTGTTTTGTTATATTTACAATTGCATTTACTATGGGCAGATAAATCTGCTTTTAAATTAAAATTAAAATTAATTTTTTTCAAAAAAAAATAGATATGAATTTCGGCCGCTTTTTTGGTACTGTTTAGTGTGTAATTTGTTAACACGTGACGATGTTGTACGTCAGGTAAATAACTTAGGCTAAAAAATCGATTTTCGGGCAACCTACTCAGATTGTAATGAAACCACAGTCATTAAATCCGAAAAAAAAACAGGGATCATAACTCCTCAAGAAATGACTTCTTTCAGGACAAAGGGACTCAAAATCCCAAATTTCATCGTTTACTATTTTTTTTATTAAATTTTTAAAATTTTCATATCTCCAAAAAATCTAAAAAAAAATTCATGACCTTGTTTTGGTTTTATTAGATTTTTAGTGGTGTTTTTATAGTTTTTAGATTAGTTTTGACTCTTTAATGGATTTTTAGTAGTGTTTTTATAACCTTTCTTAAAAAATTTAAATAAAAAACAGTTATTTTTAATACACAAAGTGGATTTAACGCCAACCCAAGGTAAATCCGCTTTTAAAAATGACAAAAACGGATTTATCTTTTATCTTTTAAAAGGTTAATCGGTTTTGCTTTTTTTTTTTTGGAAATCAGATTTATTTTTTAAAAGATAAATCTTAGTGAATTTTTGAGTTGGGGTATGTTTGGGTTTTTAAATTTTGTGATGGGTAATTGCGTCTTTTTCGCTGGGTCTGTGGGGGTATAGTGTCAAAGGGTGGGGGTACCAAAAAAACCGATTAACGAGGGTACAGTGTCCCCCTCCTCCAGTTTGCTCTCCTCCTCCTCCTCCTTCTTTTCCCCAACCGGGTTTTCAGCCGGTGACAGATGCAAAGGTGGCCCAACATTTTGTGGCTCGGCGTCAGGCTCAGATTTCTCCTCTTACGCCCGAGGAGTCACAGAAGTTAGATGAGGCCCTTCACGGTGGGATCCTTACTGACTCCACCTAGCTCATGGATCTAGGCTCCCTAGTTTTCAGGCTAGCCTCCCAAGAAGGCTTGCAGGAGCAGAGGAGGGGGGCTCTCAAAGACATAGCCTACCGTCTCCCAACAATCTCTCAAGCCTATTCGGCAGCCAATGTCGTCCAAGTCGCTACCCAGAAGACATTAAACTGCCTGAATGCCCTGCAAACCGAACAGAAAATGCTTCTTACCAACTATGGCGAAAAGGTGGCGAAACGTCAGTCAGCACTGATCGAGGAGGAGGCCACTAGGCGCCGCATTGGAGAGATCAGGGTCTTGTTGACGGGGCTCCAGCAAGAACTGGAAGTTTTGCGCATTCAACATGAAGCAGCCGCCAGCAGATTTTGGAAGGTTTCTGCAGAACAGTCTCTCATTTATAACCAGAATAAGCCATTGGGTCACCACATTCGATAAGTAGAGTCTCAACGGGACGTTTTCGTCTATGACAGACACCGTGGCCAAAGTGGAATGCAATTGGCCAACGCCTTGTGGGAGAGCTTTCGCATTCGTCTGGAAAACACCCTGCTGTTGACCCTGCCGCTGCCAATCCTAAGCCCGCAGAGGCCGTGATTGATGTTGTAAACCCTGTTGTTGATGAAGAGAGGGTTAAGGAAGGGTAGCACCTTATATTTTGTACTTCTTCGGATATCACTAGATTGTCGGTGTGTGGCGAGCCACTTCTGACAATGTCATAGTTTTAAATCCAATTTTCTTTTCCCTGCATATTTTCTAATAGAGTAGGATAATACGCTTTAAGATACTTGTCATTCATCTTTGTTTCGAATTCTTCTCCGTCTAGAGTGATTAGACGATATGCCCCGCAGTGATACACTTCACTGACAATGTAGGGCTCGTTCCAATTCGGGGACCACTTGCCCAACTGGGTGTCTTTCCTCCCAAGTGGCAAAATGACCTTCCATACTAGGTCGCCTTCAACAAACTTCTTTGGTTAGACGTCTTTGGTTATACCCCCCACCTTATCATCCATACCCCCATAAATCCCAAATTGGACGAAAATGGCCTTCAGTTTTTTTTAAAAAATTGAACTTTCCGGATTTACAGCGTAAATTTGGAAGGGGAAAATTTGGAATTTCTGGATTTACGTCAAAGGGACGTAAATTCGGAATGTATTTGGCTTCCGAATTTACGTCCATTTGACGTAAATCCGGAAATTTCAAAATTTTCCCTTCCGAAATTACGCTGTAAATCCGGAAACTGCACCCCTCACCCATTCCATTCCGAATTTATGATGCATTTGAGGTAAATTCGGAAGACAAAAAAAAAACCAAACATATATTCGATTAAGTTAAAAAGCGTTATACATTGACATTCAAAATACACTTAAACGAACAGAGGCATAACACACGAAATAGACGAAAATGATAAAAACATAACAAGAAAATGGGAAGGAAAATATTTAAATTTAGAAAACATTCTCTCACGAGAATTAACCCAGCCAACACATTCATTCTAGCAAAAAAATATTTAAATTTAGAAAACAAAAAAAAAAACATTTAAATAGGAAAAAAAAAGAGAGCATTGATACGTAGTACGAAGGCTTTCATGTAGGGAAAAGTAACCCAACAACAAGCAGCCGTACATTTCGTTTCGTACTACTGAGTCTTGACCGTACGTGGCATGTGCAAATCACATGCGACCTCATCCCTGTGAAGTGGGAAGTAGCAGAACAACGCCGCATCCATTTGGAAATTCCAAGGGGGAATTCAATTCAACTCACTCTGAAAAATAACTAACACAAAATTATTTGATACGATGAATTTGTTGGCTGCGAAGCCCTCTTTCAGACCTCAATTGATATCTTCTTCTTCTTCAACTTCTACTTCATCACCTTCATTTTCTCCCGCGTCATTCCGAACTCGTTCGCCCTCATCAATTAGCTTTCCCAGAAATTCAGCTCATAAAGGAAAATTATCTTTCAAAGTTGAAGCATACGATTCATCCAAAAATGAAACTCCCAATCCTGCTGGTGACTCCAAACCCCCTAACGGCACCCTGGTATTTCTTCTTCACGTTTCAATTTTTGTTGGAAACTATGTATTTTTGAATTTTATACTATGCTCAAAACCCTAGTGATAATTTTGATTGATAATTTAAGTAAAAAAAGTATTTACTTTTGTCTAAGTTGTTATATGATTCAGTTTCGGATTAGTGATTATTTATATGTGTTGAAATTATCAGTCAAAGAGCAGGAGAGAAATCTTACTGGAATATGTTAAGAACGTGCAGCCAGAATTTATGGAATTGTTTGTGAAAAGAGCATCTCCAAAGGTATAGTGTTGTTTTGTTATGAATATGAGTGACTCCTTTAATTTGATTGCCTTGTAAAAGTGACTATTGGTTTTCATGCCACACTCTCTTAGTGAATGGTACTTCTTTTGGTGATCAGGTTGTGGATGCAATGCGACAAACAGTGACAAATATGATTGGATCACTTCCCCCCCAATTTTTTTCTATAACGATTACCACTGTAAGATGACGAGCTTCTACCCTTTCTTAACTAATTTTGAATATCATTTCACGATATAGTGATAAGCAGTTTCTACAAGTTGATTATGTTTGAGTGGATGACTCATGGCTAATATATTGGTTACTTAGATGAAATGTATATATGAACCGAGTGGGAAAACTTGTTCTAGTCCCAGAAAATTGTGTTTTCAATCATCATCTATGATGCCCATATACTCCAGAAATGGAGAAGTGTCCGAGTTTGACATGTCTGACATATATCCGATCAAAGATACAATTGTGATCCAGATATGACATGACATTTTTTACTTACTTTTCAACCATTTCAACTCCGCTTCTTTACTTCATCTGGCCCTCCCTCCCGACCAAAAAGAAACGTGTCACTCATTCCATACCGAATAGCACACCAAAATGAATGCACTCTTTACTGGTCAGGGCTTGTAATCCTGTGCAGGGCCATTTTTGTTCTGGTTTGTGCTTCCTGTATTGCTGAGCTGTGGCTGTATTTGGTGTATCTGTTTTATTGTTCCGCTTCATACCTTTTCTACATTCCCATATTCTTATTTTGCTGCTCAAGCTTTTTATTAGCTCCACTCTTTTGTCAGCCTTTGGAGTGCCGAGTTGTAGAGTTCTGATCTGTTGAGTCGTGTAGCCATTGCTCATTATTTGTTCTGTTTTTGTTGTTGTACTTGCTCTACTCTCGCAGTTGTATTTCGCGCATCTGCTTTTTTTGAGTTCAGGTGTTCTTATTTTACTGTCCTAAGCCTTTCTTGTACTCCTTCCATCTCCTTACAAATATTGTGCATTTATGTTATATATTTATATACGTAAATCTGTTAATGTATCTAGGCTGTGCCATATCTTAATTTTTAAAAGAATGTCTCGTATCCGTATTGTACCCATATCGTATTATGCATCTGCGCCTCTTAAAATTCACTACCCCCTTTATATGATTGGTACAGACATATTTTTTTAGAGAATTTACAAATCCTCCGAATTCACAATTTCGAAAAAACTCAAAACTATACTTATTACCTTTGCTGCCATTGTTATTTCCTAACATTCTTTGAGTAAGCCACAATTTCAGAGCCTTTTGTGTGTTCCACCTTTACAATACCTTTATATTTCTCCACGTTCCTAGCTTATTTTAGTGGAAAAACTTGGTTGCTTTTATTCAGGTAGCTGAAAACCTCGCACAGCTTATGTACAGTGTCATGATGACTGGATACATGTTCAGGAATGCACAATACCGTTTGGAACTGCAAGAAAGTTTGGAACAAGTTGCTCTTCCTGATGTGCAAGACAAAAAGGTAACATTATTTCTCTTCATTCCCTGAATAGGATTAATTTATGTAGACGATATCTAAGTAAAGGTATGTAACCCATTCTGGTTGACAGATGGCTTATTTGGACCTTTTGGTTCAGTAGTTTCTTTCATTTAATATCTTTGACTATTTAGAATATAAGAAAGAAAAATAATATAGGACTTTCGTTAGTCTTTTTTTTTTTTTTGGTAAGATTTGTTTTGTTTTGTTTTTGTTAGAAGGACTTTCGTTAGTATGGGATGGGCTAGGAGAAAAGAAATAGCCTTGTTATTCGGTAGACTAGTTTCAGGCCCAAGAATGAAGTGTATTAAGGACTTTCTTGATTGTTGATAGGATCCTGAATTTCTCATCTCTCAGATGAACAATAATAGAACAATATAATTGTATTAATGGTGATAAAACTGAAATTACAAATGTGAATGATAAACTAGGCAATTCGAGAAGCCTAGGATCTCCTAAAGGCACTTATAGAGGCCTAATCTCTCCCATAGGAATAACTTCCCAAATTCATACTTGGTTAATGATTCTAATCCCTCAACTCCTATTAATAACCTCCACTCCACTAACTCACCACTTTCCCTCCAATTTGCCACATAAGCAAGTTGGTTACAACGAATTCCCTCCCTAAGCCATAATCCCCTACATCTCATATATCTAATTTCCCTCCCTACATTACATTTACTTAAGATCGTATCAATACTCCCTCCTAAACATTCACCTTGTCCTCAAGGTGAAGATACCAAAGACAAACAATTAATACTCTTCCACCCGGATCCCATAGCTTGAAGCAAGTTGTCCCAATAATGCAAGAAGTCGAGTAATGTTCACCCGGATCCCATTGCTTGTGATGTCTTTCTGCCATGGCGGTTCTTGAAGATTCCCCCCTTTGAATCAAGTGCTCAACCATAAGTTTGTGCCACTCAAACTTAGCAATACTAGAAATATTTTCCTCATATTCTTTCAAGAATTCCATCAGCTTATTTTC
This sequence comes from Astragalus glycyphyllos, assembly GCA_963573325.1. Lineage (NCBI taxonomy): Eukaryota > Viridiplantae > Streptophyta > Magnoliopsida > Fabales > Fabaceae > Astragalus > Astragalus glycyphyllos. The sequence continues at coordinate 96,167,892 of OY754307.1, forward strand.
CATCATTTTAGTTGAATCACTAATAAATCCCATAAGCCACTCATAAAGTAAATCAACTACACCCTTTGTAATTTTAGACTCACTGTGCAAACAATGGTTAGTGTGACCCCATGCTTGAGATTCAACTCCATCTCCAAAGACAATTCCTGCATGCAAACATTGGTTTCCTTTTGCCACACCAATTTCAGCTCCTATGCATTGCTTCCAATTCAGAAATTCATGAGCACTAGGAAGTTGCTTTTTATCTTCTATTTCCCCTGCTCTTTTCAGCCACTTCTTCTCTTTATTACATTGGGTAGCCTGCTGCTGTTGTGGTGTTTGGTTTCTATGGCATGCACATGTGGTGGCACCTTCCAGTATGCTTTCACCTTGTTTAATGCCACCTGGATCCCACTTATGGGCAAATGGAGTCATTACCAAAATTGACACATGTATTGATTGCATTAATCCACTGCCACAAATCCTACCGACCTCCATTAGTAACTTGACTATTTTACCAACTCCTTTAATTTGCAGCTGAACACCCTTGCAAACAACGCACGCTATCAATCCCTACTTCTTGGATTTCACTCAGTTTAAGCAAACTAGTGTCACAGTTCTCCACTTTCCTTTTTTCTTGCAACACCCCCTCTTTACTAGTAAAGGAAGTAGAAGTGATAAAAAGAGTTTGGGCTTGGGCCATTTTAGATGAATTCAGATCCACTTATTAAAACTGCAATCAGACCCACTTATTTTATTTTCCCCTTTCTTTTTTTCTTTTAACACCTCCCTCCCAATATGAAATAAATCAGACTTACTAACCAGCATTTGGGCCAGGCCCAAAACGATGTCAACAAGATCCACCTTCATAGCAAAGCATTCAGCCCTTAGCTTCCTTCTCTTCGTCCATTCTGCTTGTAACTCCTCATTTTCTGTAATTTGGGCAGGTGTAGTAACAAATAATGGGCCTGACCCATTGGTATAGTCCAGAAGCCCAATTCCCATGAGATCCAATCAGCGCTAGCCTCATTCCCTTCACACTCTCTATCGCTGAAGATCAACGCAAGAGAGAGAAGTGGTACTCCACCATCACGATCTAGTCCCACCGCCTCCACGGTGACTCCGTCGTCTTCCTCCTCCGGCGGCCGACCCCAGTTTTCGTCGTCACGGACCCTCTCGTCGCAACCTTCATTCGTGAGAGAGACAACCTGCTTACTCGATTCAAGAGGAACGCAGCCCTCCCCCATGGTTTCGCCAACCTCTGACGTCTCCGACGACGCATTGTCCAACGTCGATTTCTCCAGCGGCGGTTTCTGGTCACCATCGTCCCAATAGCGCGCACCGTACTTGTCACAGCCACCTTCGCGTTTACTGTTACTCATGTCGTGCTCTGTTTTCGATTCGTCTCCTTCCTCTTCCTTCGGAACTTCTGATTTTGTAACCGCAACCAAGAGGTTTCCCTCCTGCGTTTCCGTCTTCGCAGCATCCACGGCTTCCCGTTCATTCATCTCCACTAGATCGGAAGGAATTTCTTCACTCCAGTCATCAATGTCTCGTTTCTTACTTGGCTCTTCCTCTTCGTCTGGTTTTTGTGTTTTGGCAGTAACATAAAACTGTTGCAACCATTCCAATTTCATTTCTAAATAGATCTCGAAATCCTTTTCTGAGAGTTCATCGCACGATGCGTGATCATGCCGCCATCGACGTCCTCCATCGTCTTTCGTTCTGCGTTGCAACTTGCAAGTCTCGCTTGATTTTGTCAAGCTCTTCCTTCCATTCTGGTTTGCTGTGCGGTGCTTGTTTCTCCAGAAATTCTTCGGTGGCAGCAACTTTGTTCTTCCTTTGAGCACTTAGGATCGAGTGCTCTGATACCAATTGATAGGATCCTGAATTTCTCATCTCTCAAATGAACAATAATAGAACAATATAATTGTATTAATGGTGATAAAACTGAAATTACAAATGTGAATGATAAACTAGGCAATTCGAGAAGCCTAGGATCTCCTAAAGGCACTTATAGAGGCCTAATCTCTCCCATAGGAATAACTTCCCAAATTCATACTTGGTTAATGATTCTAATCCCTCAACTCCTATTTATAACCTCCACTCCACTAACTCACCCACTTTCCCTCCAATTTGCCACATAAGCAAGTTGGTTACAACCAATTCCCTCCCTAAGCCATAATCCCCTACATCTCATATATTTAATTTTCCTCCCTACATTACATTTACTTAAGATCGTATCAATTGTATTTCTGCTTTATTGTTTTTGAAATTTTATTCTATAGAATAAATTTTAAAGATTTGTTTTTCAGACTAAAACGAAAAAAGAATCCGTTTGGTAATATTGATTTGAAATTAGTTGTAGAGATGAGAAAAAAAAACCACTTGATAAGTTTTTATTGAGAACAATTTTAAAAACAAAAAATAGAAAACCCATTTGTTTGTATTTTAACTTATTTTCATGGATAAGCTTTAACATTATATTTTTTCTAAGACCTAATGTTTTTTTCTCACTTATTTACACACTTTCCATTAATGAGAAAAATCTTCTTGTTTTTGTTTAAAAGTAATAAAATAAGAAACGGTTCTAGAAAACAATTATCGCAAAAGAAACTATCAAATGAATTTTGTATTTTTTAGTTTCTAATATCAAAAAGTAGTTTTTAAAAACACTAATCAAACAGAGCCTATGTCTTCAGAATTTGGTATTCAAGAAATCGCTTTGATGGCTTAATAGCCGTGACATCTTCCTTTGAAGACCCACAATGTCGTCATGGCAGAAAGTAAATGTTTAGCTTGTAAATTCTTCAATTAATACTAAAAATGTTGCAGGATATTCCAGACTATGCACCTGGGACACAAAAGAATGTTTCAGGCGAAGTCATTCGATGGAACAATATTTCTGGGGCTGAAAAGATAGATGCTAAAAAGTACATTGAATTACTTGAAGCGGAGATTGAGGAGCTGAATCGACAAGTTGGGAGACAATCCAGCAATGCACAAAATGAACTGTTGGAATACCTAAAATCTCTTGAGCCTCGAAATTTGAAGGTTAGTTCTACTTTCCTTTCTCAATTATAAAATACCTAAGCTGATGTGTGCTGTCTGCTTAGCATACACTTCTACATCTTGATATGTACTGTAGTTTTATTGGGATTAATTCTAAAAATATTGGCTCTTCCCAAATTTATTATCCAATGACTATTGTGTTTTGCAATTGTTGAACCAGTATTTTGAGTATCTGGAATTGCATTTCTGTCCTGATCTAGGTATTAGTGTGGTGTTTATGTACTCACCACACCTGTTGTTGATTTACTAAAGTAGGTAGGTGCTTCTATTGCTTTGATCGGAATCCCATTCAGATCATTAAACTTAATAATTTCAAGTTTTCCTCTCATTCTCTTTGGTTAGGATTTAGGAGCATTATTTATTAGAATATGTCGATTATGTGCATAACCCATAACCCTTCATTACCATGTAGGATTTGACTAGTAGTGCCGGGGAGGATGTTGTGCTTGCAATGAATACATTTATAAAGCGGCTAATGACTGTTGCAGATCCTAGTCAAATGAAGGTATGCTGCCTCAATATCTCTCAAGTTTTGATCTGTCTTTTTCCACATCCCATCTTTGAATAATTGAACTCGTAGCATGTGGTCTTCAATGTGAAGATGTTTTTTTAACAGTAGGAACAGAACTCGTTACTCCGGGGTTTACAACACACACACACACCGTGTGCACTAACCACTTGTGCTAGACCACAGTAGATGTTATTTTCTCTTTGAACTTGAACAATTGAACTTGTAGTACATGTGACATAGGAACTAGTATCTTTATTACAGTATAGAATGCAGAACTTGGATGGTCTGCACCTCCGAATACCCAAAGGCTCTTCCTCTCTAAGTTGACAAGATACCCCCCTCCCAATCCTTTCCTCTTATCTATATACATCATAGTCTAACCCTTTAATCAACTCTCTAACTAACTACGGGGTAACCTATTAGAAGGCAACCACTACTAAACTCTTCAAATTGATTTATGGACCTATGTGTAATTTTGAGAGGGTTAACTGCCTTCTCTTTGCTGTAGGTAGTATCATTTCAGACTCATGCATAACTTGCTTAAATTTTGATTTTTCATAGACTAGTGTGACTGAGACTAGTGCATCTGAACTCGCCAAACTGCTTTATTGGCTAATGGTGGTTGGATACAGCATTCGCAACATTGAAGTTCGTTATGACATGGAAAGAGTACTTGGAACTCCTCCAAAGCTGGCTGAATTGCCGCCAGGTGAAAATATTTAAGCAGCCTCGACAAAGTCGGTCATCGAAATACGTTCTCCCCAAGTTGGAGCCAAATGCTCAAATTAGATTTTGCATTTTTATGTTGATTGGTTGAAGGTTCAGTCATGACCTACAGAAGGCTGTGTTTTTCAGATGCTCCGAACTATTGGTCTCCTTATAGTTAATGTATGGAATGACCTCTTTTTTTGGGTAGAATGAAACTTAATTGTGTTTTTCATATGCTCCGAATTATTGGTCTCCTTATAGTTAATATATGGAATGACCCTTTTTTTGGGTAGAATGAAACTTAATCCTAGTTATGCTAACAATATCCCGTTGATTCCTTTAGTGCAGATATACCATCTATGATTTATGTATAACTTTTTTGACACCCTAAACTATGATGAATTATTTAAATACAACAAGGACTACTGGTTTGTGTCTTTGTGGCTGTCACATGGTTGGGAACTTCACACTTCCTTAGTTGATCGCTCTTACACGCAAAGAACCCACTCAATTCTTTTTTCTTTTTGAAAAGCATGAAATGTATGTTCCTCCTTTCTCACGTACGTTAAAAATCGGAAATCCTTTATGTTCCAAGTTAGGATAAAGATTCTCACTTACTAAATGGGGGAGAATCACAAATACGCTTAAGATAGGAGTGAGAAAATAATGATTATCTGAATTGGAAAATCAAATAGACACTTTGCTGGATCATTAACTACACTCGCTAAGTGTGGTATAAAACTATATTAGCTACTACTTTTTAGGCTTCATTTGGATTTTCTTATGAACAACTTAGTCTAGGTTTGGTTCTGCGGCGGCGAGAATTGATTTTAATAGAATTGATTTTGTAAAATTGATTTTCGTTAAAAGTGAATTTAATGTAACGTGATTTTTGTTTGGATACCTTAACGAAAAAGTGATTCTTACGAATAGGTGTTGTTTGGATACTTTAACGAAAAAGTGAATTTAATGTCTACACTCCATCGAATGCGTAAGTCAATTATCCAAAACATGCTCTTGCTTTATCATGAGCTTCGGCTCAAGAATGGTAACCAACATATGCAATTAAATTGTCCAAAAAAAATTGTGACAATGCTTATGTTATATGGATGCACCGATGCGCCTTCAATTTTGGTCCTTAAATCAGGTAACTTGAACAAAAAAAAGAAGAAGTTACATTAGGCATGTGTGCGTATTGACTACAACGCAACGGACAACTAATTTCAAACCCCCTATGCTCCAAGACACAAAGTTATGCAGGTGAAGCTTGTGGTGATTTGCACTGGGGTCTGATTTGCTTGTAAAAACCTTGTGATGGTTTACAGTGGGATTTGATAACCATTGATCAAAACTTCAAAAAAAAAAATAGCTACAATAATTAATGTTCAGCACAGAATGAAACGATATAGATACGAAACATAATTAATGTGAATTCCTATGACACCTCAACATATTTGTATAAAAATACAAAACTTTAATTAAAAAAAAATTAAAACAAAATTTGAACTGTTAATTTATCATCGCTCACACTTGCGCACACCAGCAAAGAGGCCGTGGTATTTTCATCCTCCATATAAGGAAGTCAATATGAACCAGAGCTTCATTCCCAATCAATATACAATTAGCGTTCTACTGAATACTTTGGTCAATAACAATTCAACTACCATCCCATCAGAGGTCTAATAAAGGAAAATAATGGTTTGGCCGCTTTGGGAATACACGTTTGAATAAATTCATACATACAGTATCACTTTGTGCTGGAATATCTTTCAGAAGGCACTTCATTCTTCCTGAACAACATTTAAAAGAATACAATCAACATAACTCATTTATTTAAATGCTAATGGCTGCAAGCTGAAACATGAACTGAAAAAATAAATTCATTGCCGAAAAAAATAAATACTTAAAATAGAGAATACATGATTAATCTACAAAATCATAAACTACAAATTTTGTATTTAGTATATACTACTCGTCCAAGCAAAAGAAGATTATGAGACAGGACAGGAGATAAAGTCAATTTGATGGCATACCAAAATCCCATATGGAACAAGTTTTTTCCAGGATAAGAAAATTACAAAAGACATCAAAAAAGGGTTGTGATAATAATCATGAAAACCAGAAGTCCATCCTTGATTAAGCAGTATTTATTTAGTTTATACCTAAAATCAGTTATTGCCAGAATGTTTATAGTAGATTAATGGTAAAGGTTTCTAACATAACATACCGTGTGTACCAACAGGTTCCTTGATTCGACCACGAATACCACGTTTGGTATAAAGCTCTATAGGCTGCAATCATCGCCCACAATAAAACTTCGTTACGGTGACAACAAAACAATTTTTAGAGAATAGGGTTTTTCAATATTCTGCAATCATCAAAGCAAAATTTAATGATTTCAGAAACTGGGCAACATTATTTTCTTACCTTGAACCATTTAACATCTTCTGGATTATAAAACATGTGCTTTACATAAGCTTTTTTCTTTGATACTTTTTCCGGGTAGCTGCACCACAGAATGTTTAAAAATTTCTAATTAGCAGCAAAACATAAACTTTATTGTGGATTGTCACAAATGCCAACTCTGAATGACAATAATTATACTTTCCCCAGAATAAGTATTGCAAATACATAAACCAAAAAGACAATAGAACCACCAAGTTATATGCGAGGTTTTTGTCGAAGTTACAGGGTTTCAGATAAAGTGGAAAGAACAGGAACTTTGAACTCTTATTACGGTTTGAACAGGGAAACAAATCATGTCAATAACTAAGCAATATGGGAATTGGTGCTAACATATAATGTACGATAATTCCAGATATAAATATGATACTTTCATATCATCCGACAATTTTCAATTGATGAGTCATGGAAAACATCAACATACCCTGTCAAAATAATGCGTTTAAGGATTATCCTATCTGGATCAACAGCTTTCAGAGAGCCAACAGCAGCCACTGCTGGTGCAGCATCCTCTCCAGCTCTCTTTAAGACTATTGTAGGAAGAAGAGGAAATGAAATTGGTGCATAAATTGAAGCAACTGAAAAGCGTCCACCATGGAGAAACCTCTCCATCTTGTTCTTGTTTGTGTTTATAAACTCACTAGAGAAAATTGGCCTACAAAAAAAATTGCAATTGGTTATAAATTTTTCCCTAAAGAGATCTATCAAGTCATGGTTGTTCATCAACTTGAATACCATACCTGCCAACAAATTGCCGAAACCCAACATTAAATATTAACTCTTCCTTGGATTTGATGGGTGCATCATATGTTTCGTGCTTCTTCACACTACAAAGCATGACAGACTCACAGACGTTAGTTCACGCCACATCTTTCGAATATTCAGAAAGGACATCTCATGAGCAGGGCACTTAAAAGCATTGACAGTGAAAATAGTAAATGATAAAGCATAAACACACCTAAAATGAAGGACAGATACTTTAGACTCGTGTTTCAGCAGGCCACATGCTGTTACTGGGATTGTCGTTGCAAGCTTACATAACTCTGAAGCAACAGCAATCGGCACTTCCATGATATGCAGCCTCGCGAACGAGCCAACTGGAATACAGTCCTCTCTGATTTCTTGTTCCAATTCTAAAGCTTTAGCAAGAACATGTTTTTGTGTTTTCCTAAAATTACTGAACTCAAAAATTCTGGCATAATCTTGGGGTAGAGATTCCTGATATTAGTAGAATTTTGTCAGATTTTTTGCTCTCAGTGGCAATTACTTACTATAAAGAATCTCCAAAAGACAAACATACTTTAGGATCCCATGAAGAAGTTCTAAAGGACTTGAGCCCCCTGTATTTTGCAAATCGCTTCCTAGCAGGGACATCCAATGGTGTATCTACTTCATCAGGATACTCTGCAACATTATACAAATGAAGACCAACAAGTCGAAAAGGATATCATATCATCATACAAACCAATACAACCGCAAATCATCCACAGGTTTATTCTTGGTCATCTATGGCAAAATTCCCATCGAAGTGCAAAAAGTAGGAACCAGAAAGTAGAAACAAAAAAAGTTTATACACAACTAAAGACACAGGCAGACCAAGTCTGAAATGAAGATAAAAGAAAAAATACCCTCATCTGCAGCATGCGCTTCTTTAAGTTCCTTAAGTTCGTCTTGTATATTCTCTCTAGTCATGCTATCTACTTCCTGTAATCCAACAAAAAAAGTAATTGTGCATTAATGAAAAATATTAGGATCCATAGACACCATCGTGATCAAAATTAATCCAACATTGTTTACTAGAGAGAAGAATGTCTTAAAATTAATCAATTAATCTACTTCTTAAGTAAACAAAAAAAGCAACCATATTTGGTAACATTATTTTTTTAGTCTCTCATAGGAGGCAGCCAACAAAATGTTTTTTGACCCCAAAATAAGCTATTTGAAGACGTAGTTAGGTCATATACTCATTCCAATTTTCATATTTGAATTTTCTAAAAGAATTCCCAGTGGTATGCGTTTATCAAGTCTTATGTCACCAATGAATCCACAACATACACAAACATGTGCTAAAAAGAAGAAATATCTTTCAATGACTTAAAAAATGTAATCAGACGCCCAGCCACAATGCAAGCCCTTAACGTATTTTAAAATACCACAAACACAGCTCATAGTAATAACTCAATAAGCATTGTACAACACAGCTCAGAATTTTTCGAAGCTAACCATCATCACTGAATCATTGTCATTATTGTCTGATTTCACTGAAGATCCATCATCGTCGCTATCTAAATACTCATTTCCTTTTTGATCTGAAAACACATCCAGCCGTTCATCCAACACCATACCATCATCATCATCTTCGTTATCACAATCTAACTCCTCTTCATCAAAATCATCAACAATCCATGCAGCCTGAAATTAAGATAAAGACCAGATACAAAGTATTTACATACTAGATACTTGGTAAGCAGACATGAAAGAAATATTATAAAAATAGTTAAATTAATAAGGGCGACAAAAACCATTCGGAAATCAGTGAAAAAAGAAAACAAGATCATACCTGATATTCTGAAGTGCCAAGTGGAAGTTTCCTCTTTTTTATCTTCTTTTGCTTTTGATCTTCGTCAGCCTTTGCTATTTCAGCCTCTGTTGGCCATGTCTGATAACAAGGAATGATATCACTCAAAACGTTAAACAAAAGATTCTTACTGTTGAGATATTTAAATATATGTCCATGGCGAAAACCGTGAAGCCAACCAATAAGTAAAACTGATAGCTTATTTTGGCTAATCATCAGAACATATGCTGTCATTTTGTCATACTCTCATGCATATAACTAACAAATACTGTAATGTCTAATTGAAAGGATGTCAGTTACGGAATTATTAATGCAGAAGCTCAGAAATCAAATATTACAATAGATGAATGGTAATAGTAGAAATGAGATCGGAATATATACCTGCTCTCCAGCAAGAGGATCAGGTATATTCTCGGCAACTAAATCTTCCTGATTCATAGGATCTGGTACCAGAGAACGGATGACCTAAAACATTAAAAAGGAAGAAAGGCAAGGAAAAGTAGATGCGTAAATTAAAAGAAATTTAAAATAAATCAAGTGTAAAAAAGTGAAAATAGCGGAATGTCTAAGTGTAGCACAAACAACAGATTAAAAAATTCAGTAAATCAAATTTACGAGCGTGAAGGGTATCCGTGTTTTTAGATTGACAAAAAAAAGCTACCCTCACCCATTTGAATTGCTGTATATCAATCATCGAGATGATTTTATTTATGTGATTAAGGAAAGCAGATTACATGATTTAACATACTGTTATATCTTTACATAATATACATGTACAAGACCCAATTGAACCTCAAAACCTTAAAAGCTTCTTCTTCTAAGAGTTCATGGCTGGTTTTGAAAACTTAGGGTAAAACTCAATACCTCCACATCATTTGTTTCAAAACCTTAAAGCTACCCTCACCCATTTAAATTGCTGTATATCAATATTCATCGAGATGATTTTATTTATGTGCTTAAGGAATGCATATTACGTGATTTAACATACTGTTATATCTTTACGTAATATACATGTACAAGACCCAATTGAACCTCAAAACATTAAAAGCTTCTTTCTCTAAGAGTTCATGGCTAGTCGGGTTTTGAAAACTTTGGGTAAAACTCAATACCTCCACATCATTTGTTTCATCTGAATCCATTAAGTTCTGATTTTTCCTTGAATTCAAAGGAAATGGATCTTTAAGAACCTCAATTTTGGACAGCTGAAAATCTCCTGCACCGGATACATGAACCTGAACAAACAAAATGTGAGACAACCAACAACTTGATGCAACTATAATTTATTCCATGAGCTTGCCAATTACCAGTTGATTTACAGAGAGGCTACGAGCGCGTAAGTAACCAGTCAGAAGGAGAGTGCATTTGTCCGAATTCCCTTCGTATTCAACCTGCAGTTTAGGGCGGATGATAAGCTTAATATCAGAAGCTATATGTAAATTGCCAGTATCAATCAACATATGGATCACATTACAAAGGGCATTTTACAATTTTACAAAGGGTGGGTGTGATCATAAATTATTTATTAGTACTACAAATATAATCTTCAGGATTTCTTGACGCTACAAAATTACAGATATTAATAAATTATCTAGGAAAACACAAGTAGGCTTTTGATCTATAAGTTCAGAGTTGCATCAGCATGAATCCAAACCTTGTGAGCCGTTAGGTAAGATCGTTGAGTTCTCCAATGAGGAATTTTGATTGTTTGGTCTTTAAAGCGCCATAAGAACTGCAATTATCAAGAGGAAATAAGTGAAAGGCATAAACTATCAAACTAGACATACATTGGATAATAAGTTCATCAAGTACAATGGGAGAAATAGTAACCTTGCGCAGCTCGTCCTTTGTATCAGCTGGATAAATTAATTTACGATCCACGTTAAACTCAAGCATAAGACTTTTTGTGCACGTCTCCTTTAGTTTATTTCTTTGTTCTAGTTCAGTCGACAGATCCTAGAATAATAAAATGAAAATTCCACATAAATGATTAAAACTAAATTTATTCATGAAATAATAATATGCTCATGAAAATTAATCCATGAGTTCCAAAAATAAGATACATCATAACTTACCAGAATAAAGGCAGCAATGCTTGGTAAACCAAGTGACCTAAATACAGAAAGGCATTGAGTTCCAAATGAGTCAATGTAGTCTTCGCAAGAAGACCTTGCAGAGGCCACAAAAACCAGCAGATCAGCAACCTACACGATAAATAGAGTCCAACGATAATCAAAATCCACAATTTCCACAACCTTAGACTAAAGTCCTTGAAACAAAGCAAATATAAAAAATTGATACCTTGACCATTTCCATGCATGACAGTAGATCACCATGAGGTGCTTTTAGTACCTGTAACTTATAATATTAGTGTAAAATCCCATCCACCACAACATACTTGGGAGAAAAACTACACAAAAAACTCAAATAGCAGCATTAATCATTAAATTAAATACTCATTAAACATATGTTTAAATTCCAATTGTTTCCCTCGATTCCCAGTAAACCAAGTGCAGGTCTATATTCTGATATATTCTAATGAATGCCTTTTTAAAATCATAACACCAAACCATTCAAAGTAACTGTTAAATATTTAAATTAAATTAAAATATAAAGTTTTTATAGCTATTAACTCAATCCATGGCTGCATTAATATATAAACAACTCAACAAATTTACTGATTTTCAGAGAACAATAAAGCAATCAGATATACCGATACTCTTGTCCTATATTCAGAGGAAGCAACTGTCCCACACGACCCCGAAGGAGAATCCTTAGATAACAATGACAAGAGATTCTTAGCAAGTGGTTCTAAATCAACAGAAGCACAAAGTGCAAAGAGAACCTGTGATGAAAAAAGGTGAATAGTGTGTGTTAGGACATATAAAGGTGTTTAATGTGACAAATCAATAAATAAATCTCCAACTTATTCGAAAAAAGGCCATGATTTACTCACAATAACTCGAGGAGGACTGTTCGAACCACTAAGTTCTCGTTTTTCTTTCAAAATTGTAGCCCTTTTTTGATCACGTATCTGTAAATTTACCAATCAGTGACTCTGAGATTAAATATAACGCAAAATGGAGAATGGAGGCATAGAAACAGAGAGACAGAGAGAGAGAGAGAGAGAGAAGTACCATTTTATTTCTCTGAAGTCGAGCTGCGCGAGCTCCTTTGCCGACATTGCGTTCTGATTTTGATTTTGCGATTCTATCTAAACAATGGAATCGAAGGAAAACGAAAGTTAATTATTTTCGATAAAAGTGAATGAAGGAATGCATGATTATCAAATACTGACCATTGACGGAGGTTTTGTGAAGATTGCGGGATGATTTAGAAGAGAAACGTGTCTTGTGAGCCTTATTCACTTGTGTTCGCGTTGCTCCCATGGTCTTCTTCCCACTCACTGGCTTCCTCTCTTCTTTTTTTGATGGGCTGCCGCCGCCTAAACCCTATATATTTTCGAGACCACACTAACAAAACAAAACCCTGCTTATCGTTTTATATCTTTATCTTTTTAACCTAATTTTTTGATAATAAATCTAATCTATTTTTATTTTACCATGTTATTTGTGCAGTTTCCACTGAATTTGACAATGATTGATCTGCATCGAAAAATCTGGCTGGTCACATGTATACCCGACTTTGCTGATTTATGTGATTCTTCTCTCCTAACTAAATTTTTGTTACACTCAATATTTAAACCAAAACTTTATAATAGGATCCAAACTCAGTTACCCCTTGGACCCAATATTAAATCTAAACTATTTTAATGATAACATTCTTGTCTTTGTCAAAAAAATGTAAACATTAATTAAAATAAAGATAAGAATTCATCAAAAAAGTATAGATAACAAGTGTATTTCTTAAATCTAACTTATTTTAATGATACTTTTATGCAATGTTATTGGACTCGAAGTCTACATAAGCTTTTGAGAGATCTGTAGACTCGACTACAAAAAATGTCATTTAAAAATCTGTAAACAACACATATACATAGTAAAGCCCCAATTAACATAAATAATTCAATTTTTCATCTTCAAACTCCATAATAAACAAAATAGCAAAGTATGTACAAAAGAACCTTTCCAATTATAAAAACCAAAAAAAAAAACCAATTACAAAAACTATAAAAACCAGGGCCGACCATGGCCCTGTGTGGCCTGTGCTACCGCACAGGGCCCTAGCCCAAAGTCGGTTTTTTGGGGCCCAAAAAAATATTTGTAATTATGCTTATATATATATAACATTCGAAACTTGTTTATAAAAGTTGTAATTGATTCGGTGGTAATACCTTCTGCGGCCGCTTGCTGGATTCGTGTTCAATTCCCGCATACACCATTGATAACCGGTTTAAAAATATTTTTGGGAAAGAATTCTAACAAGCTTAAAGTTGTATGGCCCTCATAAAAACATTTTATAAACATATGTGCTGATGGCTATAGCAAAAAGGGAACAAATATTGCATCAAAAAATAGAGTAATAAATATCAATAGTAAACCAAGATTCGGGCCACATATATCAAAGAAAACAAAATAATAAACCAATCAACTAAACCAACAATGAACGAAGAGCAACAATGCGAACAAACCAGGGCAACATAAAGAATGACGTGCAACTTCGAATCCAAGGAAAAAGTGAAGCTTGATGCATCTTGGATTTTTTTTTTTTTAAAAAAACAATGCAATGAATTTGTGAAACTCGTCATAGACTCACGATTCTATCAAAGTCAGAATGACTTTGAACAAGTCTGACTGGGTCTACCACATTCTGATTCAATGCACGAGTCAACTCGCTTTGAAATGGTAGACTCATAAACTCGCCCGAAGTCTACAAGTTGACTCGCGAGTTTGACAACCATGCTTTTATAGTATTCATTAAAAGTATTCATTAAAAGAAATATAACATTCATAAAAAGAAATAATAGATAACAGATATTTATTAGTTTATTTGAAAACATTTATTTAATGCAAGCTTTTCAAACTAAATGCAGACATACTCAGTCAAAGGAAATTACAAACACTGATAAAATATATGATATATTACTTGAAGGTGTTTTTCAATATGTTTTTTTAATCTTATAGATTCACTTTCCCTAAGAGCTTGTTTGCTACATTAAAAAAACAATCACTTATTTTATAAAAATAATCGGTATTGGGAGTTTCCATTCGTTTATTTTAGTTTTGGTCTAAAGGCGTATTTTTTGCGCATAATTACAGAGACTAATTTCTCAAGATGGATAAGAACACAATAGATAGCATAGTTCTTTCTTTAAGAGTTTTAAGTTTTAACGCGCATTCCTAATGCTAAATTCAAACGTTTATTTTAGTTAATGCCTTTAGGTTACTTTTTTTTTTATTTTAAAATTTTGTTTAAAGTATTATCTAAAGGAACTAATTAATCATGACTAAGATCATTTACTGTGCTTATCTAGTTTTCTCTCATTTAGCATCATGCTAAGTAAGCACGGCCGTCGTGGAGAGAATTTGTTTAGAGTGCTTGTAAAAGTAACAATGCTTATATAAACGCTCTCTCTCCATCTTATTTGAAATATCGTGAGTAATTTGTTTTTTTTAAGTCTTATGACTCTTTGAACACTTACAGAGGTGTTTATAAATCTCTCACTAAAAAGATCTTCACACCGGCATTGGGTGTTGAACCCATACCCTTGCGGGAAATGAACTAACTCCTTACCAACTGAGCCAACCTTTGTTAGCGAGTTATAAAGTGATGATGTGCAATTATTCATAGGACTTATTTAAGAATTAATTTTGGAAGTGCTAAATTGGAGGGATTGAATGCTTATTAGGTACTGATATTAAAAAGTTATAAAAGAGTGATTTTTACGTGTAAAGTACATTTAAAGGATGAGTGCTTCATTTTTTTGGATGGTCTGAGAAGTTTTGTAAAACCTTCATTTTAAAATACTAGTTTACAGAATGCTTCTAGTATGAGAGATCAATTAAGTCTATCATTGGTGAACCACTAAAGTTGACCATAAAATATAGTATAAGAAAACCTCATCAATTGGTGAACTTAAGTATCGGTTGATTCAATCTTAAACATCCATAGGGTCCGTTTGATTTGCTAAAAAGCAGTGAACTGAACTGGACAACTCCAATTGTACCTTATTTGATTTGAAAAACTGTGCATGGTACTAGACAGTAGCGAGGTCAAGGGACTAGACAAAAACCCCAAATTTCTAAGTCCCACAAAACCATGATAAAACTTTCCATCTATCCAAAAAATTACAAAAAAATTACAAAAATACTATTTTTATTTCATACTCAATAAGTTTTTATCTCCCATCTCTCATTCTCTCCCTCTATCCTTCCTCTTTTCCTCTCCCTCTCTCATATCTCATTCCCCTCTCTCCTTTCTCGCTCTCCTTCTCTCTACATCTCATCTATCTTCTCATATATATCATGACCCATCTCTCCCTCTCTTTCTCTCTTGGTCTCTCTCTCCCCTCCATCCTCTCTCCCTCGCTGGCCTCTCAGTTATCTCGTTCTTCTTTTTCCTTTGTCTCTCCCTCATTCTACCTCGCACCTCTCTAATATACATCTTCTCATATCATGACAACTCTTTCCCTCTCTCTCTCTCTCATCCTCTCTCTCTCTCATATTAGTTTCACCATAATTTTCTAATTATATTATAATATATCTATAACTATTAATAAAGGGAGTTCCAAAATAAACTGTCATTTTGGTGTCAGATTTTTCTGACCAAAATGCCCTCATTGCAATGATAACTACCCACTAACTCACCAACACATTTCTAATTCTAATAAAAAAATAAAAAAGAAATAAAACCACCCACTAACATACCAACACATGAAAGACGGGCCCTCCGGGCCAGTCTTTCCCCCCTAGTGTTCTATAAAGTCATTATAAACCGCATAATGAGAATTATAGTAAATTTTTCATTTTTTTTTTGTGTGTTGTCCACTGTTTAACAAACGGTGTTGTCAAGTGCCTTATATTTTTGGCTCAATTACAGTTTTCGTCCCCCTATTTTCACCAACTCACGATTTTAGTCCCCTAAGAATTTTTTTTCACAAATTTAGTCCCCCTATTTTCACCAACTCACAATTTTAGTCCCCCAATAATTTTTTTGACGAATTTAGTCTTCCTATTTTCCCAATTTGAAAATCAAAGTCCCCGTTGTAATTTGGTTAAAATTGGGGCTAAGTTGTCAGTCACTTATTCATTCGATACATTGAATGAATAAGATGGTGAAATTTTTATTTCCATTTTCTTATTCATTCGAAGTATCTCATTCTTGTTTTCCTCATCTCATGCATTCGATACTTCCACTACCTTCGCGAACCCTAATCAAAAACCCAACAAACCCAACATAGTTCATTCAAAAGTAAACCAATTGAAATTTGTGAACAATAGGTATAATCATGAGAAGATATCTTAGTTTCTTAAGCATGTTGTTGTGGAGTTGGTCCTGTCATGTGTGTATGAAATTGTCTTTTTGAGAGATTCAAAACTTACTTCGATAATCAAGTATATCTGATGAAGAAAATTAGAACTCCAAATTTACAAGAACATTGTTTTTTATTAACTTTTTTTGACAAAACTTTATCAACTTTTATTAATACAAACTATTCTTTTTTTTTGGACAAAAACAAAAAATTGTTCTTAAAAACTATAATCAAACATTCTAAGAGGCCATACTGATGTTTATATGGTTTGCTGGGTTTGAGTTCACGAAGGGAGAGGAAATATCGAATGAAGATGGAAATGTTATTTATTAAATATAATAAAGTGCGCAAAAAAAAAACTTCAATATAATAATTAAAATACAATTTTTGTAATAATAATAATAATTTTTATGTTTAAGTGACTAACAACTCAGCGCCAATTTCGATCAAATTAGGAGCACTTTGATTTTACAAATTGGAAAAATAGGGGGACTAAATTCGTTAAAAAAATTATTGGGGACTAAAATCGTGAGTTGGTGAAAATAGGGAGACTAAATTCGTGAAAAAAGTTATTGGAAGACTAAAATTGTGAGTTGGTAAAAATAGGAGGACCAAAACTGTAATTAAGCCTATATTTTTTGTTAGAAAAAAAACCACCTTATCTTTGTTTTGTGAATCAAAAAATAAAATCAGATAGATGCCCACTCACTCGAAGCTTAGCATGGTGTGGTGATAAAGATCTTTGAGGAGATGATGAGGGAGTGAGTCCTCCCTTTCTCTCCCTCGGCCACCGATTAATTTTTACGAACATTAACATGTTGGTTTTCCCACCACAACTAACTACCACTCCGTTACCGTTACATTCAATCCACGTTAGATATTTCCCCATCCACCTCCACCGCCATTCCATCATCCTTCAACCACCGCCCTCCGCCACATCCTTCTCATCCGCTGCCAGACCAATAATCGTTGAAGACGGTCCCAACGACATTCTCTCCCTTCAAAACCGCCGTTATGACTTTACTCCCCTCCTCAACTTCCTCTCCAACTCCCCGACATCCACCTGCTCCGATGATGATTTCAACTCCGAGTCGTCCTCTCCCACCTCCCTCGACTCGACTGAGTTCGAACTCGCCGAGTCATACCGAGCCGTTCCATCTCCACTCTGGCACGCACTTCTCAAATCTCTCTGTTCCTCTTCTTCTTCCATCACTCTCGCATACGACGTCGTTTCGTGGCTTCAAAAACACAACCTCTGTTTCTCCTACGAACTTCTCTACTCTATCCTTATCCACGCGCTAGGTCGAAACGAAAAGCTCTACGAAGCTTTCTTACTCTCTCAACGTCAAGTTCTCACTCCTCTCACCTACAATGCCCTGATCGGTGCTTGTGCTCGTAACGGCGACCTCGAAAAAGCACTTAACCTAATGTCTAAAATGCGCCGTGATGGTTTCCAACCAGATTTCGTGAATTACAGTTCAATTATCAAATCCCTAACTCGCTCCAATAGAATCGATTCTCCGATTCTTCAGAAACTCTACGCCGAAATTGAAAGCGATAAAATCGAAGCTGATGGTCACCTTTTAAACGATATCATTCTAGGTTTCGCGAAAGCTGGTGATCCTACACGCGCTATGCATTTCCTCGCTGTTGCTCAGGGTAAGGGTTTGTGTGCTAAATCTGGAACCCTAGTTTCGGTTATCTTAGCTTTGGGGAATTCGGGTAGAACCGTTGAGGCTGAGGCGTTGTTTGAGGAGATTAAGGAAAATGGATTGGAACCAAGAACTAGGGCTTATAATGCACTTCTTAAAGGTTATGTGAAAACTGGTTCTCTTAAAGATGCTGAATTTGTTGTTTCTGAAATGGAGAAGAGTGGTGTTTTGCCGGATGAGCATACTTATAGTTTGTTAGTTGATGCGTACGCGAATGCGGGAAGATGGGAGAGTGCTAGGATTGTGTTGAAAGAGATGGAGGAGAGTAATTTGCAGCCTAATTCGTATGTTTATAGTAGAATTTTGGCGAGTTATAGGGATAAAGGGGAGTGGCAGAAGTCATTTCAGGTTTTGAAGGAGATGAAGAGTAATGGGGTGCAACCTGATAGGCATTTTTACAATGTGATGATTGATACTTTTGGGAAATATAATTGTTTGGATCATGCCATGTCAACGTTTGAGAGAATGTTGTCGGAGGGGATTCGACCGGATACTGTTACGTGGAATACCCTGATTGATTGTCATTGCAAGTCTGGGCACCATTCTAGGGCCGAGGAGTTGTTCGAGGAAATGCAGGAGAGTGGATATGCGCCTTGTGTTATGACTTATAACATTATGATTAATTCTATGGGGGAACAGGAAAGATGGAACCAAGTTAGTAATTTGTTAAGCAGAATGCAGAGTCAGGGGTTGTTGCCCAATGCTGTTACCTATACAACTCTTGTTGATATATATGGAAAGTCGGGAAGATTTAATGACGCCATAGAGTGCATTGAGGTCTTAAAATCCATGGGATTCAAGCCGACTTCTACCATGTATAATGCTCTTATCAATGCCTATGCACAAAGGGTATGTATAAATATTCCACGAATTATGTAACTGGTTACCCCAGAAATGTTTTAATGCTTCATCGTTCTTTGTTCATATGCCAATTTGCTGATTGCATTTTTTATTAACTGATATGCTTTACATGTGAAGTTGTCAATACCCGTGCGTAAAGGGCATGCATGTTATTCTATGAACTTGTAACCAACTGCCCCAAAAATATTTTAATGCTCCGCTGTTCTTTATTCATATTCTGATATTATTTATTAACCGATATACTTTAGCTGCCAAGTTGTCAATACTTTGAATTCATTTTTGATGAGTGAATTGTTTAGACAAATTATGCATAATTTGGACAGGGTTTGTCTGATCAAGCAGTAAACGCATTCAGGATGATGGCAGTAGAGGGTCTGACACCCAGTATTTTAGCTCTCAATTCCTTAATTAACGCTTTTGGTGAAGATAGAAGGGATGCAGAAGCTTTTGCTGTACTGCAGTACATGAAAGATAATGTATGTTTTTTTTATTTTTAATCCCCCCCCCCCCCTTCTTTTAATGGTTAAAAGTCTTAATTTTTGACTTTTTGTTATTTTCCTTTTTATAAAACTGTTAATGAATTTGTTCATATGCCACAGGAATTAGAACCTGATGTAGTTACTTATACTACGCTCATGAAAGCTTTAATTCGCGTTGACAAGTTCCACAAGGTACATAATATAACGCTACTATTAGTGCAGTCAATTTGTTCCCTATGTTTTCATTATCCTTCATTCTTGCATCTCATTAAGGGAAATTGTAATAGGTTTTAACCCGCACATTCTTAGAATTCCAACTATGAATGACCTTTCCCGTGGTTGTTGACTATATTGGTTTGCAGTTCTAAGCCATGGCTACTCATAGTAAACAAATCAAGGAAATTATTGTATATCATGTTGTTTGTCTGCTTATTTGTTTGTTAATTTATTCGTGACTTAAACTTGTTTGTTTATTTATTCGTGACTTAATTGGTCAGTCAACTTCATTGCACGAACTATGCACCATTTGGGTTTCAGGTTCCAGAAGTGTATGAAGAAATGGTTATGTCTGGATGCACTCCCGATAGAAAAGCTAGAGCAATGCTGCGGTCTGCTCTTAGATACATGAAACAGACACTGAGATCATAAATTATCAAGCACATTGATAAAGCCTATACAGAGTCAAATTTTTGTCACCTGGTAGATATGGTTCTAATTATGAAGGTTAGTGCCAACTTCCTACCTCTGCTTGCAATTTCACCCAAAGCTTTAATTTTGTTCGGCATTGTATGTTAAATTGTTCTTTTCCATCTCTCTCATTCAAAAACTGATTGTGTCGAAACAAAATAATGTTGTTGCTAATGCAATGAGTTGTGGTTGTATGATGGTTTTTACAAACAAATGTAGAGCTTTTGATGTTTGTAATACGGTATATTATGGTTGCAGTTGTGGACTGGTATCGATGGTGCTGCAGATGCGTTTGCGTGGTTTGATGTCCTAGAAATGTATGTTCCAGCAGTGACTGAATGACAAACGAAGTTGCGGAAATCACTGACGTGGAACGGTTTCCCCTTTTGCCAGTAAAAAATTAATTCACACAGAGAAACACTTAGAAAACTGATTGGCTTCCCGTTATGCTACTATGAATGTTTGGGATAACTGTATTATATGTTTCATGTTTAATAATGTAAGTAAAGTTTATTAGTTAAGATACATATATTTCATGTTCATAAGTGGGTGTTGCTGTACATCAGAAAAATAAAAAGGAAGAGTGAGTCCCAATGTTGTGCATTTGCTGTAGTTGATATATAGGGAATGTGACTGAATCATGCTATTATTTCTTCATCCAAAGTTAGATGAATAAATAGGTATCTATTTTATTTCACATATCAATGAAGATAGAAATCTTGTGGTCACGTAATTGCATTACTTGTGCCTGATTGGCAGAGCCACCATACAGATATGTCGCAGTTTCTCAATCACTCTTTTACAACACAATAATCGAACCATTCCCTGAGTTAGGCACATTAAAGAATCGGAAGAAATGTGTGGTACATAATAATACAGACAACAATTTAACTTAAAAAAACCTTTCTCAAAATTGGATATACATTTTCTGCTACGACCTAATTTTAAATGGGAAGAGCAGAAACAATTGGTCTACTGCACTTACTTTTTGAAATTCTAGAACAGAACATGAACAGTAGTAAAACTGAAGATAGTAAAAAGAGCCTGAAATATGTTCTTATTTCTTGCATTCCCAGCTCAAGGACCTCCATCTTTTTTCCATACCTATTCCTCCTCTCCATTAAATACCCATCTAGATATTCATCTATTGATACTAACTTATCCAACTTCAAGTCAGACGCTTTTAAATCACCAAGCTGGTGTGGCCCCAACTTAAAAATTGTAAAGAAAGCTGCTGACCAGTCATTGAGAACCCTCTGAAAATGATAATGGCAATTGTTAGGTTCGTCATCATTCTGCTTTTTCAAAATATTCTCTACCTCTTAATTATAGGAAAAAGATCACAAATAAACTTTTTCAAGGAATGAAGTAATCATTGCTGAGAAGTTTTCAAGTGACATACAGTGTAGCTAGCAGGGTCAGTAGGATTAAACATTTTAAAACAGTCTCTTGATGAAGCTGTTCCATCTCCGTATATCTGCCAATCAATACAATACAAGATGTTAGGAAACCACTATCAAATTTGCTAATGCAGAAAGGGGAGGTCCAACAGACATACCTCAAAGGTGAATGCCATGGGAATCCTCACAATGTCATACATGAAATCAGTTGCTGTTCCGTGTGCCAGATACCTGGATAAGCAATAAGCAAGTTATCTAACTTGAGGAAGGACTGGCATATAAACTCAAGACAGAAATAGCAAGGCATTTGACAAACCCAAGACCGGTAAATTTGAAGCACCGAAACAGATAATGTATGTTGTGCAACGCCTTTAAATTTTACAATTTTCATTATTAAAATTTTGGCACCTAAAAAGTGGTCCAGAGCTACCACTTAAACTCCCAATTATCAGAAGCAGTAGAGTATTATAGGCCCTAAAAAGTCAATTCCAGACACTTTGCATACAGCTTGGGAACCAATAAGTTAAGGTAATCATAAATCGACTGTGTTTGAGAAAGGGTATCTCTCCTATCTTACACGGAAAACTGCAATAGTCAAATTTTCTCCTCTCGTAAGGCATGAGAAATGTACACAAAATAGGAGAAATGACATTCACTGAAATGTACATCACTCGTGAGGCAGGAATGGAAGACAGAAGAAAATGGAGCCACAGAAACATTTTTACAGTTATTAAATCAACTAATCCTACACAACCAGCTCCAAGACCAACCATTCATTTCTTGTTGACACTGATGATAGATAACAGAAGAAACACTACTGATAATAGATACAGATGAAAATTTGTAGCAGTCCTCATCAGATTCAAATGAAAATAACTAACCCTACGGAGCCGCCTCCAGATCCAATCATGCAATGCTTTTGGCAATGAAGTAAGTTTACTTCTTCAAGCAATGACTTCATCCGTTGCAATGGCAATCCACCAGGTGTTGTATTTTTATGGTCATATGGCATAAAAAGAGCCTGCAGAAAGGACAGTTATAATTGTCACACAACTCATGTACACACTAGTTCCAAAGCATGTATACCAAAGTAAATAATTTAATTTGATTTAGAAGAACAAAAGAACAAAAGTAATATAAATGGAAGATATAATTGACACATTGAAAAGTAAACTTGGTCAAGTAATGTAAAAGCAGCAATAATAGCAACCATGACAATAGAAGTATAATACTACACAATAAAAGCCGAACACAGACCCAACAATTTTAGGTAGTGGGGGAAAAATATCTCTAACTTCACATGAGAAAAGATCAGTATTATCAATCCCACATAACATTAAATTTTCACGAGGCTTTTTTTTGGAATTTTCAATGTCGTTCGAAAGTGCATTGCTATATCACAGTAACAATCGCTATTTTGGCCATTATAGTGGACACTACACTAAATTGCTCTGCTATTACATGTAGCGGCTAGGGGGTGTTCCACTCCGCTATAGCGCTATTGACAGCACCGAGTCTGACAAAGAGGCAAAACTTTTAACATAAAATGAGGCTTAAATGACAACCTAACTGCAGTATTATTATTTTTTTAAAAAATGGGTGGCATCATGTGCGTCCACATTACCAAAAGTGGATCCATCCCTGGTAAGAGTTAATTACCACGATGTCAATAATGTATGCCTATCCTAATATTCATATATGGTGCTTCCTCTGCTCCCAAAAGAGAGCATCAACATTTTCTATCACATCTTTCGACCGCATAATGATATGAAAAATCTTGGTAGAGTCAAAAACAAAACTCTGTTTCTTCTAAAGAGGAGGGATGATGCAAGAGTAATAGCGACATGGTTGCTTAGCTGAAGGATTAAATATGAAGCTTGTGTTGCAAGTGAGACATTAAAATTAATATTAAAATAAAATAAAAAAGGTCAAAACCAGAATGAAGTCAAATGGATTTCAGTTCATTTTTTGAGCCAGAAACTAGCTTTGTGTGCATACAAGCTATTCTACCAAGTTATCCCAAACAGGTTAGTTCTTGAGTAAAACTCATGCTTTAAAAAGATGCAACTTTAATATGCATCTTTAATGTAGGTTCTTGTGGTATTTTCAAAATAATAATATTGGGAAACATGGTGATTTTAAGCCTATAAATTTCTCCAAACACAATCAGAAATTAGGATTACTAGCTTACTGGCTTCCAATACTAATAGAATCTGTGGGATTATCTATTCATTAAGTCAGCAATTCAATTTAAAATTTTAACTCCTGCTTGGGTTATATAATGTGCCCATCTGGAGTTATAGCACGGATATAGGTAAGAAACATAAGGGAGCAATCACTTTGATTTTTAGAAACAGGTGAAAAATGAACTGAACTTACCTCCATTCCAGAGTGCACATTGACCCATATATGTGGTTGAAAAGATATGGCAAGTTTCCGCATAATTTGACTTTCAGGCTCACTAAATGGGGCAATTCCAGGATTCTCCTCATATGGATCATAATCCTATTGTTTTGAGCAATAATAAGAAGGGGGGAAAATGAAAAATGATTAAACAATTTGACATATTGCTGGAAAAGAAAGAGGTTCGTCCATAAATTGACAGGTAGATAACAAGAAGAATGAGGATTTTCATCTAGCGAAAGCCTCTTCGAGTGCCACATCATATTGCTATCTCAAGTCTCAACCTATCTAAAAGTTGCAAGTTGATAATGGATGCGGTAAAAGTATCACTCATTGATAAACCTTCACAATATAAATACAGAGATTGGAGACATGTAACAAACCTTTTCTTTTTTGCCCCAATCTACACTCCAATTCCGGTTGAGATCAACTCCTCTGCCTGCCACATAATATAAGCTCAGGCATATTAATTTTTTAAAGCTAGTCAACTGTTAGACTGAATATAATAAAGGACAAATACATTACCATTTCTTCTCTCACAGAGATCTCCAGCCTCAACAAGTTTGCGGCCATTGAGGTTTTCCATTGGAACCACCTGATAAGTAATTATTCAGCAATATTATGAAGATACCAAATCTCTCCTGTTAATTATATCATAATACAATACATATAATTTTCATCTTTTTTTTCCGAATTTGGGCTCAAGACCTAACTCAAGTCAACGCAACAAAACTTGTCTTATAAAGTGCAGACTGCCCAGACCTTATAAGCACTACTTAGGTCATATCTTTAGATGAGTGGAACTCTTAATAGTTAACACACACCCTTACGCCCAAGACTAGGGATCGGAACCGCAGACAAATACGGGTGGAATAACAAGGTTCTCAACGCACCTCTCACACCCAAGATGGGACATCTGAAGCGTGGACAAAAATGGGGGGAATAACAAAGATCTTGTCCCAATAATAGATCTATGACAGGCTCTGATAGCATGTTAAATTTTGAGTCTAACTCAACCCCTCAAAACTAGCTTCTAAGATGCGGACTATTGAAGTCTTATAAGCACTACTTATTATATCGGCCCTTATAAGCCCTACTTATGTCAAATTTCTAGTCGATGTGAGATAATTAACAATCTAAAACTTCAATATATGCCTCAAATCAACTGCGAAACAATTGGGACAGAGTTGTAATACTTAAGCTCAGTTTCATAATGGATTTCATGACTAATGCATACTTATGCAGAAATTTCCACTTACCTTTATGACAAGCCTGTCAAGTGTACTGTTCAAGGAAGCTTGATCCATGCTGGGTAGAAGTTTTTCTTCAGTAAGAATAGACAAAATCCTTAAAGCAAGTTCTGAGGTAATAAGCTCCCTTCCATGCTGCCCAAAACTCTGGAAGACAAGGAATCATCTGTCAAAAACACCAGAATAACCAATTTGAGAAAACTATCCACTACATGCAAAATTATAGCTTTATCTAAATGAGCACCCCATTGTAATTATATATTATCACAACTTCTTTCCTTTGCAGGCATTCAACACTAGAAGAAGAATCTAAGGGCTAACATATAATTGTTTCCGACATTAAACACCTTGCCACTTTGAAAACTTACAAGAAGGATCCGAAACTTTGACCTCTCGTCATTATCTTTCTTTCCCTTGCTATAAGTAACCACTGCAATCTCAGCATCATAGCCTCTGTTTCCAGCTCGAATTGTCTCCATCTATTTTGAAAAATTGATGTTTAAGAACTATGTATACTCAGATACCGACACAGCAGACACACACAAATACAATAATCAATAAAAATAAATCATAAATAACTCACGGTGAGTTTATCCGGGTGACGATAGACCAAGTTCCTGATCTCTTCCATCAAATTGCCACTGTAGAATTTCACAAGATCAGAAAAAACAAACAATTTTACAAAAAGACTTAACAGGCCAAATAGCATTAAAAAACACTGCAGGATCAACTTCAGAGTTTCAGGGACAAACAAAATACTCATAATAAGCACAGAAAAGATTATCAAAACATTGCAGATAGCGTGACAATTGAGAAAGTAAGCAAGCTGTACATACGCAATATAATCAAATACAAAGCATCCTTGCGATTCATTCAACAAAATGTCAAAATCGCAATCGAAATATATCGGATTACATAAAAACGTGATCTGTGCGAAAAGTGAATCCAAACTTAAAAGATACTGATTTCCATAATTGAACTAGAAAATTCAAAACTCGCGATTCGAATCTATGAACCATGAGAAAGTAAGGAGGAAAAAAAGGAAGGTAGATCACAAAATAGTGGGAAGAAAGAGAGAGACCTGGAATGGTAGAGATCATAATTAATTGGTGTAACTGAAGGTTGAGTGAAATTGTAGGATTCGCCATTTACGAAGAGAAGATCTTGGGAAAAAGTGAAGAAGCAGATGGTGATCGAGAAGAGAAAAGATGAGAGAGAAAGAAGATCAGCCATGAGAAGAAGATCCACGGAGTATCATTTCATTGTTATGGTAATATTTGATGTTGTTATTATTAACTCAACTTCGTCTCTGAGTTTCTCTTCTCAAATCATGAATGAATAGAATAGAATAGAATTTCAACAATCACTCTTCATCTTCAAGACTCGCTGCTTTTTTCCACGTTAAACGGTGTCGATGGAACGGAGTTAACAAGAGCTCCTCTGTTATTAGGTCGTCCTCATTTTTCAAATTTAATTATTATTTTATTATACAAATTATACAAAAGTTTCCAAATTTAATTTTCAATTACACGCAAAGGATTGCTTCAAAAAAAAATACACGCAAAGGATAACCGTTTATACCAAAAAAAAGTTTGTTTTTATACTTCGTTGGCTAATATATTATTAATAAACAAACTTTTGTCTGTCTTTTCGAAGCTTATATTGTGTTTCATGGTGTAAATTTGAATTTAGATTTAATTTAATAAATTACTAACTACTCAAAATTTTATTTGAACTAAGGGTTCCATAGAAAGTTACAAGAAAAAAACAACTACAGGAGATTGTAAATATAGTAATCATATTGTGAATATTAAAAAAAGGAGATTGTTGTACTTTAATGTATAAACTAAGAGAAATCTTACTCAAATTTAAATTATATATAAGAAAGTGATCAAAAAATGAGTTATAGATAAACACAAATAACAGTTCAAATTTTCACCGTATACAAAGTCGATCATATTAATATACAAACTTGTATAGTAAAAAATGTAGAAAGACGAACACAATAATTACGTCTATGTTCGTAATTTATTATGTGTTTGTTTTTTATTTTAGTTACCCATTGATTACCCAATTAAGTAAAATAGTAAATAAACAAGGAAAAAATGTGTAAAGAGAGGAGCCATGATTATTAACCGTATGTTAGTGGAATTTGATTTCAATTTTAAGCCTCATCTATTCCTAGATGGTAGGTTGAAGATAAGAGATAGACCCCAAAAATTATTCTATAATCATTTGTAACCCATTACTCTAACAAAATTATCCAACTTTAATAGTGATAAAGATGTGAAAAGTAAAATTGGAATGTGTAAGTATTAATTGCCAACAAACAATGAGACCCTACTCTAGAAAAATTTGGTTCGACTTTTCCCACATCCCCTCCTACTCAGCACATACTCCTTAACACTAAATATTTCAAAAATACTCTTAAGGAACGTGTCTTCGTGTGATTCGGTTGAGGCCAACCGAATATGATATTCAAGTGACTCAACCAATCTAGCTTATTTAAAGATAAATTGAAGGATTCGGTTAAGGTCATTAATGACATATTGGTCATTTCGCAGGGTTTGAGGGTGTTGGGTGAGTAGCAAGGGATGTGGGAAAGCCAAACCCAAAATTTTTGGAGGAAAATCAAGAAAAAAGGACTAAAGAGGCCCAATTTTTTTCTCAAAAAAAGGGTCATACTTCTTACAACCTCCTCCCTACTCACTAGACACCCCCAAACCATGCAAAAAAAACGAAAATACCATTAATACAACTCGCGTTTTTTTTCTTCTTCTGGGATTACGAAAGGTCAGAACTAAACTTTCGAATCAGTTCAGAAGTCTAGTTCTGAACCAAGGAGATACTCCCATGTGTAAGATTTTTAACAGGTTCGAAACTAAAAATCAGCGTGGATGTTTGGAAGCGCATTTTACGTGAGGATATTTTGAGAATATTTAAGGGTTGGGAATGTCCAATAAGTAAAAGGGTTTGTACGAAAGTATATGAGAGGAAAATCTGATGTCATCGTGAGTGCAAATTCACCGTTTCAAATCAAATTAATGATTTTTGACCAAAAAAATTAACTTAATACTCTTGTGGCAGAAAAAAATCAACTTAATGATTGTTGACCAAAAAAAAATCAAGTTAATAAAAGCCGTCCGATCAAAAATATGACCGTTATAGACGCTCTTTTCCATATCTGTCTGATTCAAACCCTCGCTTCTCTTCTTCTTCTTCCAATCTTCCAATAGAATAAAAAGCCACATATTCCCAACTGCTACTGTATTTGTTTTCTTGTCTCGCAGCCGCAGCCATGTACTCATCGACCACCCTCAAATCGTATCGCCGGCCACCGCTCCCACTCCCTAAATCTCCGGCGCGTCGTCCACCCCGAACGACTCTTCATCCATCTGACTCTCTCGGTCTTCAAACTCCACCTGGTTTGTTTTTATTCTTCTACCCTAATTTTCCGATCATTACTTTTATTCTTTTTCTTGTTTTAATTAATTTCTCTATGGATCTGAAACAGGTTCTTTGACCAAGTCTCGAAAACCAATTCTGTCTCCCGAAAAATACCGCGCTATGTCATGTGAGCTTAACGCTCTATCAAAGATGGTTCGTGAGGAATTTGCGAAGGCCGATGCAAAAGACGATATTGCCATTGGAAATTCCTCTTGCGAAGTTCTGTTTGAGAGAGGAAGGAACTACAATGAATACTCTGCTAGAAGAAACGAGAGGCTTAAGAGGAAGAAAGGAGTGATTGTTGATGAAAGTAGTTATAAGCCTAAGCAATCTCATGCTCTTGGTGTTACCGTTGAATCTGGAAAGAAAAGTACTACTGCAAGAAAGCTTGGAAGTATCAGAAAATCTGTTTCTGCTGCTTATTCTGCTGAGGTGAGTGAAACTCCTAGGTATATGCTTAGGAGTATGACTAAGGAAAATAAGAAGCCTCCTCTTGCTGCAAAATTTGATAGATCTGTTATTGGCAGTGAGAGAAAGACAGGAGCAAGAAGAGTTGGAAGAGTTTGAAATTATTAAGAATTCATATAGTTTTTTTTTTAATTGAGAACTTGATTTAATTTGACTTCTGTGTTGAATCTTGTTCTCTTTTGGATTAAAAGATTATGTTTGTTACATAAATAATTGCTGTGTATGATTTGATTAGTTATTTGCAATTTTTGTTTTGATTGGAGTTTTGGTCGTTGATTGGGGATTTTGTCGTTGTGATAAAGCAGAAAACCACAAACCATGGAAGATCTTATGGTTAGATAGAAAGTAGAAACTATATCATAATTAAATTAAACTTGGAGATTGTTTTGTTTAGAGCATTTCATGCCCAATAGAAGAAGGTTTTTTTTTTTACCCCCACCCATTGCCTATATACATGTTTTTTTTGGACGAAAATACCCCAATTTTTTTTTGCCTCAATCGGATTTAGGTTTTGAAGACATAAATACGATTTATTTTTTACAAATCGTATGTACGTATTCGTGGATACATACGATTAGCCAGAAAAATTTACAATCGTATTTACCTAGGCTGAGGTAAATACGATAGAAGTAAAAAAAACAAAGCGTATTTACCTTGGGGTGAGGTAAATACGATTCAGGCAAAATACAAAGCGTATTTACCAATGAGTGGGGGTACATACGCTTTGTAAAATACGAATCGTATGTACCCTCACCCAAGGTAAATACGATTTGTTAAAATAGAAATCGTATTTACCCTTAACCATAGGTAAATACGATTTGTATTTTGATCGACGGCCAGATTTACTCCGCTGGCCTAACGACTATTTATTCAACGGTGTAGATTGCACGGATAGTATCAACGGTTGAAATTCATTCACGAATTCTATAAATACCCACCCCCACCCTCATTCATTTCACACCAAAATTTCACTCTCAAATACATTTCTCACACATCCAAAATGCAGATTTGCCTAACACAACGGTCTGCTGAGAATAGGCTCTGCGCTATACATTATGGGGCAACATCACGATTAGAGAAGATGGGGTCTACTTTTGGAGTCCGAAGCCGGAGTTATGCCGAATCCACCGCGCCATGGGGTTTGATAGTTTGAAGGATAAAGTGTGGTCGAAAGTTCAAGTGATTGGGGATGACCGTGACGTCACCGGTATCACTTATCGGAAACCAGATCGTGGAGATGATGGCTGCATTTCCTACTCGTCGATGTCTATCAAGACCGACGAAGACGTGGCGACGACCATGTTCGACATTCACGACAGGCTTATGGGGTATAAGTCTTTGGAGCTGTACGTGGAAACACAACGGAGCGTGAATGAGATTTTACGTCGTTTGCGAGATCCGGAATATTAGGGTTTAGTTTATTATGTTTTATCTTTTATGTAACTTTGTTTTATCGAATCAATGAAATGAATGAAATAGAAATTTTAAGTAAACTCGTAATAAATAGTAATCAACTGATATAAAATAAACACTACAAGAATTTCAGTATTTACCGGCGGGTAAAATCCGCCGGAAAAATCGAAATTCCGCCGGAAAATGGTCATTATCGGCGGATCTGGCCCGCCGAAAATCCGTCGTAAAATCACTCGTCGGTAATGATTACCGGCGGATTTGGCTGCCACTAAATCCGCCGGTAATTACCGGCGGAAAATCCGCCAGAGAAAACTCAAAAGACGCCGATTTTTCCACCGCGAAATCCGACGGAAATTCGAGGAATCCGGCGGTAATTACCGGCGCCGGATCCGCCGGAAATTCGGCCTATTCCGCCAGTAAATATTCAAAATCATCCGCCGGTAATATTTATTATTTTTTTGTGGAAATCCGCCAGTAAATATTTAATATCCGACGCTAAAAAATGATTTTATATTAAAATCCGCCGATAATAGCGAGAAATCCGCCGGTAAAGTATATATTTTTTTTTAAAAAAATTATTTGTATTTTTTCTTTTAAATTATTTTTCAAGATAAATTAATATCACTTTTTTTGAATTTTTTTAATTAACTTTAATTGTATTTGATGATGCCAAAAATAAAAAATACATTATTTAATATATAAATATTTTTTTAAAAATTAATTTAATTTAAATGAGAATTATTAATGATTTAAAATGATAATTTCATAATATAACAAAGTACTAATTAACAATATCTATTACAAAATATAAATTAAAATATCAAACAATTGAAATTAAAACTCTAATAAAAATACTTAATGAAAATATCCAACAACTAGTCATAGTAGCGCCCGGATTGGTTGTTGGGGTCTGGTGTAGTAAACCACATATCTAAATCAGTGGTGAGCTCAGCGTCAGGCTGCTGCTGGGGTTGCTGCTGCTGGACATAAGGCTGCTGTTGCTGTTGGAGATGAGGCTGCTGGGGATGCGGCGGCTGCTGCTAGTGAGAGTTAAAACCAGGGTACGTCTGACCATATGGGCTCTAGAACGAAGGCTGCATATACGGCTGAAAAGCACCGCTGTAATGCTGCATCTGTTGTGGTGGATAATATGATGATGATGGCATAAGAGGTGGCCTCTGAGACATAGTATCCATTAATCGCTTCTGGCGCTCCTCGCTCAACCTGTCCCTCTCCTCCTGCTGCCGTTGGCTCTCCGCCTGCTGCAGTCTGATTTCCTGTAATTCCTCCTCATATTTCTTCTGTTGTTCGCTTAATTTTTGCGTCAATATCTGAACTTCGCTTAATTCTGAAGCAGTGGGGACATAAGATCTACCAGTACTTCTCTCTGAAGAAGATGCTGGCCTCAGATTCCGAACAATGGAATCTCGAAATGCAGACGGGCCTATACCTCTAGATCCTACCAACCGACCACTTTTTGTAGGGCCAACAGATTCCTTCCAAGCAAGTAAAGCAGCTCGACTCTCCTCAGCAGGGTCAATCTAAGTACTGCCACTACTCTGCTGAGTCTCACGGTACTGGGTCTGCCATTGATTGAAATTTTCCTGAAAACAACAACAAAGAAATGATTAACCATTACTATAACAAATTAAAAAACAATATATTAAATAATAAACGTTATTTACCTCAACAATTCTTGCCCGCTCCTCAACATATTCACCCGTCTCCTCTCGCATATGAAATAGGCGGTAAAGCTCAATCAAAGTAGGGGGCCGACCAAGGACAGCCTCCTATATAAATATATAGTTAGTATTTATTATTTAATATATACAATGAAAAATAAATTTTTAAATATAAATTTAATCAAATATTAATTTACCAATCGTCTTAAATGCTCAGCTGCGTTGATAGAACCACCTGTGTTTATGCAACCACCCTTTTCAGAAGCTCGGTTCTTTTTGGCTTTCTCACATTTTGCTTTATACTTTTCTTTCACTTTGAGCTCTCGCCAATGAGGTTCATAAATCCAATCCGGCCTAACATCCTTTTTTTTTTTTTAGGTAAGCCCGGCCTAACATCCTTATTACGTTGCTGTCGGAGCATGTCAGAAAATTGGTGAGAAGCTCTTGCATCGAATGTTTTCTTAACTGCCGCGTGCTCGTGTGGGTACCATGCCATTTTTTCCTATTTAAACAAGTTTAGTTAAGTTAATTAGTAAAAAAAATTAGTAAAAAACCCTTTAATTTGAATTAAACTTACTCTGAACCTCCTCCACATCTTGGAAGTCTTATCTTTTCTGATCTCGGTCCAATTCATCCAAGATTTATTGTAATTTGATTTGATGATTTCTGTGATAACAGCGGATACCATCCTCCCAGGAATAAACCTGTACATTTAAAAGACAATTTTTTTAGAAAATAATTTACATTCAAAAATTATTAAATTAAACAATTGACAATAATAAATTAATAAACACTTACTGTTTTCCGACAAATTTCACAATGATACGACCGTCTAGCGTAACCTCAACAGTCTCCTCACCAATTACATACCTCCGTATCCCATTTGCATCTGGCTCAGGCTCAACAATACCTTCAGGAGGGATAAATGGGCGATCCATCGGTGTAGGCCCACTACCATCGTCGTCCTCCTCCTCCGTATTAGGTGGAGGAACAAATGGGCCATGAACAACAACACGATTTATTCTACGACGCCCCGCACGTAAAGAAGAAGAAATCTTCTTCCCATTATCAACCGATGGTCGTACAGGCGAATCATCATGAGGTTGGTCGTCCTAATCAGATCCTGATGATGATGACATGTTGTGTCTATATATATAAATATTAATATATATTGATATATATTGATGGAATAACAAACAAGAATCAATAGCTGAAAAATATAAATATTATTTCATAATAACAAGTTAAAATAATTACATGAACGTAATGAATCTCTATGAAAATTAATTAGATTTCCCATTCGTTCTCGAAATCATCATCTTCATCAGATGAGTGAATTCCTGATACACCAACGTGATCGGCGGCATCTACAAGATCTGTATCTTCTTCTTCGTTAACTTCGTCACCAGTGTTTGACTCATCACGTAAACAGGTAATGGGTTCAACTTCAATCACTTGATTCACATTAGACATTTCATCCATTTGATATGGCACGTCTTCTAATGTGTCATCATTTGTCTCAATGCGACATCTTGGTTTTGTCTTAATTGCGACACACCAACCACGTCGATCAGTCCGTGTTGAAGGATAAGAGACATAATAAACTTATCTCACATTTTGTGCAATGACGAAGGGATCATACAACCGGTATCTACTATTCAGTTTAATGTCTACTGTATTTGCCTTTGGATTAAACTTTGTTCCTCGAGCGGACGGATCAAACCACTTATAATAAAAAAGAACAACCTTTTGACTATAATCTAGATAAGGGTACGCAAGTTCATATATGTGTTCAACCACACCATAAAAATCATCTTCACCTCTCCCACTGATACCCTTCAAGCAAACTCCACTATTGACTGTTTCTCTTCCCTCTGCCCATTCCTTAGTGTGAAATTTGTATCCATTGACAAAGTATGTGTGCCACTCTTTAACACATTTTAGAGGACCGTCAGATAAGTTCCTCAAGTGCTGATTGACAGGATTTGGCGGGAGAGAATACACATGTTGCCTAAACCACATCAGAAAATGTGCATGAATATGAGCAGAAGATTGTTCATCACTTACAGCCTCTGATGACAAGAACTCCCTAAAATAAAAACATTAATAATAATAATAATATTAATATCATACACAA
The DNA here is from genome assembly GCA_963573325.1 of Astragalus glycyphyllos. NCBI lineage: Eukaryota > Viridiplantae > Streptophyta > Magnoliopsida > Fabales > Fabaceae > Astragalus > Astragalus glycyphyllos. The sequence goes on from OY754307.1 coordinate 96,202,571, forward strand.
TTGTGTACTTTAATGTATTGAGATAGCTAAGTTGAGAAATACATACTCAATGAATGGTTGGACCTCAGTACAGTTTATCAACACATGAACATGGGCCAAATGTAACTCTCCTTCAGTTAGCCAATGAATTGATTCCTTTCCAGACTGACGACCAGGAAGACAAAAGACAGATAAAGCTAAATGATGTATTGGACATTCAATTTCCTTTTCATTTCGACTACTTGTAGGAGCAAATTCATTTTTGAAATAATAAGAACAAAAATTAGTTGTTTCACGGTGTAAGTAAGCCGAACATATCGACCCTTCAACTCTAGCTTTATTTTTAACCGATCTTTTTGAATCACCCATGAACCTTTCAAACGGATACATCCATCTGTATTGAACAGGACCGCCAAGTTTAGCTTCATAAGCGAGATGAACAGCAAGATGCTCCATAGAATCAAAGAAACCTGGCAGAAATATTCTCTCCAACTTGCATAAGATAAGTGGGATGTCTTGATCCATCTTTGTAAGATCATCTGCTTTTAGCATTGCAGAACACAAATTCTTAAAGTATTGACTTATTTCCACGAGCGAATTCAAAACGTGTGTTGGCAAAGAACTAAAGGCAATAGGAAGTAAGCACTCCATGAATACATGGCAATCATGGCTCTTCATCCCGTGCAACCTCCCATTATCCACATCCGAACATCTTGCTAAATTGGAAGAATAACCGTCTGGCATTTTCAACTCAGAAATCCACCGGTAAACTGCTTTCGCTTCCTCAGCAGATAAAGTATAATTGGCTTTGGGTTTCAATGTCCTACCGTTAGCTTGCTCAACCAACAACAAATCCTTTCGCCTGCAGTAATGATCCACATCCTTCCTAGCCTTCTCATTCTCTTTTGTTTTACCTTTCACATTCATAACAGTGTTAAATATTTTATCAAAGAAATTCTTTTCAATATGCATTACATCTAGATTGTGTCTCAATAGATTATCAAGTTCCCAAAAAATACTTTTTTTTGTCCAGTTGTGCCATTGTCCATAACCATCTGGACGAGAAACCACACACCTTAATGACTTCTATAGGAGGGATATCCTTGACATTGTTCCAAACTTCTTCTGGTGTCAGCCTACGAGGAGGTCCAGCTGTTTCAACATTCCCCTTGATGAAACCATATTTTGACTTTCTAAATGGATGATCGCTAGGTAAAAACCTCCGGTGCGAGTCAAAGAATGAGGTTTTTCCTCCATACTTAAGAGTAAAAGCCTTTGTGTCAACCATGCAAACCGGACACGCCATCTTACCATGTGTCCCCCATCCAGATAACATTTCATACGCAGGAAAGTCATTAATGGTCCATATCAAAGCCGCCCTCATCATGAAATTTTGCCTACATGCTGCATCATAAGTTAAAACACCATTCCACAACATTTTTAGGTCATCAATCAAAGGTTGCAAATATATGTCAATACCTGCTGTTGGATTAGATGGCCCTGGAATTATAGCCTTTAAAAACATGTAGGGTTTAGACATGCACATTTCAGGAGGAAGGTTGTATGGGGTAACAATAACCGACCAACAAGAATACGGGGTTGCTGACGCTTAAATATATGGCGTGAAACCATCAGAGCATAAACCAAGCCGAACATTGCGTGGATCATTGGCAAAATCTGGATGAACACGATCAAAATGCTTCCAAGCTTCACCATTAGATGGGTGACGTAATTCACCAGAATTGTTTGTTTTCTTGGTGCCACGTCATTTTACCTGCGGTCTCCATTGAAGTAAACATCCTCTGTAGCCTTGGTATAAGCGGCAAATAGAACATTGCTTTTCGTGGAATCGGTTTGGCTTTCCTCATCCCTTTCCTGCTGACACGATAGCGTGGCTCTTGACAAAACTTGCATTCCACCAACTCTCCATCATTTAAGCCAAATTCGTTGTTATAATAGATCATGCAACCAGATACACAACAATCAATTCTTATGGATTTTAAGCCGAGCTTCGATACCAATCTTTTAGCATCATAATAACTCTGCGGCAAAAGTCCTCTAATTGGGGTTGCATCCAACATCATTTTAGTCATATATTCCATGCACAATTCAGCAACATTAAACTGAGACTTAAGACCCAACAACCGAACACACATTGATAATTTAGAGTCCTTAGATCCTTCAAATAACGGTTTATTTGTCTCACTCAAGAACATATAAAACCTCTGAGCTTCCTCATTTGGAACTTCTTCAGCATCATATTGTGGTTCCTCAAAATTCAAATTTACACCAACAACATCAGATATCATCCCCTGAACAACATTAATCAACTGACCCGTAGTCATTGGATTACCACTTGATGTCGCAACTTCTACGACTGGACTTGAAGTGGGACCACCTTCTGCTTGAACAGAAACATTATCAACTGCACGAACTCCAGCTGCCACCTCGCCATGACGAGTCCATATCCAATAATTTGCCAAAAACCCGTTATTGTACAAATCAAGTCGAACCTCATCTCCATTTTTTATAGATCGAAACCTACATTTGGAGCAAGGACATCTAATGCCTCCTAGTTGCTCAAATTCTCTTTGACACATAGCAAAAAGAACAAATTCTTCAACTCCTTGCACAAAACGTCGCTTCAACCCACTTCTTTCAGGATACATTAATTCGATCATACATCCAACTACGATCCATTTTTTTGTAGATTGATATTCTTAATTTATTTACTACATATATATATATATATATATATATATATATATATATATATATATATATCACATATAAGCGTATTAGAACAATACACAATACACGCATTGGCATACAAATTTTAATTATCATCATATGTGTATTAACAAAACACATAAGGCTCTATAAACTTAAAGTCTAATTATAACCAATTATATCATGAATTTAAATTATACAAAATATTTATAAAAGTATATTATTATAATATAGACAAAATAATAACAGTATATATTGTTATAATCAATTATATTAAGTTAATATTTAAACAATAAATATTAACTTAATTTTCGTTTTTTAACGAAACAGATTAACTACAATCTAATTTAAAAATTAATTATATAATACTATAATATTATTAATTATATAATAATAATAATTCGTACTTTTTAATTTTTACTTTAAAAAATAATTAATAAATATATTATATTATATTATATTATCATATTATCATCATATAATAATTTGTATTTATTTATTTTATTTAAAAAGTTTAAACAATACAAATAATAACTAAAAAATAATAATTATTACTAAGTTAAACAATAAAATCTAAAATCATCATCATATCATATAATTACTAAAGTAATAAGAATTTAAACAATAATTCCTATTCAAATAATTTTAACATAATAACTTATAAATATATTACATATTATACACTAATTATTACTAACTTTATTCTATGTTTATATAAATTATACAAAATAATTTTTACACTCTTTTTTTTTTACAAAATAGACAATAATAACATTATGTTGTTATAATAATATAATAACCTTTTTATAAAAAAAAATAGTAACTTTGTATAAAAAAATTAGTAATATTTTCTATTATGTTATTTTAACTAATATATTGTTATATATATACTAAAACTAATAAATTAAACAAAATAGTAACTTTTATAATAAAAAATTGTAATATTTTCTATTTTGTCATTTTAACTAATATTTAACAAATATATTAAATTTATTACAAAATTTTGAATTTATTTTATCTATTAACTTAAACAACAAATAGTAATTACTAACCATAATATTCTAATTTTCTAACTTTTTAACATAGCATAATTTTTAAATAACAGATTTTCTAACTAGTTACAAATAACTTCATTACTAACCTGTAGAGAAGAGAAGTCTCTGACTTGATGCAAGTTTCCAACTTCTCGAACAACAACTTCAACCGAACAACGATCAATTGCTAAAGAAATAAAACGACAAACATTAACAAAATCAATTTGTAAAATAAAATGTAAAGTAAAACAATCAAAGTTTAACAACAAACCTTGCAAGAAGATGAACAAAGGGAAAGAAATGGAGACTAGATGAACAAATGGAGATAGTGAAAGAAATATGAAGAATTTTCGGAAGAGAGAGTAGAGAGAATATAAGAGTAGAAAGAATTTTCGGAAGAGAAAGTAGAGAGAATGTAGGAGTAGTGAGAATGGTTTAAATGGAAGCATTTATATAGACTCTGGCCAACGGTAATGTTTCGAATTCCGAAATTCCTAAATCCGCCGGAAATTTTGTTTACCGGCGGACAGTGATGTCTCCCCAGCTGAGGAAACCCCTGTAGAGTGCAACATGCTAAAAGGGTCTAACATCCCGATGACCCTCAAATGGTCGCCAGCATACATCATCAGCAGTGAGGTCGTCAATCCTCCGCCTGTAATCGACCAACTTCAGTGCAGCTGTCTTCTTCCTCTTCCAACCCCCACAGATTGGTGTGTGCACCTCAGATGGCTGCCTCTCCACCAGATGAGGAAAGTATCATAAAATCCAGCTCTACAATGCAAAGATAAATAACTGAGTTATTTAAATTAAAAACATAATTATTTAAATTAAAATTATAATTATTTACCTGTAACATGGAGGGGTAGCCAGCTAAATGTTTGGCCTAGTCCAACGATCCATAGTTCAGCTGGCATATGAGCAAGTGCAGCCACACCCCATGCATATGATCCAGCACCATCAGCAGTAAGGTCCTCAAGCAGCAACAGCCACTTGGCCTCAGCCCTGTCATACGTCTTCACTATGAAGATGCTCCAACTAAGAACCAGAAGGATCATCGCCCTGACAGCAGGAGACATGTCAGCAGAAATGGACGATGCAGCAACTATGTCCAGGAGCCAGCTAAAACGGTAATACGGTCCCTGACCAAGTCGACGCTCAGCACGGGCCTCCTCCTCAGTAACCCCAAGATATGCCACAGCAAGCTGAACTGCCTGATCAGCGGTGACACTAGTGGGCAGTGCTCTGTAGTATCTGCCTGAGAGCGGAAGGTGCAGCAAACAGGAGATGTCATCTAAAGTAACGGTCATTTCACCGAATGGTAGGTGAAATAACGAGGTCTCCTGGTGCCACCTCTCAACAAAAGCGGACAGCAGCTCGTGGTCCACAGTAGTATGTCCTGTCAATATGAGGGGGGCCAAACCTGAAGCTGTGAACCTCTCCCAAAACTGGTGGTTCTGGGAATAGACCAGGAGTCTCGTAGCCTTCATTTTACGCTCATAGATCTGTTTTTTTTAAAAATTATGCTATGTAAAAAAAGATGAATTTAAATACAAACACAATGTAAAAAAATAAATTTCACTAACCGGGTTAAGCTGAACACGGTAGCAGACATGACACTCCATCCCAGTGAATAGAGAATGCTCCTCCTGATCGTGGTGGAACTGCTGCTGAGGCTCGCACATATGCTGGTCCTGGGCCTGATAGAACTGCTGCTTAGGCTCGCCCATATGCTGGTCCTCCTCCTCATACGGGTGGTGCTGCTGGCCCGGCTCGTACTCAAACTCTGGGGACTCTGGCTGTGGGGCTGTCTGACCTCAGCGCGCCTACGCCTAGTGGAGGCGTGTCCCGCAACTCTCCGGCGGGTGCGTGTGCTAGGAGCGGAAGACGACGACGCCTGGTCAGTCTGTCGATAAGAAGACACTGGAAAAAAAAACAAGTTAGTTACCGAAAAATAGAAATCGTATTTACCCTAAGAAGAGGTAAATACGTGCGAAATATTTGAGGAAATCGTATTTATCTATAAAAAGGTAAATACGATTTACTTGTTTTTGCAAGTTCTGGAGGAAATCGTATATAGGTAAATACGATGAGAAATTTTGATGGAAATCGTATGTATCTCCTACGAGGTAAATACGATGCGATCTGAAATTTGACTAGTCAAATCGTATGTAAGTGACAAATGGTAATTGTTTTGTAAATTTGTAAATCTTTTAGGGGTATTTTCGACTTTTCACCTTTTTGTAGGGTATGGAGTCAATCGGTGGGGATACCAAAAAAAAAATCCCATTGAAGAAACACAGTAATATTATTCACACATTAGTACTGAAGAAACACATCAACTACATGGCTTATGAATTGTCCCCCAGTAAGATTGTGCAAATCCCAACTAAATCCTTCAACATTGAACCAATCACTTTCATGACTCCTACATAATCACGACCAGCACTCGGAAGGATGCTGAATATGATTGGCAGTAATATTTGACGCACATATATGATTTACATATATAATATACATGACGATTGGCAGTAATGTTTTACACACATATATGATTTACATATATAATATACACGAGTACATGACGATTGGATAGACAACAGTTATTCTAAAATTTACACCGGATTCCTTCTGAAGATATCCAAAAACCCCGCTTATCTCATCCACCGGATTCCACGGACTGGGATAATGGCAAGTAAAAACTGCTCAGATTCACAACGGAAGAAGATTCTCAGTTGTCATCATCATCTTCTAATTCGTCTGCAACAACTTCACTTTCAATGTTAGGAATTTCAGCAACACCAGTCTCTGCTGCAGCAAAAGTTTCTTTTACCCAGTCCAAATTGTCACTGTTGTTTTCTTCTTGGCTTTCGTCCAATCTATAATATACCTGCGGAAGTTCTCAAATTGAATTAGCAATTCACATTTTGCAATGAAGTGCAAATGACTTTTTTAACTCCGTAACTAAAATATAACTTTGATGTGACAAACCAACCATCCATGGGATGAATTTCGTTGTTGTCATAGAGCGCGGGGGCAGAGTTGAGGTTCTTCCATTTGAAAGAATCGTGTAACTATCAACTTTTGACTTTTGAGCCAAACTAAGTTACAGATGGTAATATATCCTATCTCATGTTATTTTCTCTCATGCCAAATCTCAACCACCCATTTAATAAAGGTTAAAAGGGAAAGAAAATGTGTTTTTAAAATATTAAAAATAGAGATAAAAAGAAGCTAATGGTGAAGATTAAAAACATAACCCCATGTTTGCTTCCTGCAAGAGAGAATCACCTCCCCTTACCAATTCACTTTGTAGGTAGAGAAAAAACACAGAAAGCTAAACTTTTGCAATGACCTAAAATAACTTTTTCAGTTAATATCCTTTAATTTTCATTATTTAAATATTTTATTTTTCAAATTTTAATCTTAACTCCTTAACCAATTTCTTAAAAAAAAAATTGCAAGTGTTAACAAATTGGAGATTTAGAAAGAAAGTCAACCAATCTAATCATAGTTTTCCATCTTTTACCATTAAACCATTGGTTTTAAATTCAAATCCATTTCAATCCAATCTGAAGAGTAAATTGTATCGGTTTTGCATTTTATTTTTAAATGAGCCAATGAATAAATACAAAATATGATAAAAACTAATTGACGTATAAAAAAGATCATTATTATGACATGATGATTGGTACTAAACTAATAGTTAAATTCATCATAATTTCATGAGAAACTAGTGAAGACTTAAACTCGAGACCTATCAAATACTAGGCATATCATGCTCCACTAGGTCGGTTAGGTACTTGTTAGCTTTTGCTTTATAAACCAATGTCAAAGAGGTTGGGTACTTCTGCTTTTGCTTTATAAACCAATGTAGATGTAGAAGTGAATGTGCGCACACACATTAACAAATGTAATAAAGCCACAAAACCGCAAGTTCAAACTTCTTTACCGCTAAAAAAATGCAAACAAATTATATAAAAAAGGACAATCTGAAAAATAAATAAAAGATTTGAAAAGGGACCAGATCACATACCACACAACTGCGAGGAGGAGAAAGGATCTTGAAGGAATTGGGCCGATTATTGAAATTTGTTTCAGGAACTCCTGGGATGCCTTCTCGGGATGTGAAGTGGTCTGCATCGTGCCCCACCTAGAAGTGGAAGGAAGATGGTCAACCTCATCATAACGAGAATAAAATGACATGGAACACATAAATGCAAGAACCATAGAATAGTAGCAACTGAGTTTTGAACTCAAAAGAAACAGTAAAGAGTCCAATCCCCCACCCACATGCAAACGGATGGGGGAAATCAGAAAATGTATCTGATTTCATTTTCATGTTGGTCCTCTAAAGTTGCATATGTCACCATATTAGATCGCTAAAAATTTGAGTCACCAAATTAATACCTCAACCTTTTTTGTCACCTCTTTAGTTCTTTGTAAAAAAGAATATGCTGACATTTTAGACCTCTGAGGGATAAATTTGATCACTAAACTTTTGAAAACCTGATATGATGACATTTTAGATTTTTAGGACCAAATTGGTGATCAAAATTGTTATAGCTAAGGTGGTGAAACTGACGGCTATAACTTTGAAGGACTAGGTGCACTTTCCAAATATTTTTGGGGAAAAGGGAACGGGTGGCATGGCACCTTTTGGGCCTAATGTAGTTCCACCTCCGATTAGAATGTCTATACTACCAGAAAGATTAGGGCTCCTTACTCTTCCAAGTCCTCCAAATTCGCAAGCATCGCTGTCCAGTGCAACTCTATATTTCCCAGGCAAGTCACACCCAACTTTATACCTGTATGTTCACGTTTTATCGATTAACAGTTACTCTTACAGGAACGTTTATAGAAAGTCCACTTAAAACCAAACACGCAACCTTGTAAAAATAAATTTCCCACACATAAATGGAATGAACACACATTGCATACCCTTTGTATGTATTCTCTGGATGAAAATTGAACACAAATACCAGATCACCGCGTTCAAACACTATAACCTATAAGAGAAACATTATGCATTTAATTAGAAGATATGGCAGTTATACTAGAAATTGATTCAGAGTAGACATTGGCTTGTTAATGGTTTTATTTTCTTGAATCACTCATTTTTGAGAAACGGCTTCTGCATGTTCACAGCACCGATGTATATATTCTAGGAAGCAGTATTAATTAGTCTTGGTATAAGACAATCTCTTAATTGACTAGCAATAGTAAGAAACATCATATTATGAATGACTGTAATACAATCATTTAGGGGAATATTCACCTTGTCTTCGTTGTTTGTGCTGCTCACAATCTGTTTAGTTGATGTGAGGAATGAGAATTTATCATCAAGCAAGTTCATTGCCCTATCAAATGCATTTATGAACTGCACAAGTTTCAAAAGAAAAAATATAACGCGTATCTAAAATATAAGCAACAAACTGCTAGAATGTAAGAGTTTTGCAGAAGGAAAAAGGTACTCCACAAAATAAGATAACATAGTTGCCTTCTGCACGACATAAAAACATGCAAAATGACAATGCCCATTTTATACTAAATTTTATTCTGAGAATAAAGAAGATCTTAAATAATTAAACTTGCTTGAAAGTCCTAACAAAGAAATGAAGCCACAAAAGATATGTCAATGTTCTGCGATAAGTGAAGACACAAATAAATGAATACAAATTCTGACATGCACACATATTACCTTGTATCTCAAGTGATCTGTATCCACCAGATTCCACTGACGCCTGCACTTTTCATAACTCCACTCATTGCCTTCTCTTGGGAAATCTATCCATTCCGGATGGCCAAACTAAAAATGGTATCATGAAAATAAATTAGCAAATGATAACATGGTCTATAACTAGAGCAACGAGAGTGACATGCTTCCAAATATCCAGCCTAATTTCTTATTGAAAGAAAATAATGTATAATTAATCTTATAGGAAGGCTAGCTTGTAGAGGCAACCCATCCACCCAAAGAGGAAACATTAGGTTGTTAGGAACCTGGTACACCAAATAGGGAAAATCTCCATTGTTTACAGCATTCCAAATCTTCAAGGGACTCAATTTCCACCGATATTTATTGGCAAGTGTATTCTTTTATCTGCTGCTACATTAGTTATGACAGTTGTATACCTATCAGCTAACTGTATTATGTTATTTGTTGTTAAATTACCTACAACAATTGTATAGCTATATTATAATGATCATTATCTGTTGTGCTGGGATATATACAGTTATTATAGGAACAAGAGAATTCAGACAGTCATATGCTGTGGCAGTTGTATATCCATCAGCTAACTGTATTATGTTATAGCTATAATGACCCTTATCTGTTGCGATATTGTAACAGTTATCTTAGGAACCAGAAAATTGAAAATAGAGGAAAGATTGAAAGAATTAAAAGATTTATTTTCCCTTTTATTTTAATGACCCTTATCTGTTGGTGTTTCAACTTTACACGCTCCTTTTCCATCAGCATAGGTCTGATTCTTGATCTCCAAAATTTATTTTCCCTTTCAATTTCTTGCTCCCGAGATTATGGCTCCTTATCTTGAACATAAACTAGAATATATAGATCCAAATTAAGCTAAAACTCTTTGATCAAAGCTTTGCGAAGCCCAGCCACATGACTTTTGTATAATGTCATTTCCACCCAAACCACCAAATGAAAGAAATTCCTCACAGAGCTTCTACTGCCCTCTGTGTCTCCACCTCAAGTATTCTAGTGGCCTCAGAATATTGCTACACATTGATCAGCCACTAGTAAGCATCTTCTCCTTCATCTACACATTCCCAGTCGATTTGTTCTTCAAGAATTGGCTTTCTCAATTCTTACTGATCATGAAAACATCCTAGATCAGCATTAAGATGCACTATCCACAGCTCCAAGGTTGAAGCTCTGATACCAGTTGCGATGAGCTTAACATCTTATTAGACAAAACAGGGAAAATCTCCCTTGATTACAGCACTACAAATCTTTGAGGATCTATAACCTCCCTAGCCCCAAGGCCCCTAACTTCTCTCAAATGACAAAATACTCTCTCCCTCTCAACCTTTCCTCTTATTTATGGCTACCACAATTTGACTCTCGCAGCCCAACTAACTAACTAACCAACAACCTCACTAACAGACACCTAACTAACAAACACCCAGCACACTGTTGTAAAGCTCTAAGGAATCCATTTTTCACAAAAAAAAAAAATTGCATTTTATCCACTAATCCACTAAAAAGATAAAGGTCGGGTGCACAGTACGATAACAGGGAGTGGCAGTTTTGCGGGCAGAAGAGTAGAGCAGTATGCATACCTCATTGCCCATGAAATTAAGGTAGCCCTCTCCACCTAATGCCATAGTTATGAAGTGTATCATCTGCAAAAGATTAAGATGACAATGACTACAGGGATATTATAAAGCAACAATAATTACGCATTGTATTAGCAGCTTTGCAACAGCAGGCTTTATAGTCAGATAAACAACCTTGTGAAGAGCAATCCCTCGCTCGATAGTAGGAGAAGCATCAGTCAAACAAGACATGCCAGAATACATTTCTTCATCCATTAGTAAAAATGCAATAGTCTTGTCCCCAACAATGGCCTGCTCAAGGCAAAAACTATAAGACATTGATAGTGCATGCATTAAAAACAATTGAATAAGATAATTTTTTGATTGCCTGTCACCCCTAGTTTCCATCTTTTTCTGTTCACAAATTTAACCTAAACTAAATTCTTATAGTATTGCCATCACAAAGGTAAGACGTAACACAAAAACAACAAAGATCATACTTGGTCATGACTTTCAGCATAAGAGACACATTTCTCAGTGTATCTCCTATTTGTTAAATTCAAAGAGATTTCCTTCATTGACCATTCATAGTCTTTCTTGTTCTTCAAGTAGTCAATCCACTTGTCTGGGATAGCCATGGCTAGACGATAGTCAAAACCAATTCCCACTTCAGTTACTGGACGTCCAAGTCCAGGCATGCCAGAAACATCTTCAGCAATGACAGTTGCATCTGGCAAAATATTATGGATCAGACAATTAGCCAGCATCATATAGACGACAGCATCCACATCTGTTGCTTCACTAAAATATTCATTGTAATTCCCGGTAAATGCAATGTTGATGCCATGGTGATGATACAGCATTGATGTTACTCCATCAAATCGAAATCCATCAAATTTAAACTCCTCAAGCCACCAACTTAAATTAGATAAAAGGAAGCGAAGAACTTCCCAGTTGGCATAGTTAAAGAGTCTACTATCCCATAATTTGTGATAGCCTCTATCTCCAGCGTGGAAGTAAGACTCTTGGGAACTTTGGCCCACATCAAAGCCGTTGAGTCCATCAGTAACATTATTACTAGCATGACTATGGATGACATCCATCAAAACCTGCAAACCTAGGCTGTGGGCCTTATCTATCAAATATTTAAGATCTTCAGGGGTTCCAGATCTACTGCTCACGGCAAAAAAATTTGTTACGTGATATCCAAATGATGCATAATAGGAATGTTCCATTACAGCCATCAGTTGGACTGTATTATAGTTATTTTCCCGAATACGTGGCAAAATATCATCTGCAAATTCCCTGTAAGAGTTTATGCGGGGTTCAGAGCTACTCATTCCCACATGAGCTTCATATATCCGAGGGGCCTTGGGCTTCGGTGGACGAGGATATTTAAACTGATACCTGCAGAACAAACAGAGGATGAACAAACAACAGAGATAATTTTATCCATACTTGATCAAGAGTTGAGTGAGGACAAATATAGATACCACATAGATCAAGACAAGGTAGAATCATTCAACGTGGTTAACATATTTGCAACTGTTACAAATAATGTAGATATTTTCCTCTTTATTCTTGCCAAAAAAATGGAACAAGTTTCTTTTTTATGAACCCAGAGAAAGAGGAATAAAATATGCCAGTGAGTGGTGGAATTTAAAAACTTTAAGACTCATTTAATTTTACATGAATTCTAATGTAATGCACATTTAAAATTATTATTTTACTCATCAATCATGATTCGAATTGACATATGATTCAATTTTGGCATAATTCACTAACGAATAAAATTCATTTTATAAGAAAACCTGCATTTCATATATGCCTCGAAGATGAGGGTTTATTTATAATTTATAATTCAACTGAAATAGTCATGTATATTTGATCCAAACTTTATAATTAATTATAATTGAACTAAAATAATTTCTTTTGAAATGATTGCAATCCCTTCCGATAAAGATTTTAAGAAGTTACTCATATAATTTTAAAATCAGTTAATGTATGGCATACATTAGATCTCATTTTAGTATTGATACTTCAGATTCTATGCTTAATTCTTTACTGAAGATAAGAAATCAACTGATATTCTATGCATGCGAATAATGGGACCTCTCTGAAAGTGGTGGATCCCAGTAAACACCATCATAGGGCGCAGCAAATCTGGTAGGATCGATGGTAGCATATTTAATCCAAGCAGGGATGCGATCAACCCAAACTCCATCATTATGTTTGAATCTGAACTTCACTTTTGAATTGTGAGGTATAACTGGATTTCCATCAGCATCAGGGATCTTAATGCTCCAAACGCCAAACTGGTTTTTTTCCATGTGATGGTTGGAACCATCCCATCCATTAAAATCTCCAATAATTTGTGCTTCCCTGCATTGAAAAGGTTCAAAATCTTAATAGAAAACTAAATAAAACAGTGACAAACCAAATTAAATAATTTTCATCCTTGCAGATAACTTACTGAGCAGCAGGGGCCCATTCGCGGTAGATAATGCCACCTTCTTCTCTGTTAAATCCAAACTTCAAATAACCTGTGGGAAAGGATAAAAAAGGAAACATTATATTATAGATGTGACCAGAATCAAGCCAACAAATAAGTAAGGCGTGTTAGTGGAAATCAATCCAGTTGACAGGCAAACTAATGTGTTTTCAAGAGGCTGATGTGTCCAACATAATAAATCAATGGATTGTGTTCATACGTAGATACATTATTCTAGGCTCATTTGATTATCAACCACCAACACCGCCAAGTATTAGTTGAGCATTATTTCCACTATATCAATTCACCACGAACACAAAATTTGTTGTTATGCACAAAAACTTAGCAGTTATCCAGTTTTGTGTGTACAGATATACAGAAAAAAGAAAAATAAAGATGTCAATAATTCTAATCACCTTTTGCAAATTCCTCAAGACCTCCTTCATATGCTTCAATAAGCTTTTTCTGGTCAAGATACCTCTTCAGTCTATATTTGAAGTGATCTTTATGCGGTTCTAGGGATGGATCAACACACAAGATACCTATGTTTTCTAAGTCTTCCTCAGCGGATGGCATTGTTGACTTGTCGTCTATCATAACGGCTATGCCCTTGAAACCAGAGCTAACCTAGTTGTGAGAAAGCACACCAAAACAGCTTATCCACATACATTGCATTTACATGTGTATACAATAGAGATACAAACTATCATTTTTCATTTAAACACATGGAAAATAAGTCAGACTAGAGTCCAAGTGTTTCATGCCATTTTCATTAATTCCCTTTGATCATTTACTTGTTAGCTGTTACGTTTACTATATTCACGTTTAAATGAAAGTGGCTCACCCAAACATGAACTAGGCTCCTTGATCACATTCTTAGAGCCAAACATACCGAACCTTAGATTTTAAAAGAAAACTAATTCCATCAAAAGGTTGCCACTTAATACACATTACAAGCCAATAATAAGTTCACAACTTGTATCTCAAGGCCATGCATCTTATGCAATACCTCAAAAGTCCAAGTCACGAAGAATGCCAGTTAGGAGTTAGGACAGACAGCACACTCGCATCAAAGTTTGTCAAAAAATGTAGACAGTTGACACGATTATTTATACTAGAGACATCAAACATAGTCAAATGTACCCTCTCATATATTGATCTTCTTGATCCAAAACTGAACCTGTTGTATCCATTCAGATTCTGGTAGCCAAGGGTCAGATCATCTGGCTTCTGCTTGGCAAAATGCTGCTTATTTCTCGAGATCTACCAGGGAAAAAAAATAGAAAATTACAAAGCATTACAGATGAAAGCAAACAATACATAGTCACTGAAGATTTAGAGAGAAATGTACATAGAGGAAAAGCAAGTAGTTGTACTTGTACATATCCAAATTATGAGTAGTCTAGAACCTCGCACTAGAATTATTACAAATATATAAATATAGAAAGGAACTAGCAGGAGTAGAAAAAATAAAGTGATTACTACTTACTAGTCACTACATTACAAATAGGCCAGGCCGGCCTACAGGGGACTACGGCCCAGCCTACATCAGGCCCAGACCAGGCCAGACCTTTTTCTAAATAGATAAGGCCAATGCTTTTTTAAAAGCCTACTTAGGTAAAAATGTCAGACTGTAGGCCATCAAAAAAGCCTTCTAGGCCTATCAGGCCAGCCTACTTAAGTAAATATAAATATTATTTTTTATTACTACTATTATTATATTTAATTTTTTACTTTCTGTTAAATTATAAATTTGCTTACATTTTTTTATTTACTTAAAATGTTGACCTATATCAACTTTTGACATATTTAAATGTATTATTATAAAATAAAATTTAAGTAGAATGTCCTATAAAGATAAGTCTCTAAAAGATTTTGTTAGATCTCAATCGTCTATTTATAAAGTCTACACCACTCAAAGATTGCCGAATTTCTAAAATAAAAAAATTGGAGAAATAGGCTTTTAAACAGGCTTTCAGGCCTTGTCAGGCTTTCGAAAAGATCAAACCCGGCCTCAAAAGTCGGCCTATCACAGACCACATGCCAGGCTCAAGCCTAACGCGTTCAACGCAGGCCGGGCTCAGGCCAAGCAAAACCTAGCTCGGCCTAGCATATTCCAACCCCTAATTACAAATCAGAATACAAATTCAGGTAATGAAAATCCCGAGAGAGAAAAATCTCAATATAAATTTGACTGATGATATCACGCACTAGTTATTCTAGAAGGAATGGTTGCAAATCTAGGGTTAAGTTTTTCAGATAAATTTGGAGAAACAAAAAAAAAAGGAACTAAATGCCGGTTAGCAAGAAATCAAAATCACTACGAACAAAACGTCATGAAATGAGAAATCAAAGCAAAGAGTTGAAGAAAGTGAATTACGTGATTGGTGGTGCAGCGAGTGTTTAAAGAACGAGAAATGAGAGAACAAGAACCAAGAGAAGTTATCATCTCTTCAAATTCTAATCTCAGCTTCGATCAAGGTTGCCAGCTTCTACTACAAGTAAATTGAAGTAATCAGTCTCCTTCAGGCTTCAGGTGAAGAGTATTGAAGAACACAGAGGCTTTAAAATGCTATTTGGTGAAGAATTAGGGACCCATTGTTGCATAAATTATTAATGCTAAACGTCTTTTCAATGCTAAACAACAAAGGAGTAACAGAGTAAAGTAAAGGATATGCTTCTCCACTTGAAGAAGGCAAGCAACGGCGCAAGAACCTCCATCTGTTCAAATTCTACTCCCTTGCCTTCATCTCACAGCCATTCAGCCAATCGGATACTCAAATGCTCATCAAATCAATTTTATTTTGCTTATTATGTTGAAATGACATTTTTCTTAATTTAAGCCATGTGAGAAAAGTAATATTAATTTAATGAGACTTTGGGTTCGATTCCTGAAGTGCACAAATTCGGGATTAGTCAGTGCAAAATTTGATTCTAAACACAAGTAGTGATTACTCTTTCGTTAAAAGCGTTGAGACACTTTATGAATAGTCGTGAATCATGTAACAACCAAAAAAAAATGAGACTTCCAAAGTGTACCTACTAAAATTTTGAGAACAAAATATATTTGATTAATAGTATAATATCAAATGTTATAGTTTTTAAGAACTTATTTTATTTTTTTAGTTCTCAATTAGTGAGAAACATTTGTCTTATATGATTGCATTTATTTATTTCTTATTGATAGTGCCTAACAGCCTAAGGTAGTGTTAAAATTGTACATTGTGGTTTTTTTTTTACAAGAGTACATTGTAATTGTGATTTTAAGTAGAGGATTTGGTCAAAAAATGTGTTAAATAAATAATGGAGATGCATTTATTCTTTTTTTTTTATATTTGCGATAGGGCGACACTTGATTAATACTACTCAAAATCATGGTTAATGTAATTCAACAATAGATTGTAGGAGTGAAAATAGATTAGAGGCAATTTGGATTACCTTATTTTTGAGCTTATGAAAAACAACTTATGAAGATAAATAAATTTTATGTTAATTCATAAGTTCTCATTAACGAAAGTTATATAACTTGTTGTTCCATAAATACATTGACAAACTTATGAATAAGACATAAAAGTTTACTTATTTGCATAATTGCTTTTCGTGAACCCCAAGGGGTTGGCCTAGTGAAGCATGACAGGAATCTTATCCGAGAGGTCCCGGGTTCAACTCCCCACTTGTTCCCGGAGTGAGGTAAGTGTCCCATTGGACGGGGCGCCATCGTCTCATCCTAAATTTTTTATACCAAAAAAATAATAAGTTGTTTTTCAGAATCTCAAAATAAGCTCTATCGAAACATGCACATTGACTCTCAACATGGGGTTACGACTTAGCCTATATAAAACTTAGGTTAGCCTACACTTTTACAAAAATATTTGACGCAAGCATCTTTTCCAAAAATATTTACAACGCAAGCATCTTCTGAGGTTGAAGATTTTCCTTTCATTGCCTCCGTGTATGTTTGGTTCAGCAGTGAGTAGAATTGATTCCAACAGAATTGATTCTATAGAATTGATTTTAGTTAAAAGTGAGTTGAACATGGCGTGGTTTTTGTTTGAATACATTTACTGAAAAGTGATTTTTCTCAATCTTTGTTGTTTGGATAGGTTGGATTAGAATTGCTTTTAGGTGTGAAATTACTAAAATGGGTCTCAACTTAAAATTTATGTTTGCAAAATAATTTTTTATGAAAAATAATAATAGTAAAGTAAATAATTTTTTATTGGGTAAAACAATTATTAAAATATGGAAAAAAAACTAAGAAAATTCATTTACATTTTTTTATACTAAGAAAAAATAATAATAGTACATTTTATAGTAAGTAAATAATAATTGTACAGTACCTTTTTTTGGGTATATTTTTTTTTCCAAGAGTATATAGCTTTTAAAAATAGCTTCAAGAAAAAAAAGACTTTTAAAAAACTTGCTAGAAACTTTATATGCTTTTTTTAGATCTGCTATACTAAGGGCAATGAAGGAAGAAAGTACGTTTTATAACTGACATATGATAGAACTGATTTTGGCTCATCGTAAAAACTAGGAATCTTGGCTTCTCATGGAATCGATTTCACAATATAAAATCGATTTTGGAAGAGAAAGTCAAACAAGATAAAAATGAGCAAAATCACGAAAGCCAGTGTCAAAAGCGATTTCAGAGGCTCCCACTGTTGGGGATTTCCAAAATAATAGAAATCCTATAACACTAAAGTGAAAGAGAGACGCAATGTTTCTTGTTGTAAATGTGTGTCCTTTGGTGGCTTTCACTAGTGGTTGTGTTCTTTCATGAACATTTGTAGTGAAGAGACACTTATCTTCACCAAATGGTATGAGTTGGTCTATATATATAGAACAACTTTACAAGTAGAAGACATAGATACATATATATTGTTGAGACAAAACTCCACCAAATTCATTATTCCAAATCATTCTCTTTTGTCTCTTATGCGCAAATTGAAGTTAGGGAACTATTGTTCTGTAAAATACCGTTGACGATACGCTTGGTGTGGGTGTGCAAACCATATCATGGAACTCCATTGTATCCTGAAAGGGATTCGCCTGTCTTCCTATTGCATCCAATCTAGAGTGATTGGTGGGGGCGAATCGAACCTAAAACTCAGTGTTATACACACTTTGGAGTCTTGCGCAATGATAAATTCACTTTCTCCTTTGTTCTTTATTGTACATGATATTCACAATTATTTGAACTAATGATTTTCTATGTTTGGTTCTTCTTTGTTGCAGCATTAAACCCACCAACAAATGTTCTCACACTCACCGCCAAACCAAACAACTACGAACTGCTTGAGCATTTTCATTTTCTAGTCTTAACCTCGTGCGTCAAAAAAAAGTTTTAACCTCGTGTGATGCACAAGAAAGATAAATTTAAAATTTAGTATTGATAATATATTACTGGTTTTTTTTTTTGAGAAATATTATATTACTAGTTTTTGTGTAATCATTTTACTTTTATAAAATATTAGCATTTAAAATATTAATTGACTAAGGAATTAGTAGTATTCAAATTATTAGTATTTGAATTAATTTATCTTTTGAAGTGGTTAAAATAGCAAAATAAATCATCCAAATCCCACGGCCTACGTGGAGACAAATATTGAAATTGGAAAAAAGGAGATGTTTCATTTTTAATTGTTGATTCTTTTCTCTTCTAATTTATTGTTTTGTTGCCTTTATTTTCATACTGATAAAAAAAATGTTTCTTTGACCTTATTTTTTACAATATGTAGCATTGAATGCAATAACATCCCCTTATCCCAACATCTTGGCAGCAAATCTTGCTGTCGTCAAACCACAATAATTGATAAAAAGGCAATGGATAGCGAATAAATTAGTGGATGGTGAATGAGCATATAGCGAATAGTCGATGAGGTATTAGGTGATCCAACAAATAGTAAATGGTTTGGTAAAACTAGCCACTAAAACTAATCGATAAATGTAAGATGACATAAAAGTTAGGGATTTAAAATTGTTTAATTTATTTTAATGAAGATATTAAAGAATTTAAGAAAAGTAAGAAGGGTAAAAACAATAAACACTACTCCAAAAACGCTATACACTAGTGCTTTCAAACACGTCTATTTATCATCTGCTTGTCAAATCTGTTATTCGTTGGCGGATGAGGCTTGCCAAACAAAGTCATAGTCTCTCTTAGGATCCTTTGTGTGACATGCAAATTAGGGTTTGCATGACCCATCCTAGTTCGTAAATTCGTCTCAACCCAATAACTTCAGGTTGATTGTAATTTGTTGCACTAGAAAAGTGGACAAACGGGTTTGTCCTATAGTAGTAACCCACCTTCGTGGTAGGATGAGTCCGGGTTGACCAATCGGGTTCTCGGAGTTGTTCCTAATATATGCACATATATATTTAATATTTAATTAGTACATCAACCATTGTTAATTTTGATATCTCAATAAGACGTTCAAATTCAGAACAAGTGGTTTGATATTCAAATTCAACTATTTGATACATTATCTCATAGTTTTTTTGTCGAGATCAGGGTATTCACCGCCGAACGCAGTGACTAATCCCCTCACTGGATTGGAGGCACACCTCGAAGGGTGGGACAGCTGGACCAAAAATTTAAAGCTGCCATATATCTCGTATTTCGTACAAACTATGAGATACATATCTCATAGTTGTATCATGGTCACTTTAAAAAATAACCATTTCTCTCAAATATCTTCTATACTTTGGTGAGATGAAAAAAAGTGAAAATCGCACCAGTTTTATCTCTTTCCCCTGTTTTCTTAACCAAATAAGAGAACTTCGTAACTTCTCCTACCTCACTTCCTCTTACTCATTTCTCTTCATCAAACACACTAGGAATTCCTTTCCATGTTAAGTGCTTTTACTTATCACTATATTTCAACTGGCTTAAAAAACTTGTGTTGCAGAATATTAAAAAAAAGTCAGTATCTTCTTCTACTGTTAAAAATGAAGTTAAAATTGTAAAAAAGAAAGTGATCGATCTAATATAACATATGCACCCCCGTTGCCCACTCCCCATTGCTGCTCCTCGTTTTTGCTCCCCATTGCTACCTCTGTTACTAACAAAAAATCAAATTTTATAGGGACTAAAAGTTGGTGAAAATTTTCGACGGACTAAAACAAAAAACTCAAATTTAATGGACACAAAAACATATTTAACCATATATAATAATATAAGAAAAAGACTAAATTTTTTAAATACAACAAAATACAAAATAGAGTAATGTTTTTAATTTTTTATAAAACAACTTTAAAATAGATGTAAAAAAAATTAATTATTTGTTTTTCTCTCGAAAAGGGAAAGATAGCATGCCCTAATTATTTGTTTTTCTCTTGAGAAGGGTAGGGGTACCATGCCCCAAACAACAAATGACTCTTCGCATACATCTGAGGACCTGCATGGATCTATGTTTGATGCAAGGACCATGGCCTAAAAAGAGGTATTTCCAGAAAAAAAATTAGCTTCGGGATTTATCTTTTGGCTTCTGGATTTATCTTTCCGAAATTATCTTTTGGCTTTCGAATTATCTCATAAGAAATCTTTTGGCTTCCGGATTTATCATTTGCTTTCCGGAAGCCAAAAGATTTCTTGTGACGTAAATTCCGGAATTTTTTTTGATTTCAGGGGTAATTTTGTCCGTTTGATCAATTATAAGAGTATGGGGTAGCATCTACAATGGTGCTCCTTATAATGTTTTTTCCTTATTAAGGATGGAATACCATTGTGGACAGAAAAATTTATGTTCCTTATAAGGAAGAGTCATTGTACAAGGACATTCTCTCTTTCCTTAAGTGGGCCCCATTAAAAAGTTTGTGAGTTATTTGTTGATAAAGTGATGATGTGTAGTTATTTGTGGGACCCATTTAAAATTTTTTTTGATAATGTTGCATTGGGGGGATTGAATACTTATTGGGTATTAGTATTAAAAATGTTTAAAATAGTGATGTGTACATGTAGGGTCTATTTAAGGACCCAAACGGAGAGTTCTCCGCTGTGGATGCTCTTAAAGGAGGGAAAAAACCCATAATTATTTTCTGCGAAATTCAAGAAGTTAAAAAAAGCTATACGGAATGGTAGCATACCATGAAAATTTGGTGTGGGACTGAGGGCACACGCATCAAAGGTTTTGGGTTACGTGTCATGTTGTGAACGGCGCATCTCGCCTCTCAACAAATGGCTGTTGCCAGATTTAGAAGAAAACGCCGAAAACAAGATAAGGAAACATGAATGCGTGACGCTCTCAAACATTTTATTCATTTTTTCAATTTCAACTTAATCCAACTCTCACTCTCTTATCCTCTCCTTTTTTTTTTTGAAGCGATCTTATCCTCTCCTTTTATTCCCACCATAAAATATTAATCTTATTTTGATTAATTAATATGGTTATCGTGTTGCCAAGTTTATACATTCCATAGATATCGTCGAGAAATTTGGCGAGACTATCATTTCATCCAATCTCATTACACACATTTTATTTGTTTTTATTTGGATAGTGTAAGTGTATGTGTATATGATTGTGGAGAAAAGAAGGAAAAAATTATTTTTCTTTTGAAATATTAAGTGCCTTAAAGCACAAAAAATGATTACAAAGGAATTATGCCAGGCACAGAAACTCCATTACAATCACGAAATGAATTATGTGAGGGGTTGAACTGAGGTTTTGTACCCAGATTATTGGTCATTTGTGTTGTGTTATTAAGTAAACTCAACCAAAAATTTAAAAAGCCAAGTAGACATCATTTGAATTACATAAGTGAGATTACATAATTAGGATCACATCAAAACAAAACTTAAAAACAAATTTAAAATAAACAACACAAAAAACAGATCAATCATTTGATAACTACAATGAAACATCTATCAAAAAAAAAAACTACAATGAAACATTAAACTAACTTTGAGGACCTATTTGAAACTAAATAAAAATTTAAAGAACCAAAATGAAACAAAAAAGTCGTGTTAGTGAAACTTCATCTTTGCAACAATGGTGAAAACCCTAGAAATTGGAAGATTTCTTTCAGCTCCATTTCTACAACAATGGTGATAGTAAAACCATGGCTATGAGATTAGAAGGTTTCTTTTTAGCTTTAGAGATTTAGGATTTGATTTGGGAAGAGAAGGTGGAAGAAGATTACGCAAATAATTATTTAAATAAAGTTCATGTCAGATAAGTTGTTGCTACGTAATACTAGCTGTTGTAGGTGCCACATCGGCTCATAACAAACATGTCATCATCTATTAACTCAGATGGACAGAATCTCCAAAAAAAGACTTGTGTGTGACAAATTTGAAATTTGAGAAACCAAACTGAGAAAAAAATTTAAAAGAACAAAAGCGAATCAAATAAGTAACTTATAAGACTAAAATTGTTTTTTAGAAAAAAATAAGGGTAAATAGCCAATTTGGTCCCTGAAAGTGTAACTCGCTGTCAATTTGGTCCCTCAATCAAGCAAAAATGCAAAAAGGTCCCTCGATGTGTAATCCGTCTGTCACGTTAGTCCCTCCCGTTAATGTGCGTCGTTAACTCCGTTAATCCGTCTGTTACTGTCAGTTTAGTCCCTGAAAGATATCACTTACTGTCAGTTTGGTCCCTAAAACATATACGTGAATTCATTTTAGTTCCTCGAATCTTAAGTTACTTCTGCAGAATTTTAAATCAGAGTTTACTAGCAGATGAAGTTGAAGCACCAACTGTTGAAGTTCAAGCATCGATCTGTTATGAGATTTAGGTTGACAAATATCATCGTCAATTTCGTGAATCATCTTCACCTTAACAATACATCAAGTCATTCGAATTGTTTCAAGTTAAATTTCACCCAAATTTCCAATTATCATCAAACTAATCCACTGAGATCAAATTGATTTTAATCGAATCATTGGTCAAAGTCAATTTATAATATTTATTTTGGTATACAAGTTAATTTATAATTTTAATTGAATATTCATTTTTCAAAGTAGTTTTATAACTAAGTCTTTTAATATTTAAAACTGTAGATATAATACCAGATGATCACTCTTTTACGATCTAATATTACAATAAAGTAATTTCTCTTTTTCACTTGCTTTGAACCTGCTTGTGAGTTGAATTTAAGAATGAATAAAGAAATTGTGAATAAATAAACCATACCTGGTTTTTGAGCTTGTTTGGACAGACAAATTGGTAGTCTGTGCCCATAACAGAGGAAATTGAACTTATGAATTATTAAGGACAAGAGATATGGTCGTCTCTAATCTCTATCAAGAGAGATGGTGAGAAATATCCAAGTAAATCAAGTCATATATAACAACCACACAGTCTAAAAAAATGTGTGAATGTTTTGGAAATTCAATTGGAGTTTATTGATTTGTCTTTTAACCCATTAAAGAAATATCTCCATGTTTTGTAATTTGGTTGATTTAATAGAAAAGAGAGTATTTGCGTCAAAAAATATATAGAAAAGAGAGTGTAACATGTCAAATTTAGACACACCCGATTAAAACTTGATCCCCTTCATTTCCAAAACCCACTTATTTTCTAAAACAAAAAACAATAGGAAAACAGGCACCAAAAGTGTTTCTGGTTTAAAATTCTGCAGAAGTAACTTAAGATTCGAGGGACTAAAATGAATTCACGTATATGTTTTAGGGACCAAACTCACAGTAAGTGACATCTTTTAGGGACTAAACTGACAGTAATGGATGGATTAACGGAGTTAACGACGCACATTAACGGGAGGGACTAACGTGATAGACGGATTACACATTGAGGGACTTTTTTGCATTTTCGCTCGATTGAGGGACTAAATTTACAGAGAGTTACACTTTTAGGAACAAATTGGCTATTTACCCAAAAAATAATAGCACCCACATAAAAGAAACATTTTCAAAATAGGAAGAAAAATGATACCAAAAGTTGAAAATATCCGAGAAAACAAAATGAGTTTTCATTTTCCATTTTGCCCACTTATTTTTGTTATTATTTTAAAATGTTTATGTCATTTTATTTTTATGTTTCTTTCTTTTCATTTACTATTTAGTTTCTCCTCAATCAAATAAGAAAACAGAAAAAAATATCTGTTTTTTTTTCTTCATATTTTCGTAAATCAAGCAAACAAATAATTATCTCATTTTTATTTTCTGTCTTTTTCTTTACTTTTTTTTCTTTTTTTGATAAATCTTTTTTTTTGATAAATGAATCTTTACTTTTTTTTTCTTTCTAGAATAGCCATATTTATTGATTAGTTGGAAACGAGATTTTGCTCCTTACAACAAAATAGCGTTCTATCTACTCCTCCAACTCGCGGAGTTCATAGTTAATTAATTAATTATTAATTAAAAAATATAAAGAGGACAGCCAGGAAAATTTTAAAAATTAGATAAGAGAGAGAGAAAGGAGGGAGTCTTTATAAGGCGGTAAGACTCGCCATTGTCACACGAAATCTCTTCTCCCCACTCTATCTCCGTCCGTCGTCTTCCGCCGTCTCTCACGCTCTTCTATTGCCATGGATCCCTACAAGGTACTCTCCTAAGCATTCAATACTCTCTCAATCATCTATTGCTCTTCTCCTAGTATTTCATTTCATTGCTTTCTGCTCTGATTTTATAGTTCATTAATTAAATTAATTTCACCAATCTTTCTTCTCTTTCTCTCCTAGCTATTTATCTATTTATTTAAAGAATAAAACCCTTATTTCTTCATCTTCTTGCTTGGTTGCAGCATCGGCCATCTAGTGCCTTCAATTCTCCTTTCTGGACTACGAATTCTGGTGCTCCTGTTTGGAATGATAACTCCTCTTTAACCGTTGGAGCTAGAGGTATCAACTTAACCAATCATCTTTCTGTAATGTTTCTCTGCGAACCAAGCGATTTGAATTGATTGACTTCTTATCTTACTCGTTGAAATTCTTCGTCTTTTTAAGTTATTGGAGATAATTTACTTTTTATTTAACTTAATTTGATTGGATTTCATGTGTTGCGAGCTAAGTAGATTCGCTGTGAAAGATGCATTTTCACAGCTATCTTCTGCTGCGAATAAGTGCTTTTATATAAAACCACACCTTATCTAATGTAGTTTGAATATTGCGGACTCTGATTTTGCTAATTCATACCAATATTTGTTTTTTTACTTCCTTATTCATACCATAGAAGTTATATTTGTTCATGGATAGGTTGGTCTTTTCTTTCATTTATCTATGTTATATAGCATATTGGCTAAACTATGCAGAAAATAATATGCATCTTTTCTAAAATTTTAATAGAGAGGAATATCTTTGTAAATTCCCTTTCCTTTTTCCCCCTGATTTGTGCATGTGTGTTGGTTGGAGGAAGTTTCTCCATCTGTTTGTTCACTTTGTTGTAAAGCTCAGTGAATTTGGCCAAGTATTATTCTACCAGAAGGTTTATATTATTTGACCCATTTTGGCAGGGCCAATTCTCCTGGAGGATTATCACCTTGTGGAAAAGCTTGCCAACTTTGATAGGGAACGGATCCCAGAACGTGTTGTCCATGCTAGGGGTGCTAGTGCAAAGGGTTTCTTTGAAGTCACACACGATGTTTCGCACCTGACATGCGCAGATTTCCTTCGAGCTCCTGGAGTTCAGACACCTGTCATTGTTCGTTTCTCCACTGTCATTCATGAGCGTGGCAGCCCTGAAACTTTGAGAGATCCTCGAGGTTTTGCTGTGAAATTCTACACCAGAGAGGTAGAGAATCTAGAGATTTATGAATATATATCATCATTTAAAATTATTTCATCTTCTAGTGACTAAATACAATTCCTATATCAGCTTAAATTCCACTTCATATCTCTTAAAGAAACTCCCGCTCCTGTAACTGACAGGTGCTACTTTACTTTAGTTTGAGCACAAAGCATACAAGTAAAAGATTCCTAATGAAATTTACCCCTAATATAGCATGTCCAACAAACAATTTTGTCTAGAGATCGGCTTATTGGATTACCTGAAAGTTTCAAAGATTTAGTGAGGGAGAGAAACTACTTCCATCCGCAGCGGTTGGTCTATTCAATGTCAGTGGGGCTCTGACTGTCAGATAGGAGTAGGGTCCTCTCCCTATACATGTTCATTATGGATTAAGAACTAAATTTACTCATCACGGTAAGCTCATACACAAGGTTGGATACTATGTCCACTTATGGGTTGTGTCTATAATAACAATAATATACCCAACGATATCGATTACTTTAGTTTATCGGGCTACACAATTGACAATATGCTCTAATTTTGATACCCAATCAATGAGTTTTATAAATGTAATGAGTTATGATATTTCACATGAAAAATCTAACATTTTTAACATCTGTTGTTTGTTTCATGACCACCGTTCATGAAAGTGGTAGCCTTAAAACCTTGAAAGGTCTTTGATTTTTTGCTGTGAAATTTTACACCAGATAGATAAAAATTTGAGTGCGTATCATAATCTAAAATTATCTTCGAGTGTTTAGTTTAAGTTTCGCTTTATCTCTTTTAAATCAATTTTTGTCGTAATTGAGGATGCTAGATTACTTGCTGAAATGCTTATAGTTTTTAGGCAAAATCACTCTCAGGGTCCTTTAACTTAATTTGAAGTTTCGGATTTATCTTTGTCTCTTACATGACCTTCGTATTCTTCCATTCCTCTAACAAAATCCTAGATTTATATTCAGCATGCGTGTCACATTTAGGGTTTTATTTCGCATCAACCCTTCAAATTTGGAGTTACAACTGCAAGAATTTGAAGGATTGTTACGAAATGAAGTCATGGATGCGCATGTTTGGTGACCGTAAACTTAGAGTTTTGTTAGAGGAAGGGGAAGAAGATGAATCCACATCACCGGGTCACCTGAGGGAGGAAGATGAAGACACATAGACGTTGTGTGCGTTTGGTTAGAGGAAGGGGAAGAAGATGAATCCACATCACCGGGTCACATGAGGGAGGAAGATGAAGACACATAGACATTGCATGCAATGCTCACAAATGATTTTGGTTAGCAAAACGTCTAAAAAAGGGTGATGGGAACAATGTGAAACATAAAGAGCCAATTTGGGAAAAATAAAAGATAAATGACCAATCTAAGACTTTAAATTAAGTTAAAATATCCTGAGAGTAATTTTACTTAAATTTTTTAGAAGGTAATATGGAATAGTCGAAGTTTGGTACTATACATGATTCTTATCTCTACCTTGTGAACGCAGGGTAACTTTGACCTTGTGGGAAACAACTTTCCTGTCTTCTTCGTACATGATGGGATGAATTTTCCAGATATGGTCCATGCTCTTAAACCCAATCCCAAGACCCACATCCAGGAGAGTTGGAGAATTCTTGACTTCTTCTCCCACTTTCCAGAAAGTCTTCACATGTTCTCCTTTCTATTTGATGATGTGGGCGTCCCACAAGATTACAGGCATATGGATGGTTTTGGAGTTAACACTTATTCCCTGATCAACAAGGCTGGGAAAGCAGTGTACGTGAAATTTCACTGGAGGCCCACTTGTGGTGTGAAGTGTCTATTAGAGGAAGAGGCCATTAAAGTTGGAGGATCCAACCACAGCCATGCAACTCAAGACCTCTATGAGTCAATTGCTGCTGGTAACTATCCTGAGTGGAAACTGTACGTTCAGACAATGGATCCGGCTCATGAAGACAGATTTGATTTTGACCCACTTGATGTTACTAAGACTTGGCCTGAGGACATCATACCACTTCAGCCCGTTGGCCGCATGGTCTTGAACAAGACCATAGATAATTTCTTTGCTGAGAATGAACAACTTGCATTTTGCCCTGCCATTGTGGTACCTGGTGTATATTACTCGGATGATAAGATGCTTCAAACCAGGATTTTCTCTTATGCTGATTCACAGAGGCACAGACTTGGACCAAACTATTTGCAACTTCCTGCTAATGCTCCCAAGTGTGCTCACCACAACAATCACCATGAGGGTTTCATGAATTTTATGCATAGGGATGAAGAGGTATCTTATATTTTATTCTTATTCATTCATATTATGTGCAAGAAACTGGTTGCCATGATAAGTACCTGATGCTGTTAGATTATTTGATCACATGCAGAGATGCTGATTGGATCTTAACCCTGAATGTGATATTGCATCTTATTCTTTAGTTAAATACTCTTTTCTTTTTTCTGACCGAGTGTTGCCAATTTATAGGTCAATTACTTTCCTTCGAGGCATGATCCTGTCCGTCATGCAGAAAGGTTCCCCATTCCTCCTGCTATCTGCAGTGGAAGGCGTGAAAAGGTTAGTTTAGTAGTTTCGATGAATTGCATAATACGAAAATGTTGAAGATGTGTTTTGAGTGAATCAATCAACTATGATTTTTGGTATAGATTGCATTACTTTGTTTAAATGTACTGTTTGTCTAAGAAACCACACGTTTTAGAATTAGAACCGAATTTTCTGAAAGTTTCCATGAGAACATTAGACAATCCATATATTTCTTTAGATAATAATGTGCCCCCACTTTGACACAAAGTGATTAAGATCTTCCAACAAGCTTCCAAACACCAAGAGATGAATTAATTTCGAATTTGCCAAGCCAAAACTCAAAATGAGCTAAACCCAAAAACTGTTTGAACAAGTAAATTCCAGCAATGAACCTGCAAGAAACATTTTTGTGTGAGTTGTCCTAACCCAAATCATGAAGATCGAGACAGGAGCTCCTTGAATTTAAAATCCAACAACACCCAAGGCCAGTTTTATTGGACCATGCTGCCACTGGCCCAGATCCATGAATGAATTTGGCCAAGAAGAAAATTCTCAAATGACTTTGAGATCAATCAAATAACGCTAGTAAAACCATTGGAAGTTGAAACTCTGCCTATATTGGTTGCAAGAGTGTCTGAACAACTACTTCTTAATGCAGTGCAATATTCCAAAGGAGAACAACTTCAAGCAACCTGGAGATAGATACCGATCTTGGGCACCTGACAGGTTCTTACTATAAACTACTGATATACTAATCAATATGAAATATGTTTGGCATGTCTAATATTTGTTTCTCCTTGCTGTTTTTTGACCTTTTCAGGCAAGATAGATTTGTCCGCAGATGGGTGGAGGCTTTATCTGACCCACGTGTGACCCATGAAATCCGCAGCATCTGGGTACAATACTGGTCTCAGGTGAGATTTTGGACATGCTAATTTATTATCACACTAGAAACTATAGGGTGTAAATGAATCTGTATTTATTTGGTAACATTATGTTCTTTGTTGGTATTGTTACGCAGGCTGATCGTTCTCTTGGTCAAAAGATTGCATCTCACCTGAACATGAGGCCAAGCATTTAAGGTTGTTGCCAACCCCAGAATGATTTCCAGAGTTGCAGATGTGTCGAGTATGACGAGGATGTTGGTTTGGATATTTGAAAGGACTAATCATTTTCTTTGCAATATTATACTGTGAATGTGTACCCATAAACTATGTATGCATATTGTCAAAAAAAACTCTATGTATGCAACTCTTTGAGCTGTCTCAATTTGTATGTGTTAGCATTTATTTAGCTTCTTGAGCCCTGTTTCTTGCTGCTGCTGTTATAGGTATTCGTTGAAGTTTGAACTGTAGCCAAAAGTTGATTGTGTTGATCAGCATTATGTGGTTGTGTTTAACGTAGTCTGGAGTGAGGATAAGGAACATAAGAAAATATAATGACTACCATAATAAAAGTGACAGTTTTGGCGTCTCCTACAAGTTGTGTAATGGTCCTGGTCTGTCATACAAGTTGCGAGCAATGACAAACGCACTGATCAATTTGTTGTTGGGTGTTCGTGAGTCATGCGACGTGTTCAGATGGATTAAATGGATTTTTTATTATATATTTTCATGTTTTTTAAAATTTAAACATCATTAGGAGGAGAATGATGATATATGTTATAACAATAATTGATTTTGGGATTTGCTTTTAGAAATAGGTTGAGAAAGGTTGAGCTCGAAAACTTTGATTAACCAAACGATAAAAGATAAAATGAGATTAACATTCATTCAACTAAAAGAAAAAGACTTAAATATGTTTTAGGCCCCTGCAAATATAGCGTGTTTTGGTTTAGCACCCTGTAAAATTTTATTTTAGTAAAAAGTCTTTGCAAAATACACTATTTTGATTTAGGCCCTTCTGTTAGAGTTCTGTTAGTCTGATGTTAAAAATGCCAACGTGTCTGCCACATGGTAAAAAGTCCTTGCAAAAATACTGTGTTTTGATATTAGCCCTTGCAAAATACAGTGTTTTGATATTAGCCCTATTTCTAGTTTCTTCTTCTTCTTCCTCTGTTCTCTTCTCAGGCCCTTCTTCTTCTTCTTCTTACAAAATACAGTGTCAGATTCCTTTACTCATTATCAATCTTGTCGTTATCAATTTTCTCGCCTTTTTCCAGATTCCTCGTGAAATATTAGGGATTTGATTTTGAAATTAGGATTAGGGATTTGATTCTAAAACTAGGGTTTTTCGTTCAATCTGAAACTATGCAATAATGGTGGTGCTCTATGATTTCGTGAGAGAGAAGAGGGAAGATTGAGAGAGATGGAGTTGAAAGAGAGAATAGAGTGGTTGTGGTGGTGGTGGTGGTTGTGGTGTGGGTGAGAGAGAGAGAGAGAGAGAGAGAGAGAGAGAGGTGGTGGTTGTGGTGTGAGTGAGAGAGAGAGAGGAGAGTGGAGAAGAAAGGGAAGAATAGAAAATAATGAAAAATAAAAAAATAATGAGTTGGCATGCCAAATAAGCACCTAAAATAAATAAAAATGAATATTAAATGATACATAAGTATTCCGTTAGTCAAGTCAGCATTTTTTGTAACAGACCACTAACAGAAGGGCCTAAATCAAAACACTGTATTTTGCAAAGACTTTTTACAAATTTTTTTTTCCAGGGTGCTAAACCAAAACACGCTATATTTGCAGGGCCTCAAATATATTTAAGCCAAAGAAAAATAGACATACTTTTGTTCTTTTTTTGGTCCAATAGTTCTTTTGGTCTTGATTATAAGTAAAAAAAATCTTAGTTTGATGAGTCTGACCAACATAAGCCCAAAATGAGGGGTGAGACTTTAGAGAAAAAGGAAAAGGGGTGAGAAAAGTTAAAAGATAAGGGTAGTGATAATTTAGAGAAAAAGGAAAAGGGGTGAGAAAAGTTAAAAGATGAGTGTGCCAATAGTAATGTCCAATAAAATCTAAATATAAGTCCTTATGTTACTTATACTATTCAAATCCCCATTGCAAGCCTATTATTGTCTATGCCCTCGATTACATTACAGAGTATACTATACAGTCTATACCTTATGTATGGTTTGAATATTTGTTTTACTATACACATATTTAGAGTTGACAATGACTAACCAACAAAGGTTCGTCCAAGTGACAACTATGCTCGAATCCCACTCAAAGTCTCGGATCGAATCTTGAGTGTGAAAAAAACTTTGTTGGGAGGGGAGAACTATACGGACCAACAAAACTAGGTATACACGTGGTCAGCCAGCCAAATTCTCTGTTGTAAATTAGTCACCGATAAAGTTAGTGGATACTAATCACCTATGACACAGTAAAAAAAGTTTACAATGAGGTGAAGGAGGTGTGATTTGTACTTCCCTTCATAACCATACTTGATTCTTAGATATTTATGGAAGTAGATATAGATATTCATCCGTACTTTATAATTTATTATGAAAAAATACAACATATTGAACAACTTTGTATCTCTACTTTTATTACGAGTGTTAATCTACGTCGCGGAACTTGGTTAGCCACGTGTACTCGATTTTGTTGGTCCGTGTGGTTCTTCCTTCTTAACAAAATTTTTCCACACCTAAAACTCAAACTTGAGATCTTTAAGTGAAATTCGAACTCAGCTACCGCTCGGATCAATTCTCGTTAATTTTGTAAATGATTAGAAAAATTAAATTTATTTTTTTCCAAACTGATAAAAATATCTTTTATAAAAAAGTAACAGAAAATATTATATATATATATATATAGTGTAACAGAAATACGAATGTCAACACTTCCGTTTATCCTTTAAATAATACATACACATCCGTCTAATATTCAATATTGATTTATTTATTATTTATTGCTCCTACCTAATGCATACAAGTATCCAAGTTAGTGGAATTTTTTGCCATCCTTTGTCGGTTATGTTATGTCCCACGCCATGCAACAAAATCTACAGGTTACCTTGAAACAGGTAACTTGCCATCCCTAACCCTAGATTGAGAGTTCGTGTATTATTTGGACGCACAGAGAAAGAGACATTCATTGCTTTTCATATTGAGAGAGGGAATATATTGTCGTTATCAGATTAGTGGTGGACTGGTGGATGGTGAATCTCCTTCGTTAATGGCCTCATCACTCTCTGTATCTTTTTGGCGTCAAACCAATTAATTAATTTTAAATTCTGATTTGATAGAGATTGATTCTTATTCTCTAACCTTTAAACAAATGGATTTGGAATCTCGTGGCCGGCCAGCCAGCCAGTTTACGATGGATTTTTCACTCAAAGTAAAACTTGGAAGTAGTACCGATTTTATTTTAAATAAATACATACATCAATATTAATATAAATATTGGACACACCAAGTTGAAAATGGACCACTGTGTTTTCCCCATAATTTTTCACATGATTCGCACCCAGCATCCTAAATACGCCGAACTATATTTCACTAGTGTAAAATCAGCTTTAAAAAGCACTATTTGGAATCGGTTGTTTGGATAACCGACTCCAAAAGTGGACGCGGTGGCAATTTTGTAATTAAATGGTGATGTGGGAGATTTTTTAGACATTTGGAATCGGTTGTTTAAACACCTGATTCGTAATATGTACATTCAGAATTAGTTTTGTAAACAACCGATTATTAATGTTTGTTTCATTACTAACTTTTCTCACAATCCCTTATTTTTCAGTTTCCCTCTCACACGTTTCTCTCATCCCTCTTAAGCCCTAGCTCCAAATCCCCCTTTCAGTTTCCCCCATCGCTCTCACTCACACATCTCTCTGCACTCTCACGCATCTCTTCCCTCTCACAAATCTCTCTCAGTATCTCACGCCGTGTTCTCTCGCTCTCTCACGGATCCAGCTTGTCTCTCACAAGCTTTGCTCTCTCAAACTCATCCATCGATTCCATCTTCTTCGATCTCGATCTCCAAACCACCATGTAAGTCAGCTTCTCTTCTTTGGCACATGTTTGTAGTTACAGACAATTCTTCTTCTCTTCTTTGGCACATGTTTGTAGTTACAGACAATTCTTCTTCTCTTCTGTTCTCTTGTTCTCGTTTTTTATGGACTTTCTCGCTTTCGTTCGCTCCGTTTGTGTTCTCCAGTGATGTCGACATGGACGGCAGCGACATTGGCGTTTCATTCTTGCTTTTGTGTGTGTGTTCTCGCTTCTGTGCGTTTTGTGCGTTTATTGACTGTGATAGGAATTTTGGATCTAAATGTTGCAAGGCATAGTTTATTTCTTCATGTGACTGACCTTTGTCTTCACTTCAATAGCCTTCCCACTAGGTAGGCTCTGAATGAAATCAATGCTTTGGAAATTAGTTGTTCATTTATCAATCTAATTATTATATGTGTTAGGTATGTGCTGGATATGAATGTTATGCATAAAAGGTTACAGCGAATGGCACCAGCTATTGCTATAACACCTGCAATTGAAGTCTGACTCTTGCAGGTAATTTACAACATGGTAGTGTCTATTGGAAAATTGGTAGTTAGTTCTCAAATATTGTCAACATTGGATTCTAAGAAGCCACTATTAACACAACTTGAAAGGTCTCACCTGTAGCTCATTTATGGCGTCTATTTTTATTAGTGCTTATGCTGCTATTGATCATTCTGATGGTGGAGGTATGAATTTAATAGCCATAAAGGAGAAGTCACGGTCTTCAGTAGCACTTGAGGTTTTTAATGATATTAACTTCCTCTTCATTCTTATTTAGTTGGTTTTTGATCTGGTTATGGGTTATGTGATTAACTACTATATATGAATTCTAATGGTTGCTGTAGGCAACTGCTCCTGGTTTGGAGTTGAAACTTGGAGACTTGGCACTTGCATATGCTGTTGTTGGAGATAATATTACTCCATATTTTGTAGAGAGGTTTGTTGCAAAATTTTATTATTTATTTTTCCTTTGGATTTTGGAATGCAAGTAAAATTAATCCAGGTTGCTACATTCCATGTGTCATGTTGTCTAACATTCCATATGACATGCTGTAAATTTATCTGTTTGCTAGCTGTCTGCAATCAGTATTTTGTATTTTCTAGATATTAAATTGCTTCACAACTACTTGCTAGCAGCAATGGTCTTTGTTGCTGCCATCTTTGGCTGAAGTTTTGTGGTTTGAAATTTTGTTTGCAGAAGAATTGGCTTTAGTTTCCCGATTCTGTTCTCTGCATCAGCAGAGCAAAGGAACAAAGTTTTGCCAAAACCGAAAGGGTGAGGATGTTGTCTATGTGCCAAATATGAGTAGTACTCTCTACTTGCACTAGTTGTACTTCATTTTAATACCATAACAAGAGACCATATTATACTAGTCATATGTATATTTCTCGTTCATTATAGATGAATATTTTTGATATTGCTATATTCTGGATTTACATCAAAAAAATTTATGATATGTTTGAATATATTCTATTCCATTGATAATGATTTATGTTTTTTCAAAAACATTTATGTCTTTTTGATATGCTCTTTTCCTGTTCTGCCAGCTTGATGCAGAGGAATCAGCAAATAAGAAGCTGATTTCATCTTGCCCTCAAGTTGGGTTTGATTCCTCTATTTCATGACTTTCATTTGTATTAGTTTGTCTTGTCCCTTGGTTGAGTTCTGTTTGTTTATGTGTGTTTGTTCCCTTGGTTTCCCTTTCACATTTTCCTTTGTTCTCTGGTTCTGCTTTTTTACATCACATTCTGGCTATATGTGGTCAGTCACAGCTGATGTCGAGAGCTTGGCATAGGATCCACACAATGAGCACTCTTTTGTGGTGTGTTATGGTTATTTCTAATGCCTATATACTAACCTTAGTTTTTTCCTTCGTTCCTCTGATAAAACATACTAGCATTTTTTTTATTAGCTCTTTTGATAAAAGAATTACTAGCATTCTTTTAGCTACTAACTCCATGTTACATTTGAATTCTTTTCCTTTGACTGCTTTTGTCACAGGTAAAGCTTTGGGATTTGTCTAACAACCAACCATGATGTGTAGCATCTAAAATTCCGAGACTAGTGAGTTTATGTTTCTCACTAATGGAGTTATGTATGTTTCTAAAAATTTTCCTTAAGAAACTTTTATAACTTTCAAGTTTAATGAATTGTTGGAATTTTGTGCTTGTAGCACTTTTAAGTTCAATAGAAGTAAATTTATGAATTATTGAATTATTATGAGTTGCTGCTTTATGGAAATCAGTTTGCATTGCAATTTGGTTAATAGGTATGAATTAAAATATATATTTTTTTTAAAAAAAGGGACATTACAAATCGGTTGTTTAAATAACCGATTTAAAATGATACATTTTGAATCGGTTATTTACCCGATTCAAAAAGGTCCCAACTTTTAGAATCGGCAGCACATGAATCGGCCAATAACCGATTCCAAATGTGCCAAATAACCGATTCAAAAGGCGTTTTTTCCACTAGTGTTTGGTAAAAAAAATAAATATGCCGAATTATTTAGAAATTGTACCGGAGAAATTAACCAATATTGATTCCCAATGGTTTGAGCTAGTTGAAATATGGAGGTAGACTTGGTACTCCCAGATTTAATATTCGTTGTGAGAACTTGAGATTGACTAGTGTGAGATAAGCACCGAGACATTCTATTTCTATGAGTAGTCGACAATGGTCTGAACAAAAAAAGTCAGAAAAAAAATTCCTACAGTACACTATGCATACCTTATATTGTTGAGTGTGGTTCTTATGCTGCAGCTGCATCCTATGCTAATTGTCAGAACCATAGGGCCAAAGAAATTTTATCTCTCTAAATCTAACAATTTTGCATGTTGCTGCATTGTGCATCAGCAATAGAGGACCCAAGTCCTTTTATGAGCTCGTTTGGATAGAGCTTATTTTTAGCTTATGCAAAATAACTTATGCAACCCAGGGGGTGTGGTTGAGCGGTTGGGGCTCATCCTCCCTTAACCAAGTGTCGAGAGTTTGATCATCGCCTTGGGTATGCATCAGCTTTAAATCCCTGGGTCAACTGTCCCACCCTTTGAGGTGCCTCCAATCCAGCGAGGGGATTAGTCACTGTGTTCGGCGGTGGATACTCTGGTCTCGACAAAAACAAAACAACTTATGCAAATAAATAAGCTTTTATGTATTATTCATAAGCTTGTTGTTGTGGCTAAAAGCGTGATAGTGCAAATATACACTGTCAACAAGTAATAAAGTGAAAGTAAAGTTCGTTCCCACGAGGATTAGCACTTAAACAAAGCTTAATTTAATCAACAGATTAGTGATGGTAAAAATAAAGTAAATGACACAAATGTTTGGTAACATGCAACAATATTAAAAAGTATCAGGGTAAATAAGATCAGATATTTGGAACAAGTTGAGATGCATTCACTTTCAGTAATTTCATTAAGGTGTACAAAAATGCTATGTTAAGTGCTGCAGCACTAGGTGCTGCCGCAATTGCGTATTTTCTAAAATACTAGACACTAGGTTTTTTTCCTACTAGTTTATCTCTAGACCAGAAAGGAGTATTATCCTAGGCTGTTGAAGCACCCGCAGTGTTCACCTTGAGGCTTATGCCTCCCTATCTTTAGGGTTAAGACAAGGAACAACAATATCTCTATTATGCAACATACCATGTTATCTTGTGGGGTAAATTTACTAACCATCTCTGTGAATATAAATGCTACTTAGATTAGACGGCCAATCCTAATTTAATATGGAAATAGTAGAAGCACACAAGATAAAGTACTCAACACTTAAACATAAACATTAATAACACAATAAATTCATTACATTCAGTTTTGCATCCTAACTACAAGAGTTTAGCTCATGTTGAGCTTTGACAACAAAGAAAATAACTTAAACATTAACATAAATGAACAAGTCAAGAAAATCTCAAGGAGAGAATTTACATTACAATCTTTGAACGTGAGATTAGCTCCAATGAAGATCAAAGGAACAAACTCCAGCTCTCCAACGTAGCTTCTTCCAAGAGATGAAGCTTCAGTGTTGCTGCAGCAATCAATATCCAGCAATTGATCTTTTTGTGACTTCAAGAAGGCACGAAGCTTGAGGCTATCTCTATACCTCAATTCCGGCTTAACCTAATTCTGGGAATGTGGTCCTTTATATAGAGGAGGCTAGGGATGAGAGACAACCCTAATTTGGGAGACGCCTTTTGTCCTTTAATGAGGGCAAAAGGTCCTTTTTGCCCAAATCCCTAGGTCATCAGCGAATATTCCTTGATTGGTACGCACACCTACGCCAGGCACTAACTGACAGCTGTCCTTTCCTCAATTTGTGTTTCCTATTGCTTTCTCTCACATGTTGCGCAATTTGGCATTGCTGCCACAATAAGTGCTGCAGCAATTAAACAAACACATTAAACCACAATTGGACACCAAAGTGCCAATTATAACAAATTCAAGCTTACACCTTAAGCTACTCTAAACTAACATATTTACAACATAAATCACTATATTGCTTGAGAATAAAAAATGATTTAAGCTTGAAATAAGAGGTAATAACAATCATATTTGATTGTTATCACTTGTCAAGGTAGTTTATGGAAAAACAACTTATGAAGATATAATTTTTGTTAGTGAGAACTTTTAAATCAACGTAAAAACTTATTTATCTCCATAAGTTGTTTTTCATAAGCTCAAAAATAAGCTAATCCATAGGGACAGAAGTCGCCGAGAAAAATGCAAACTATAGTGGGTACTAGGCATATATAATAGAAAACAGTGCCCAAACGTTGTTAATTTTTGCCTTGCGGTTCAATATTGATTAATTTTTGAGTCAAAACGAACCAAACCGCACCGCAGCACACCCCTAACTCCTAGTAACCCAGATGCACCACATAACCGCCACCCATATCAAATAATTCATCTTCTTTGATTTTGCCAACTTGTAAAAATTGAAATGGTCCACGCCTCCAAGGGTTTAAGCAAAGATACACCCATCCAATTATTTATTCCCTCCCAAATTAACTTGGACACCATAGAATGATATATAATAAATGAACAACTGTTTTTTTCCTGTTCAATACACATAGGACAACAAAATTCTAGCTATAAGTTGATCTCTAGTAAGAATTCTTCCAAGCATATCAACTTATAGCTAGAATTCTTCCATGCAAAGACCCCAACCTTGGTGACACAAGTTTAATTAGCTCATACTTGTCCAAAAGAAAACAAGTTTTAGCTAATAGACTAATGCCGGTTTCACTCCGACATAGCTGCCAAAAACACAACTTTATATAATACATCTTTTTTAAAAGAAATAAGTAATAATACATGATCTGCATATTAATAAGTTAATATTGAGCTGCTGACTATGCAAGTTATTTCTTTAAAATGAGAATTAGCTGATTAGTTTTCTCCTTGTAAATCTTAATGTTTTGACTTAGACTTTTATAGTTAGTTTAGTTAGTTATTTTCTCAGTCAGTTAGTTTGTTAGAACTAATGTGTATATATACCTAAACTCTATCTGTTGTATTGTATTGAATCAGAATGAAGTATTGAATTTTTCCTTCTTCTCCTTCTTCTCTGCACTTTCTCTGGTTCAATCTCATGGTATCCCTATGATCAATATGGTATCAGTCGCGAACTCACTTCCGTTTCGTTCAGAACCACTGAGTCGTCGTTTTCATTCAAACTGATTCTTCATCTTTTCTAGGGTTCTTGCTTTCCAAATTTCGCAGATTCCTTTTTTTTTTCTCAATTGTGTTTTCTTTCTTGAAATTCTTTCAATTGTTGTTCTTCTCACCATGGTGACAACTTCTACTCATGACACTTCCGAAGTCATTTCTGGGAAAACCTCTGACAATCCCCATGAAAACCCTTCGAATCCTCTGTATATTCATCCATCGGACAACCCTGGCGCTGTTCTGGTTTCACAGGTGCTGGATGAATCGGGTAACAACTTCGGTTCTTGGATTCGTGCAATGACGATTGCACTTGGGGCGAAAAACAAACTCGGCCTTGTTGATGGTACAATCGAGAAACCTGCATCCACCGCTCCTACCTACAATTCATGGATGCGCAGCAATCATATGGCCACTTCTTGGATTTTGAATTCTATCGCCAAGGAGCTTCACTCAAGCGTTATCTATGCTAATTCTGCTGCTGAGATTTGGACAGAACTCAAGAGTAGATTCTCGCAAGGGAATGGACCACGCATCTTCCAACTCAACAAAGAGGTATTGAATTGTACTCAAGGTAATCTCTCTGTCAGTGCTTATTTCAGTAAATTCAAGGGTCTTTGGGATTCCCTAGCTGAGCATAATCCTCCAAATACATGCTCTTGTGGTGGCTCGGATGCCTTGGTTGCATACCTCAAATGCCAGTATGTGTTCAACTTTCTTATGGGATTAAATGAATCTTTTAGCCATATTAGGGGTCAAATTCTTGCAATGGAACCTTTGCCTGAAATCAATAAAGTGTTTTCCCTTATTATCCAAGATGAAAAGCAAAGAGAGGTTGGTGTTAATACATCTGATCCCGCTAGTCATATGGCCTGTGTTGTGACCAATCAATCAAAATTTGCTAAGAAAGATCGCCCGTTGTGTTCTCACTGTGGTGGTTCGGGCCATGTCAAAGAAAAGTGTTTTAGATTGCATGGTTACCCTCCTGGTTTCAACAAAAGAAAGAATGCTGGCACCTCCAAACCTGTTGTCAATGCCACTGCTGCATCTGGTTCCTCTAGTGATCCCCAAATTGATCATCAGCAGTATCAGCAACTCATTCAGTATATGCAATCTCAGATGGCAAAGGCTTCCCTAACCACAGACAACACTGAAACATCCACCTCTGGTATGTATCTTACCATCTGTTTTACTATTTTCTTAGCTTCTTCATTCTTGGATCCTTCTGATTGGTTGCTTGATTCTGGTGCGAATGCTCACATATGCACCATTCTGTCTCTTTTTTCTTCATATACTCTCTTGCATAACACATTTGTCACACTTCCTAACAATCAAAGAATTGCTGTTATTGCATCTGGTACTGTGATTGTTCATTCTTCATTGGTTCTCAAAAATGTTTTATGCATTCCTACATTTCATGTTAACATCATCTCTGTTGGATGCCTCTATCAAGATCCCAATTATCAAATTTCCTTAATTGACAACTCTTTCTCCATCCAGGACAAACACCATCAGCAGGTGATTGGCACGAGTAAATACCAAAATGGCCTCTATTACTATCATTCTGTTACTGATTGTCCAGTTTTACCCTCTGTCACTGCAAGTTGTAATGCTATCTCTACTGTTTCCAGACAATTATGGCATTCTAGGCTAGGCCATTTGTCTGACTCTGTTTTGCATTTGTTGTCTTCAAAACTTCCATTGTATGATACTTCAGTGAATAATAGAGATTTTTGTTCCATATGCCCAATTTCAAAAATGAATCGTTTGCCTTTTAATGCTAGTCACAATTTTTCTGAATTTCCTTTTGATTTGGTACACTGTGATGTTTGGGGGCCTTTCCACAAGCCCACTCATGATGCAAAGCAATATTTTCTAACAATTGTTGATGACTGCACAAGATTCACTTGGGTTCATCTAATGAGAGCCAAATCAGAGGCTCCTCAATTAATTCAGGCTTTCTTTAGATATGTCAAGACTCAATTTCAGAAATGCATTAAAGCAATTAGAACAGACAATGCCAAGGAACTGCAATTGGATAAATTTTTGAAAGATGAAGGAACTCTACATCAATTTTCTTGTCCATATAGACCACAACAAAACTCAGTCGTGGAAAGAAAACATCAGCATTTATTGAATGTGGCTAGGGCTCTCTTTTTTCAATCTAAGGTGCCTCTACATTTCTGGGGTGAGTGTGTTTCTACTGCTACACACTTAATCAATAGGTTGCCTTCACCCACCTTGAAGAATTGTTCTCCTTTTGAGCTGTTGTATAAAGCCATCCCTGAGTATTCTCATTTGAGAGTGTTTGGTTGCCTTGCCTATGCCTCAACCATACCCACAAAACGACACAAATTCTCTCCTAGATCAATTCCTTGTGTTTTTGTTGGCTATCCCCTAGGTGTAAAAGGTTACAAACTCTTTGATCCCCAGTCAAATAATTTTTTTGTTTCAAGAGATGTGGTGTTTTGTGAGACTACCTTTCCTTATAATGCCATAAATGTCAGTTCACCTTCATCTATCATCTTCCCTGACTCTATTATACCAAAGGCAACCATCACCAGTCCAACCAATGACACTGTCACTGACACTGTCATCCCTCACCCTGTCACTAAGTGTTCACCTAGTATAGTCCCCACTCAATCACCACCAGACATTGCTCCTTCAAACATTCAATCAGAAATTGATCCCTTCATCACTGAAGTACAGGATGAGGTCCCTGGTTCTGTACAGAGTGAAGTCCCTAGCTCTCCAAACATTGAGCTGGTGACTGAGGAGACACCCACTGTTAGACGTTCTACCAGACTTCATAGACCTCCAGCACATCTACAGGATTACAAATGCAGCTCTGTTAAATATCCTTTGCAGGATTTTCTTTCCTATGACAAACTTTCCAACCATTACCAAATTTTTGTCAGCAACATCAATTCAATATTTGAACCAACACACTTCAATCAAGCAATAAAAATGCCTGAATGGCAGCAGGCTATGGCTGAAGAATTGGTTGCATTGGAAGTCAACAATACTTGGTCAGTTGTGA
Source organism: Astragalus glycyphyllos (assembly GCA_963573325.1). NCBI lineage: Eukaryota > Viridiplantae > Streptophyta > Magnoliopsida > Fabales > Fabaceae > Astragalus > Astragalus glycyphyllos. The sequence continues at coordinate 96,244,928 of OY754307.1, forward strand.
CCCTACCAGCTGACAAGAAAGCAGTTGGCTGCAGGTGGGTATATAGAGTAAAATACCATGCAGATGGCTCTCTAGATAAGTATAAAGCTCGATTAGTGGCACAAGGTTTTACTCATCAAGCTGGCATAGATTTTTTGGAAACTTTCTCACCTGTAGCAAAGCTGACCTCTGTCAGAATTCTGCTCTCTCTTGCTTCTCAATATAGTTGGCATCTTCTCCAATTATATGTCAACAATGCCTTTTTAAATGGAGAACTACATGAAGAAGTCTATATGAAATTACCTCCTGGCTATCCAAGCAAGGGGGAGAACTTGGTGTGCAAATTACATAAGTCATTGTATGGGCTCAAGCAAGCCTCAAGACAATGGTTCAACAAGTTCAGCTCCACTATTATATCTCTTGGCTTCACCAAATGTTCAGCAGATCGCTCTCTCTTTATAAACGGTACAGGGACCAATTTCATTGCCCTATTGGTCTATGTGGATGATATCATAGTGGCTGGCCCCAATATGAGTCTCATTAATGAAACAAAATCACTGCTGGAAAGTCATTTTAAACTGAAGCAAATTGGTGCCCTCAAATACTTCCTTGGGTTGGAAATTGCTAGATCCAAGGAAGGCATTCATCTATGCCAACGAAAATACACATTACAATTGCTATCTGACACTGGTTTGACATCTGCCAAACCAATTCATGTTCCCATGGACCCAGGTGTTAAGCTGAATTACTCTGATGGAGAACCTCTCAAAGATGAATCTGAGTATAGGAGGCTGATAGGGAGACTCATTTATCTTACAATATCTTGACATGACATTACCTATGCAGTTAACAAGCTCAGTCAGTTTATGAGCAAGCCCAGAACAATTCATCTACATGCTGCACACCATCTACTTCAGTATCTGAAAACAACAGCAGGACATGGTATTTTGTTTCCTGCAAAATCTTCACTAAAATTGACAGCATACGTTGATGCTGATTGGGGAAGCTGTGAGATTAGCAGAAGATCCACTACTGGTTTTTGCATCTACCTGGGAAATTCCTTGATAGCCTGGAAGTCTAAAAAGCAAGCCACAGTTGCCAGATCCTCTGCTGAAGCAGAGTATAGAGCCATGGCAGCAGTCACTACTGAGCTGCTGTGGATAAACCAGATCCTGCGAGTTTTTAATGTTCAGATACCCTCTACTATGGTTCTTTGTGACAGCAAATCCGCAATTCAATTGGCCAATAATCCTACTACACACGAAAGATCCAAGCATATAGACATAGATTGTCATTTTTTGAGAGAACATGTGCAGTCTGGTTTCCTTAACCTTGTACATGTGAGTACACATCAGCAACTGGCAGACTTACTAACCAAAGCATTGCCCAAGATCAAGTTCCATGAATTGTTATGCAAGTTGGGGATGAAGAGCATCTATCTCCCAACTTGAGGGGGAGTATTGAGCTGCTGACTATGCAAGTTATTTCTTTAAAATGAGAATTAGCTGATTAGTTTTCTCCTTGTAAATCTTAATGTTTTGACTTAGACTTTTATAGTTAGTTTAGTTAGTTATTTTCTCAGTCAGTTAGTTTGTTAGAACTAATGTGTATATATACCTAAACTCTATCTGTTGTATTGTATTGAATCAGAATGAAGTATTGAATTTTTCCTTCTTCTCCTTCTTCTCTGCACTTTCTCTGGTTCAATCTCATGGTATCCCCATGATCAATAGTTAATAAGTAAAACACAACTTGCTTTAGGAAAAAAGTAAAACACAACTTTGGTCTAATATGTAATATATTATTTTAAAAGAACACGAATGGTAAATATTCAATAAAATTTCTTTTATTTTATATAAATAAAGGAGATTCATCGCAAAAAAGCTGAGATCATTGTAGTATATCTGGTGATAAAATAGAATAAATTCTCATAAGCACACGTCATGATCTGCATATCGAACAATTTTTATTTCTCCAGTTTCTTTCGACTGAGTCAATGAGATGCGTGAAGGCGAAGCCCCCCTCACGTCACTGACATTGTGAAATTATTAGTTTATAAGTTATTGATTTGAATAATATTACAGAAGAAGAGAGGAACTCATCACATGAATAATTTTAATCTAATAATTTGAAGAAATGAATAATTTTATACTATATGTCAAATATAAAGTTGGGTATTTTATATTTATATTTGAATCTCACAAGTCACGTCTATTTCTTCTCTCTAGGAGTTATACGGTATAGCTAGCTATAAGTTAGAATTTATAAACATTTTATTTAATTTATTTCATCACACCAACTTCTTTTTGAAGAGATTTCATCTCCAAAATTCTTTTTTTCTTTTTGAGGAATTCATCTCCAACTTAGCTCCAACTCATTAGTCATCTCCAACTTATACTTATATTGATATTTTAGTGTGGTTAATCTTAAATATCTAAATGCTAAAATCGTACGTAATCATTTCAGATTCAATTATTCATATCAAAGAGCTGCTTATTTATTCTTGGTTGGTCAAATATAATAGAATATCTGAAAACTTTACACCTATTTTGTAACTTTAACAAAAACGTATAATCTTGTATGTTCAGAATAATGATTTTTATTTTATACGAGAAAAACAAAGTTTCTTTTTAAAGAAAAACGTAGTTGATGCAATACTAACAAGGTTGTATTTTAAATTTATTATATAGGAAACAATTAAATATCCATGTTTTCTTTCAAAAAGAATTTAAATTGCATCTTTTATCATAAAAACATTTCCTTTAAGGGTCTGTTTGGTGGTCAGGATAAGATAGAGACTAAATATTATATGAAGCAGAATAGTGATAAAATATGATAGAGACAAGATGTAACACCATCATATCATGTGTTTGACGTGAAATACCTGATAAGATATATATCTTATTCCTTTTTTAAGACAAAAATAACATGTGTTATTCTATTATATATTTTAAATAAACTAATAAATAATTATATAGGAGATTATTGGAAAAATAGTTAATGTGGTCTTTTAAGTTTTTTTTTGAATATATGAACCAGAGTTTGTTTTTTTTTGAATATAAGGTTAATTCTTTATAATGTTTTCTTCATTTAAGTTCTTTAACTCTGGATGGTTAATTTTACAGGGATGTTGGGTTAGTCCTTTGACTTAACGAGGGTTAATTTCAAAAAAAAAATTGTTACAAAAGGCGAAATGCAAGAAAAGAATTTTACAGGATGGAAAACAAAACTTTAAAACTTATAAGGATAAAAATTTAAAACATATTTTTTAACAACAAAAAACAAAAAGATTCTATATTCGACGGAAAATAAAGCTTATATCATGGCAAAGGTGAACGACAGCAAATTGGCAACAGGATTCTCATTCCACCAAATACAAACACTTTGAAATCCTCAAGACAGTGAGTTCGAATTCCCTCAGAACGGTTGTAAAATGATTATTAGTATCACTTTAATTAATAAAGAAATTGGCTTTTAGGGTGAGAGATTAATTAAACTTAGTTAATCAGTTGATCTCTCATCTAAAAGTACCCGAAAATACATGATTATTATAATTATAAATAATGAAGAAACACAAGTACTAAGGCTTAGAGAGAGGAAGAAGCTCCTCTTCTATCAAAATCAAGCAAACTACAAAGACTCTGAAATTCTAAAAGTAAACTAAAATTACTAGTATGACCAATTTGATCATGAATCGTCAATAAAATTGCACAACGATTTGCCTCCCTACCAATATGAGATAAAATGATACACCGACTAGACAGTTGCACATGAGTAACCATTTCTTGAAGTAAATGTTGTGAATGTAACGTTTTCTTTAGCAAGTTAATTAAACTCAAGGAATTTTTCTCTACAACTGTGTCACTCAAGGGCATATTTCTCATTATCTGCAACCAAAGAGAAGACACCTAAGCTCAGCCTCCAAAGCATTGCTACGAGGTAATTTACACATAAAGACTCTCGTAAAATTACCACTCGAATCTCTTACCAAACACCCCCACAAGAAGATGAGTCTTTGACGGAAGACTCCTCAATATTCAGTTTAAAGACCCCTCTTTTAACACACCCAAAAACAATTGTGAAACTATCTTTTTTGCATTGTTTTTTCGTTATGGAAATCCTTCTCAATATAATGCACTTGAGACATAAAGACATGCAGTGCATTATATTGAGAATGATTTCCATAACGAAAGATTTCCATACTTTTACGTACTACTTGTCATATATAGAATCCTTTGTTACGGTCATAAAAGTATGACAAGTAGTACATACTTTTATGTCAAAAAGTATGTATTACTTGACATAAATGTATGTACTACTTGTCATACGTTACGGACATAAAAGTATGTACATACTTTTCTACTTTTTCATGAAGACATACGGTGCATTATATTAAGAAGGATTGAAAGTACATACTTCGTTATGGAAATCCTTCTCAATATAAAAAGTAGTATGTAAAAGTATGTACTAACGGTAAAATTACTTCCTAAAATTTTATAAATAGTCTCTTATTATGGAAATTAATAAGACAAATTTATTCAAAACAGGGTGCAAATTTAAAATTTTAGGGGATTCAATTTTTTTTAATGTAGGGGTATTAGTACTTTTTTTTCCGCCAATGATGGTTGGCTCAGTTGGTAAGAAGTTGGCTCATTACCCACAAGGTCATGAGTTCAACTCTCGCTGCCGATGTGACCACTTCACATCGTACGTAATCATTTCAGTCTCAACTTTACCGCTAATTGTGGTTTATCGAATTCAAGTCTCAACCGTTGTTTGTAGAGAATAGTAGATAGTAGTTTGGGTCTTTTTTTTGTACCCCCACCATATTCCCATATACCTCCAAGTACTCTGCGAAAAGACCAAAATACCCTTCACAAAATTTTAAAAACCCCAACATATCCCCAGCTCAAAGGAAAAAAAATTGGAAATCGGATATAGGTAAATCCGAACTTCCCCTTAAAATTTTAAAAAATTAAAATCGGATATAGGTAAATCCGAATTTCACTTAAAAATTTTAAAAAATTAATATCGGATTTATCTAACGTGGGGGGGGGGGGGGGGGGGGGGGGGGGGTGGGGGGGGTGGGCATCCGATTTTAAAAATAACCACCCCCATCCATAGGTGAATCCGATTTTGTAGTCCAAATAATAAATAAATAAATCATTTAAAAAATTTAAATTATATTTTTTTAGAAAAATAAAATAGATATGAATAATATGAATATCGACCGTTTTTTCGTTCTGTTTAGGGTGTAGTTCGTTAACACGTGACGATGTTATATGTCGAGCGAACAATTTAGGCTAAAAAATCGATTTTTCGGCAACCTACTCCGATTGTAATAAAACCACAGCCATTAAATCCGAAAAAAATCAAGGATCAAACTATCCCTAGAAGGGACTTCTTATGGAATTGGGGGGCTCAAAATCCCAAATTCCATCATTTACTATTTTTTATTATTTTTTTCAATTTTTCATTGTCTCCAAAAAATCTAAAAAAATTTGCATAGCCTTATTTTGGTTTTATTAGATTTTTAGTGGTATTTTTATAATTTTTTGATTAGTTTGGACTCTTTAACGGATTTTAGTAGCGTTTTTATAACATTTTTTAAAAATTTAAATAAATCACAATTTCATATCGTATATACCTCGCCCCACACCTAGGTATATACGATTTGTATTTTAACAAATCATATATACCTCAGCCATACGTATATACGACTTGTTATTTTAAATCTAATCGTATTTAATAAAATTTTCAAAGTCGGATATGTTTATATATATATATATATGGTGATATATATACGATTTTGGTCAATTTTTTTAGGGATATTTTCGTCAAAAAAAAGTCTTGTGCGTAAAAAAAATAAAAAAAGAGAAGATGATGAATGATGAATCATAATCACAATATGTTATAGATACATAAATCATATGAAATTGTGTTTGGATTGGAGTGTGGCGAGCTTACCTCAGCTTCTGCTTTGACTTTTTTTGTACGAGAGTTCCAATCCAATAGCGGGTTTTTTGGGTGTTGAAATTGGAATCCTCATCAGTATCTTCTCCCTTTCTACTTGGAATCATCACCATTCTCATACATACTACAAGATAAACACCTTTGATCTTATCATAACCAAGGTCTTTCTTTTTTTTGCCCTTCTTTTTGAGTTAACTTAGCATGAACATTATATAACAGAACGGTTCAAACGATAAATTTTATATAAAATAAATAAATAATAAAACGCATGGCTACAATGCATTGGTTAGGTATCTCCTAGAATCTTTCACAATATGGGTAGTTATTCTTATTCCTCTTCCTTTACTACTCATATATCAGCTTCAGTAAAAGTGTCTGTGTTTGAGGTCAGTGTTTAAAAAGAATCTTTCTGAGGCATAAACACAAACATCTTTTCTGCTCCAACTCTCTCTTATCTCTTTTTGCTTTCCCTTTCCCCCTTTTGTTTTTTCTGCTTGGTGGATTTAGACTTTTAGTACTTGATAAAACAGGAATAAATTCTATTCCTCTTATTGTAGTGAAGAATTTGTGTTCTTTCCTTCTGCAAAATCCTATTTTGACTCTCAGTACAATAGAAAAGAAAAGTGACCTATAGTATAAACATCATTTTGTCTATCTTTTTGTTACTGACATCATTGACAATCTTTTACAGAATACAAGGGTTTTTCAGATCTGTTTGGTAGCTGAAATATCTAGATTCTTCTAGCAACAAGTGATTCCGGTTCGGTTTGGTTTGGTTCGGTTCACGGCGATTAGTTTATTTATGGGAGATGGTGATATGACATCATCTGGAACCCTAATGGAAGTTCCACCACAAGATGGAGCAACATCAATGGATTTTGATTATATGAGTGAACTTTTCTTAGATGGTTGTTGGTTAGAAGCTTCTGCTGATGGATCTGATTTCTTGCTACAAACTTCTCCATTTTCAAATCCCCTTTTTGACCCTTCATTCTCTTGGCCTGCTTTGGATACCATTGAACCACCACCTCACAATGAAGATGAAAGCCACAGCATAGTTAATGTTAGCAATCAACAACAACATGAAAATCATTCAGGTGAAGGGGTTAAAAGGTGGTTTATTGCACCTACACCTACACCTAATTCAGGACCTGGCTCTTATTCCATAATGGAGAAGCTGATAAGGGCTCTTAAGTGGATCAATGATTTCAATAGCAATAAAGATATGCTTATACAAATTTGGGTGCCGGTGGATAGAGGGGATCATAGGTCAATTTTAACAGCTAATGATCTTCCCTTTTCACTTGATACTAGGTCTGCAAAACTTGCAAAGTATAGAGAAATTTCTGTGAGGTATCATTTTTCGGCCGAGAAGGATTCGAAGGAGTTGGTGCCGGGATTGCCTGGTCGAGTTTATAGGGAGAAGGTTCCTGAGTGGACTCCTGATGTTCGATTCTTTCGGAGTGATGAGTATCCACGACTTGACCACGCTCAAGAGTTCGATATTGGCGGAACATTAGCGGTTCCGGTATTTGAACAAGGGAGCAGAACTTGTTTGGGTGTTATTGAGGTTGTCATGACTACTCAGCAGATTAACTATGGCCCTGTACTTGATACTGTTTGCAAAGCACTTGAGGTTTTTCTCCTTCCTTATTTGCATCAAATTTTGGTTCTGTGTCATTTTTAGAATAGTGAAATTCAACATATTGAGTTGCAATTTTTTTGCATATTTCAGTATAAATGCTTCTGACAATGAGTGTTTTAACATGCCATACATGAAAAGCTCATTATTTGTACAAAAGTTTAGTTTGGTCTCATTTTATATAGCACATAAGGATGCACTTTAATAAAAGAACTTAAGGTTTTAGAAAAGTGAAATTTTAGGTTGCTATCAATACACTCTATTGCTCCTGTTTACATATTTCAGTACAAATGCTTGTGGCAATGAATGTTTTAACATGCCAAAGATGAAATACTAGTTTAATGATAGGGGGAATTTTGCTTACTTGCAGGATGTTAATCTCAGCAGCTCTAAACATGATTCAAGTATGCAGAATGTTAAGGTAAATGGAAAATCATCTCTGTAGGAATATTTTAATAAATTTATTCAATTCTCAGTTTCCTCAATAACAATTTGGTTTTATTTTAACAGGCACGCGACAATTCCTATGAAGCTGCACTACCAGAGATTCAAGAGGTGTTGAGGTCTGCATGTGAAATGCACAAATTACCTTTGGCTCAGACTTGGGTTCTATGCATCCAACAGGGCAAAGACGGGTGCCGACATTCTGATGATAATTATGAACATTGCATATCTCCTGTGGAACAAGCTTGCTATGTTGGTGATCAATCTGCAAGGCTTTTTCACGAGGCGTGCATGGAGCATCACTTGTTAAAAGGTCAAGGTGTTGCTGGGGGTGCTTTCACGACCAACCAACCATGTTTTTCAGCTGACATAACTTCTTTAAGCAAGACAGATTATCCACTTTCTCATCACGCGAGGTTGTTTGGATTGCGAGCTGCAGTTGCATTACGGCTCCGAAGCATCTATAGTAGTTCACACGACTACGTTCTTGAGTTCTTCTTGCCTGTTGATTGTAATGCGAGTGAAGAACAGAAGAAGATGCTTACATCATTGTCGATGATTATACAAAGGGTTTGTTGCAGCTTGCGCGTTATAACAGATAAGGAATTGGAGGAGACTAATTTATCAGCTAATGAAGTATTGGCCAATGCTGATAGTGGAATTGATAGGCCTGAAATTTGGCCACAAGAAAATCTTAATTTGAAAGGAAATCTTGATTGTGGTAGGGAGGGTTCTCCTTCTGTTGAGGGTAACTTTTCAAGTGTAGGAGCAAGTAGTAGAACTGGAGAGAAGAGACGTGCCAAAGCAGAGAAAACTATAACTCTTCCAATTCTTAGGCAATATTTTGCGGGAAGCTTAAAAGATGCTGCGAAGAATATTGGTGGTAAGTCTTCTACACAAGCATGTTTTCGTGTTAAGTTATTGTTTGCAAACACCAAGGCATCATTTGACACAGAAATAGAACATAATGGAATTGAAATATTTTGTTCTATTCTCCCTTGTTTTACTCATTTTAGTGAAACCATTGTGTGTCATTTTTTTTTCTTCTCTCAGTTGTAGTAAACATATAATAAAACCCCATGGTAAGGAGTGTACTACACTGGACTCATTTATAAGCAAAAAAACCTAACGTCACAATAATTAAGAAAGTTAGTTACATTCATTTAATATTGTTGATTTTATAAAAATATAAACTTATTTTACTAATATACCCTTGTTTTCTTTGGAATGTGCAAGATTGTTAGTAGTAAATAAAAGTAGAATTAAATAAGGGTATTTATAGAATAATAGCATTAAATAAAATTGAGTTAGTTGACATTTGCTTATATTTGAGTCTAAAAAATTTGGTACTTTTTTGCTTATAAATGAGTCAAGGAGTACCTTGTAACATGTTTTCCAAACACAATCTAAATTGGGATGTAGTACTTCTTAGTAGTTACTCATTACCATGTTTCTTGTAGTTCTGTTATCTGAAAGATTACTATTTTCATATAAATAACTCAGTTAGCTCTACTAGTATAGCCAAAAAAGAAGATTTGATTACATTAGCTGTTTACCATAAGCATATAGTGACTTATGCACGTGTCTAATATGTTAGTTTTCTTTTGTGTGCTTATGTATTAGAAGTCTGTCACTAAAACCATCTGTTGAATATAATTTTCCAGTCTGCACTACAACTCTGAAAAGGATATGCCGGCAACACGGGATAAAGCGTTGGCCTTCCCGAAAGATAAAAAAAGTTGGTCACTCCTTACAAAAACTTCAACTCGTCATTGACTCGGTTCAAGGTGCCTCTGGTGCATTTCAAATTGATTCCTTCTATTCAAAATTCCCCGATCTAGATTCTTCAAATTTATCAGGAACCAGCCTAGTCTCAACTTTAAATCAAACTGATATTCCAACTCCATTAAGCATACCGCCAGATCCCAGCTCGTTGAGCCCTCCAGAAGGTGCATCAAAATCACCCTCTTCTTCATGTAGTCAGAGTTCCTTTTCAAGCCATTCATGTTCCAGCATGTCAGAGCAACAGCACCACACAAGCAATATTGTTGCTAGTAACAAAGATCCAATTAGAGGTGAAGAATCTGTCAATCCCGTGTTGAAGAGAATCAAAAGCGAAGCGGAACTTAAAAGCGTGAGTCAAGAAGATAAAGCAAAGTTCATTCAAAGGTCTCTAAGCCAGGGAATACTCGGTGAACACGCGAAAACTGAGTATCACAAAACCGTGTTAAAACCCAATCGAAAAGTACCTCAAAAGGAGGATGCTCGTAGAGTGAAAGTTACATATGGAGACGAGAAAACTCGGTTTAGGATGCTAAAGAATTGGGATTATGAAGATCTTGTGCATGAAATTGCTAAGAGATTTAATGTGAGTGATATGAGCAAATTTGATATTAAATATTTGGATGATGATTTCGAGTGGGTGTTACTAACATGTGATGCAGATTTAGAGGAGTGCATTGATGTTTGTCAATCTTCTGAGATTAGTACCATCAAACTTTGTCTACAACCCTCAAGTCATTGCATCAGAAGTTCTTTAGAATTTAGATAGAACTTAAAAAGTGGCCTTTTGTGATTGTAAATTATAAGATTGTTGGTTCCTTTGTCATGTATGTGAATAAGTCTTAGAAGTTTGTAATTTAAAGGTATGATTTTTTTTTTTAAAGAAGAAATTGTATTATTTTGGCAGACTATAAGGATAAACTTTTGTCTGTCCTTATACTAGAAAAGATAAGCAGGTTCAACTTTTATTTGATTAGTAGTATGATATAATGAAATTGTACAATTTAAATCTCAGTTTGAGTTTGACTAATGGTTTGCCCTTCAAGGGCTTCATCTGTATCTGATCTCTTTTGCCTGTTTTCGGATATACCTAGAGAAAATTATTAGTTTAAGGGCTAGCCTATCTTCAGTTTTGGATTTCTTTTTGTTGGAAAGAAAATTGTGACATTTTCTTATAGGATATTGCTTGTGTCCCATGTGGTCGATGGTAGTAGACCAATGCTAGAAATTCCAAAGGATGATCGACAACGCCTCTCTTAAGTAGAAGTTCATGGTTGTTCATGTCATGGTCGATGGTATCGGTTTTTGTTGGAGTTCAGAACGATTTTCAAGTATGGATACACCATGAGACACTTCTCTGCAACTCTTGTCGTCTTTCTTATATAAAAATAATTATGGAATATTTTAAATGAAACACCATGAGATTCCTTGAATGTTGTTTCCAACGAAGCAGTCATGTGGTTATCGTTTCCATTATTTGTCTCTCTCAGTTGCATTTATCTACTATATAGATCCATGAATATGATGATGCACTTACCGAATTAATTAATTAATTAATTGCTTTACAATTAGGACGTCAGTACTTTATCAAACTCGGAGGTCATACGATTTGTTTGTATGTATGGCTTCCCATTCCCAACGACAATGATATAATATTCACCCCGCTAATAGACTTGCTTAGAATATTACATTACATAATTGAGAAAAATTGTATCATAGTTAAATTGTAGATGAGAATTGAGAAGCACTATGTGACCAAAGTAAGAAAAAGGAGAAGGATCGGGAGCTTTGTTCAAATCTTAAAAATTGAACCCCTATTTTTATCAAATTGGACCCTTAGTGACAGAGTTTTACATAATTTATTGTGGGGGTCAAAATCATCAACGAATATACTAAATAGTCAAATATAAGAAGAAGTAAATACAAATTAAGAAATACTATAGCTACAAATAAACTAAGTTTCTAAAAAACTATTTTAATTTCACAATAGAAATTCGGTTAAGAACTCAAAATCACAATATTCTTAAAAAAAAAAAAACAAATGTAAATTTAATTAATTTTGGTTTTAAAATGCTAGAATTATATTTTGGAAAATTTGAAATATTTTTTCAAAGAAATATTTGCTAAAAGCAATATATTTTTTGATTGAATACATTCCAAAAGCTATATATATATATATATATATATATATATATATATATATATATATATATATATAAATATAATAATATATTTAATCATTTTGCCAAAACTTGGTTAGAATAAACAAAATGTATTTGTAATAATATATTTAATCATTTTGTCAATAAAAAGAAAGAAGTTGTTAAAAAAACAAAAGAAACAAACTTGGTAAAAAAACAGAAACAACATGCGCATGAGATGATACATTTCCCGGTAAAAAAACGGAAAAAAAAGGAAAACCGCAAATAATAGGGATTGAACTTGAAAAATAAATAAGACAAGTATTTATATAATTTGTTTATTAATCTTTTTAGGCCCTAAAAATTGACATTAGCCTTGGGCCCTATGCAGTAGCACAACTTGCACAGGCCCATGGCCGGTCGTGAGTGAATTTGATGAAATGTGATCTTTCTTATCTAAGGCCGGGATAAAAAGCAAAATCAGTATATTCAAATGTTGTAAGTAAAACGTCTAAATAGTTAGTAAAAACAACACCCCATATTATTAAATAATCTCATTATTTCTTAGTATATCTGAAAATAATGACATGGTAATGCCAAATAGGACATGTGTGCCAACTCAGCATTTACAAACGAAAAAAATAACCGAATGACTAAAATAGAAACTGTGATATTTGTTAGGGACTTATTTAAAAAAATAATTTTACAGAGACTTATTTGAAAAATAACTATATTTACAGAGATGGAGAACATATTTAAGCCAAAATGAGGCAAATGATAAAAACAGAAGGAAATTTGAAGAGAGCTTGTGAAAATCTTCAACCAATACTTCGAATTTTGAAGCGAGTTCGAATACAACTTGTTACATGAGAAGCTATTCAAATACTTAAGAGTTTGAATTGTGATCTGCCTACAACGAAGACAAAATGTTTTGACAAAATTGAGCAAGAGAGTGAGGTAATGACACAACACAAGAATGGGGTGTTCAGGGAGGGGTTTCTAGATGGGGGATTTTCTTGCAATATAACTTGTGTGCAAAAAAAAATAAATCATAATTGTCACATTGGCCATAGTCTGAAATAACAAAACAATTGAATTCAATTTATCTAGTATGATATGTTGAATTCAATTTACAAGTTATTCAATTCAATACCATAACTCATGTGATACTCGCGCATGGTAGGAAATTAATATTCAATTCGAGGATTTACCAGTTCATCAAGTACTATCGATTTACCTAATCAATTCTATCTGAGTTCATGAAGTAATGTTCAATTTTTTAAATGAGGAGTGGACTGTGTACATGGCCAAGCTGATTTGGTGACTACTGGCTAGAATTGTTCAAGATTTTTCTTTACGGGTTTATGCTTTTTGAGAAACCTCCCTCTCTTAGAGGTTGTGTTCCGATCAATCCTTCTCGATAAACCTGTAATTGTTTAGTTATAATATTAGTTACAGAACAGTAAATACAAACAACCAATAATCAATCAAAGAAATCAGGAAAGATAAAATATAATTAATTACAAATGAATATCATAGAACTTTCGTTTTTTTCCGGTGCTATCATTTTAGTTTGTTTTTCACCAACTTTAACCTTAGCCTTACAAAAGATTACTATGGATATGTAAGAGGCATATGATACATAAGTTTAGGGGAGAATATATCAAAATTGCCGTGCTTTGTGTCTCCTATACCGCCTAAAACATTTTGTACTTTACAGAGGCTTCTCAACTACTTGCGGACGACCCATCATCCAATGCCTAAGTTATAGAATTAAGTTGATGAACGATCTTCCCCTTGCTCAGTGTTTTTACATCTTGACGGTGGACCAAACATGCTTAATATCACCTGCAGCAAAAAAAAAAAAGACATAAACATATACTTTCAGTTTTAAGCTTTCAAGAACAAAATTCAAAGATGGAAACCCAACATATATTAAATGTATATTAGTTAGCTGTGTCTAACGAAAGATACAATCACATATCCTTAATATGACAATGATAAGGAAAAAAACAGAAAGACACCCATTACCATTAGACTTTAATTATTATTATTATTATTATTTTTTTTGGCGTGGAGACTTTAATTAATATTAAAAGCACTAATCAAAGTAGAACCACAGACATGGTAAAGCCAGTGGAAACTGCGCGTCGCGCACCAATGACATGATAACCCAAAAAAAAAGTAGAACCACAGACAAATGCCAAATTCGGTGATTCTTGACCATCAGCCGGCAATAGAATTAAGTTTAAGGAACAAAACTCAGTTGCGCAGGTTCTGTCTACAATATGATAACAGAATATATAGGGTTGGTTTTTAAGGTATGATGACTATCCTAAGAGTTCTCAAGCATATATAGATTGTTAATTTCCACACACACTACAACATGCTTAGAGTCCATGAAGTATTAGCAAACAACTTATTAGGTATAGGTCCTCAATAAAAAGGTTTAGATCGTTTAGAGCAGGGAGTATACTTTAGAATTTATAAAATACAAGCACTTACATAATTAGACGAGAATGGATATGTGCAAATCCACTCACTTGATATGCATATTCATTAATAAAAAAACGAATTGAGAAGATAACCACACTAACCGGCAAGAAAACAAGCCCATGCAGAAAACCAATAAGTACCAACGACAAGTACATCTGAAAGTAATAAACCTGCAAAATGCAAAGATTAGTTATCGTACACACACACACACATATATATATATAATCACAGTCAGACTGAAAAATAGAGGATGAACTCATAATACCACAAAGACTTCTGTTCTCGAGAAGCAAAGAACAATAACCCCGACCAACTTGGTTAGTGTGATACCACTGCAATCGCATAAAGAAGTAAATCTTGTTCAGAAAAGATAAGATGCATAAATTTAATTTAAGACAAAACAATATGTAGACTTAAAAGCGGATGATACAATTGACATGAACTTGGTGTTAAAACCGGCACAGTTGTTGAAAAGCAAACTGGAGGGAATAAATTCTTCATGATTTATGTAAAAAGTGGTCATTCTATCGGGGTCCTTCATATAGGTTCATAGCCAAAAGTCTAATGTTCGCTATTTCGTTTAGAGGATTTAGTAGCTACATCAAAGAGCAGTATGAGGAGTATGACTTCTCCTTTGCTGAGCACATGCATGTGTAATGTCAAGAAAATCACCTAAAGACTGAAGCACCCATTGTACCAAGAGCCTCCTTAGTACGTTGATCCCTGTCTCCACTTGTCACCTGTAATAGTATTTAGTCATTAGAATCCGAAATAACTACTTCATAATTAAGAATAACAATGATATATAGTTTTACAGCAAAGTGATACTGACGGTGAAAGAATGAGTCATATGTACACAAAACTCGACAGCAATGCCCACTGACATAACGAGGTTGACCACTGAGATTGCATTCAACTGGATATTCAGAATGGCCATCACACCCTACAAAGCATTATATCATAAGTAAACAAATTAAAAATATGAAACAAGGTGTAAAGTTAGTATATTATATATTTGAATTTGCAAAAAAGTAAAAAATCAAGCGACAGTTGAAAAGAAGGAAAATACCATTAGATCAACAACAATCATTGTCAACACCAACAAAATGATTGCTGAACTCCATAAACTGCAAAAATGTTGAAGCAAAGGAGGATCAAATCAAGAATTGATTGATTCATTAGAAAATAGCTCATTGATACTTCTATCCAATTTAGGAAGTTAGAAGGGGGTGGGGGAGCTTGAACCATTTGCTAAAACAAGCTAATCCTCACCTGCCTGTGATAACCAAGCACACAATAAATACTGCACCTGTTACATCGTTATTTGATGGTGTTAATATTTTACAGGCTCAACATCAAAATGCATAATAGATAAATTGTACACTGTAATCATTGAAATAATTTTATAATCTGATTCTGCTCACAAGGACCAAATTGTAGATCAATAAGCACGGAATTCCAAGATTCAATACTAACCAATAGCTATTGCAAGGTTGATCAGTGCAGTCTTCCATATATTAAGGTATTGCTCAAAAAACATATAAAACACTGAATATGGGAAGATCTCAATCTGCACCAAAAAAGGAGTTTTAGTTGGACGTAGTAGACATGGTAAAAAGTTGAATCAGCTATTTCATTCTTTTTTTACTATTACAATTGCAAGAGACTGATATTCACATGTACTGAAGAAATGAAAAAGTGAAACTTTCCCCATTCTAATTAATATTACCATCTGTTTTTACATTATATATCTAATGGCCCAAAAAGTTTGAACAAATAGATAGATTACCTTTAAAGAATCAGAAACCCTTGAACTGAACTCTCGAGCAGCCCTCATGGAATTAACATAATCGATCTAAAATAGTTTTACAATTAAACCTGGATCCCTTTGATACAAAACTTTAATCATAGAACAAATAATATAGAAATACAACCTGCTTGTTGAGTGGGGTATGATATGTACGGAATGATGATGCTTGAATAATGCCACTATCATAGCCTGACAACCAAACAAAACACAGTACCAAAGTCAGATTTCACACTCTGAAACTTATACTGGTTCAGGCTTCAAGAGAGCCCCATTTCTAAAGTTGACCTAAAGGAGAGAATTTGGACAGGACTTAAAAGTGAATTTGAGCACAATAAAATAGTGTCTTTAAATCAATATACCTTTCAGTTCAACACTGCTTGTGTACGCCCCATGACCCCCTTTTGCACAATCCGAAGATGGCAGAGCTCTAAGAAACCAAGGCAGTTTCTCCCTAAATTGTGTTGTAGAAGGACGATCATTATTGAGATCTGAATGATGGAAACACTGCACAATTTTGTATGCGTGAGGCTAAGACCTAAGATCTGAACCATGAAAGTATTTAAACAGGTGCACTGTGACGTTGCTGAAAAAACATTTGTCTATTACCGTTGTGCAATCTTTACATGCTCCAACTGAAACACATGAGCCTTCCCCAGGAAGACAGCAAGGAGGCTGGAAAGAAAAATTACTTTGTTTATCAGCTACCAAAATACTATATTCTGCTTCCAGAAAAAACTTACCCTAAGGAAATTTCTCAAGGAAGACGAGACTTTTCTTTCATAGATTATAAAAACTTTATCACAAACAAAGAAAAATCTTCCAGTATTCATTCTTTTCAATTATATTTTTAAAAATAATCCTAGATTATATACCTAATAACAAAGATCCAATAAAGCAACTAAACTGTAAATCTCGGGTTAAAATAAATCGGCAAATCCTAGCCATAATCTTTAATCTTCTTGTACTATTTAAGTATGACAATTTCTCTATTAAGTCACCATAAAAATGATTTTAGAATTGAGATTTTTTTTTGAGAATTATTAGAACTGAGATTTAACACGAGAGTATTTAAACAGGTGCACTGTGATGTTGCTAAAAAAACATTTGTCTAACACATGAGAGTATGTTACTAATGTGTAAACTAGACCTGATCATCGGGGGGACAAAAACTCCCATTTGTGAACTTCCTGCAGCACCCAAATGCCTCTGGAGATACCCACACAAGAAAATCATCGAGCCAAGAGGCAGCTGGCTTGGCAATATAACTTGCGTCTGGTGTTAGAGCCGCTTTAGCAATCTACAAGGTAAAAAGAATGGACTTTTCAGGATATCAAAGACGTGTAGGGAAAAGACTTCAAAGTAGTAAATAAATGCTATGGACTACCAGCTCAATACAATAAGAATAACTTTAAAAGTAAACTGACGTCTTATTGTTTGTAAGGTCAAATATTTCACAAATAAGCGGACTGTTAGTAGTTTACCTCATTTAAAAGAGAGTCTGAATTGCATTTGCTAATGGAGCAAAGCTGATTTGTATTTGTTGATTCTGAGCTGATGTGAGGAAATAACAATGGACCAAATCATTACCAACATTGGAAGTACCACATATGTTCAACTTAAGTTGCTGAAACACTAATAGATCTCAAACATAGAGGTGGATGCAGGAAGAGGAAAAACATGATAGGACAAAAATACCTGTAGTTATAATTCTTAACAACAAAATATAAAGGTGGTCCAATTCTAAGATATTGTGAAACGGTATTGAAATAACCCTGCAGGAAGAAATATATGTAGTTTAAACAAATGGACAAGGATAAGAGAAAACATTAATATATGATGCTTAGCCAAAATGGTAAACCTGAAGATACGAGTCTCGGGGAAGAACAATCTGCTGCTCTAATCCAGGTTCAATTCTAGTGCTCAATGCCTGTGTGGTTCAGATAAAGACAAAATAAAAAAAGGGGGCAAAGAGAAAAAGAAAGAAAACAATGCATTAGAAGCGCAAGACTTACAATACTAGCCAATGTGAATGCAACGAAAATAGCAATGACTGCTATTTTTACCCCCCAAATACTTAGAATGGGAGCATGAACCTCCTGCAAAAAGGAAAAAAAAAGTGGTATTATCAGAAAAGAATGAAGTCAATGAGCAAAAGTTGAATAAAAAATCTTATTAAATTCAAAAAGCATGCAAAAACGACTAAACAAATTCCAAATGTTCACCGAAACACAATACGAAAAGCTAAACTCTAAGGATTAATAAATTGTCTACTGACTGCTTGACAAAGAATTGTATCCTTCAACACTAAATTACCAAAAAAAAGATCTTTAGATCATTACAAATTCAAATTGCAACTCTAGTAGAAGGTTAGCAATTATGGCTAGATTAATATTTAAATACTTCATACAAGGTGCTTCACAAGATTTTAAAGAACTCCGGTTATGCTCAATCCTCTATGAAGTACTACCATAAAACAGTTATTGCTAATATAGATAATGCTAATTACCTTCATATATCGAGCCAATAAACCAGGTTTTCTTTGACCACTGCCTGAGAGGTTATGAAAAGACAAAGTTCAATAGAATTCGCCTAAGCTTTCAAATTTTTCAACAGTAAAGGACCATTTTGGCCTTCCAAAAAAAGATATTAAAGATGAAAAAGGGAAAGCTTACAATCAAATTGGAAAAAAGTGAAGTGATAAAATGTGGAAATTTCATCATTAAAATATTAGTTTTACCATTATCAGGGTCCGCATGCGAAGAGTGTACTTTTATGCATGGAAAACAATCAACTCTCTTATCCTCTGCTCGTAAAGAGTCGAGAACTATCAAAGCTACGAATGCAGTAACTTGCAGGAGAAAGTCCAAAAGAACAGCCAATGCTGTGAAAGAAAGCATGAAGGGAAGCTAAGGATTAGCATTTGACACGAGAAATGACTGCGACTATTGCAGAGGTATAAGATTATGAAAGCATAAAAACTTACCTGCAAACATGGAGAAGACACGACATGCAGGCATGGAAATAAAGCTTCCAACTGCAAATGCTAAAACCTCTGATAAACTAGCCAATGTTATTGATGGTCCAACTTCCACAAGTGCATTGCTTATTCTCCCTTCTAAAGGCAACTCTAGCTGTTGCCTTTTCACAGCATGAACTAGTATACACATATTATCCACCCCAACCTAACAACGTGAAATTCAGGAAGACAGAACAGGATCAAAAGAATGGTAGACATAAAAATAATAGAGTCTCTGAAATAATATCTAAATTAGACAGAGTCAGCTATTTGCTACTATATTGTTCTGCTAGCAAACAACTGGGGGCATGTTATTGCCCACTGCTATAGAATGTTGGGATAACATATTGGGATAGGTAAGGGAACAATCATCTAGACAACAGTTCCAACTTCATTGATGTTGTTCATCGGATTTGAAAAGCAAAATCGTATATTATAGAAAATGATAACTCTTGGTAATGCTCCGTATGCTTGTTTAGTCTCAACCTCCAAAAATAAAGTATTTTGTTTATACATTGATTTAAAAAAGTAATAGAGATTCGGGTCAGAAGTGTAATTAAGCAAACCAAATAAATCCAATAATTTAGCATATTACTTTTTTATCTTCGCACCTTTTTACTTCTCATCTCACTTCTTCCTAAACTTTAACTTCAATCTTGTTTCATTTTTATTTTTAAATTAGTGTTTAATTTGCACGCACATTTTCAGAAATGACAAAGGAAACTTTGCAAAAGAAGTATTTTGAATGCATACCACAGTAGGGGTGTAATTGGCTATGGCCACCCAAATTACAGAACCTATTTTGTGTGTACCCTACGTCAGCGTCGCATGAGTGATAAAAGACACATCTCAGTGAGGATTGAATCAAGTATGGTGGAAAACTTTGTATATGGACAGAGTTTGTTTATTTCACTAGTTTGAGACAGAAAAATGGGTTCAAGGGATTACTCCAGTAAAATTCAGTCTCTAAAGCAGGAACTCCAATGATTAGAATGGAGTTCGGAACATTAGAGAAAGTGTAGAGAGAACTAGAGAGTTTTTAGAGAGAAGATAATATTTGTGAAATGTTGATTGCATAGATAAAATAAACCCATAAAACTAATTATTATATTTCTGTTACATAGTTCAGCACTTCAGCCAAATATTCACTTAAATAATATTAATCTAGTCTCTTGGTATTCATTAGTCACTCTCCTTTAAAAAGTGAACCGTCTTTCTTAACTTGTCTTCTTTTAATTTCATATTCAACTATTTTGAATTAATTATCTATATCTTCACTTTTTTTTTTACTTTTTTTTTCTAAAAATCAATATTCTTTTAGATTATACCTTAGTTAATTAAGAATATTTTGTTTTTGGTCAAAAATAATAATATTTTCTTATAACTTTAAACATTTTTTAAATTAAATATTTTCTTTTAATTTATATCTTCAAGATTTTACCTAAATTTAATTTGAGAATTGTCCAAAAATCCACAGAATATTCACTACTATGTATAAGTAACAAATTTTGTCAAAAAAAAAATGTATAAGTAACAAAAACTATTTTATTTTAGGTTAATATATAAAAAGATATTTGGGTCCTTTACGGAGGTATGAGTTTATGAGCATCAGAGAATGGGAATGCTCTATGGGTTCAGTAGGAAAGCTTCAACCCTTAATCTGAACCTGACCTATATACTCACTTGTGAGTTGTGATCATAAATCAAGATTATTTACAGTCATTTTATCAAGTTAGTTCTGGATTTTTTTTTTTGCAAATAATTTTGGAATGACTCTATTATTGACTGAAAACGTTGATGCATTGAACCATTGCTAAACATCATGCCCAGGTAAATCAAACAGATCAAATTACAAGTGGATAACCAAAAAAGAGTCACGGTCATTATTATCATCATCGTAACAACATCACCAAGACAAACAGGAATAGAAATAAATATATGTTTCACTGATAGCTATGACCTGATAACTTTATGAGCGGAAGAAAACTTACAGCTAGAACAAGAAATGGGATAACTTCCATGATGATCAGAGTAGATTTCACACCAAGTGCGCTAAAAATTCCAACAGATCCAAGGACAGACAGCATGACCAGAATTACTCCCGAAAGACCAAGCAATACCTGTAATCAAGAATTATACAATTATATAATTATGTACATTACAAAAATATATCTCCATGACATGAACTACTTAAAATAAAATAAAAAATTCTATAGAAGTAATGAAGGGTTAGGGGAGGGAGAAGATGAAGAAAAATGAGAAGGAGAAAGAAAGATGCTTTTATACTAATGTTGGACTGCACCTTAGATGAAATATAGAAAGAAGAAAGTTGAGGTGTATCTCCTAAAGCAAGAGATATATAAGCAAACATCACAAGATAGCTGACCTGCAATAAAATCAGGGTACAGTCAAGGATTAAACAATATCCACCCACAAATAGAAAAGATAGAATTTTTTTGGAAAAACATTACAAGAACTCATTTACTGATTTACGTAACTCCATAACCATGCCTCAGACAAAAACTTATTTTTTCATAGTATTTTGTAAGAATCGGGACAAGCAGGTATCAACATAAAAAGGAAGAGGGATATTACCAATATAGTAATAACATCGGCAGTACTTTCTCTTTTCAACTCTTCCTCAATAGAGCTTTCAGATGAAAAAGCAAGTGTCAAATTTTTTGATTGTGCCATTGGTAATAGCTCATCCTATAATGAAGGACGGGGTAAATACAGGAAGTTAGGAAAACATATCACATCAATAGAAGATAGCTAAGCAACCAAGATATTATATGATTTTTTATTTCTCTCTCTACAAGGGAGGACCGCGCCATAAGATAAATTAATCTAGGTGTCTGGCTAAGAAATAGGGAGACAAACTAAGCTGTGGCTCATATGCAGTTAAAATGACTATGAAGTCAAAACGTATAAACACAAGATACATACCTTCACCAGCTGAATAAAGGCCTTCTCCCAAGCAACTGCCTTTGCAGTTTCATTGCCTTCTTCATCAATAGCGTTATTTACCGGATAAGTTACAATAAATGCAGATGCCTGTTTTGATTAAATAACATTATAGTTAACATATGCTCCACAAAATCCGATTCATTCACAACCTAGAAGAACAGAGAAAGTACCCCAGAATAGTTATTCCCAGAAAAACCTCCTAATATGGTGCTTGGATCAACTGGAGCTTTAAATGCACTCAAACAATGATCTGCTGAGGAATAATGCTGAAAGAACACAACGTTAGAAAATGATTGTCATTTTGCAATTATATTATGTACACATCATCGTCAGTTTGTGTCACGGATAAAGTTTCCTATTGGTTCCTCCAGATAGTGAAAATGCAAATATACCATATCACTTATATCAGGAAAAAAGAGCATAGGACTTTCCCCGGATGTAGAAAGATTTGATAAAATGTGGAAATTTCAACTACAAGTTAGAAAATTCCATATCATTAAGAGGATTTTGATTAAAATGATATCCTCCTCATTCCTCAATGCATTTAACAAACAGTCATATCAAACACTGGGTAAGTATGTTTTCAACATACTTTTGCTGCATCATATTAAAATATAGAACAGACACGCAAGAAGGTATTTCAAGTAGTAGGGTAGGTTATTGTCAAAAAAAAAGTAGTAGGGCAGGTTCTAAAATGGCATCATTGACCATTGACCATTGACCATTGACCAGTGTGCATGCAAAAACAGCTGAATAAAGAACATCTACTGCTGCAATCAACTGCGTGATCTAAAGTTAATATTTTCTACCTCAAAACAGTAATTGAGATGCTCAACTCCGCCATAACTGTCGAAATTATTGGGGTCCATTTTGAAGTACTGTCAATCAGGAAGAGAAAATCAAAAGAAGATAAAATCATGCAGATACATTACAGTAATGACAAGGAAACAGTAAAGTTCTCTTCCCTGCATGCAAAACAATAATTATACCTGCAGGACACTTTGAGTGGCACAATCTTTGTCCAGTGGCTTCATACAGATGTCTTGGAGAGATACCATGCCATAATAATTAGCACGGATTGCATCAACCTGAAAGCAATGCCTTCAATTCAACATAATCATGAAAATATTTCAGTAATACTACTACTAAATGCAATGCTTACCTTTTTTTGTATTTCAAACAGTAACCTAATGTTGTCCTCAGACACAATTTTCGGTGGTGTACTAATTGTATGATCTGGAACTGTTGCTAGTATGAGCTGCAGAAGTAGAACACAACCATGTTATTTTGTCAAGATAAATGAGCAACAAATCTTTCCTGGAGATCATTACATATTGTCCCATGTTGCATCATGCAGAATAGTGTGACTCATAAGGAAAATCAAGTGGATAATATTAGGCCATAAAAGAAAATATGACAACACCGCGCTTATTGTGGATTACAATTACACAACTGCATGGCTTCATCACTTCGCGCTAGAGTAGTGGTAGTAACACTCTCTTTAACACTCCCTCCCCAAAACTCACTTCATGATTGAGTAAATTCAATTGGTCACACTAAGTTAGTGGTTCCTATTTACAAAGTTGTGAAATCCACATGAATTTCACCCAATCATAGAGTGAGTGTTAAATATAGTGTTGCTAGCATTCCCTCTTCATGCTATCATGGCAAATAATACATACAGGCAAATGAGTTTGTCATTTGGTACATCGTATCCTACAGACGAGTTTGTCGTTGGGAAAAAAGCAGTTTTTTCCTATAAACAAGTTTGTCATTTGGTTCATTTTATTATCTGAAAAACCATGCAATCATTCAAAGAAATAAGAAATATGCATCATTTTTACATACGAGACTTACTGAATAAAATAAAATAAAATGAGAAATTCATAAGGCAGAGTCGTTGCAAGTTGTACGAATAATGAACATTAAAAGTTGATAAAAGAAATGGGATAAGGTTAGAACCTGTTCAATTCTATAAAAAGGAGCCAGATGACTGTCAAAAAACCGCTTCTCTTCTGCTGCTTTACTCCCAGGTCCTACCCAGAGCTGAAAAGTGCAGGAAGCTCTTTTTTCTTAGACTCAACTAATATAAAGGGATATATTAAGAAGGTAAAAGAGAGATGTTCAGAAATAGTAGCCTGGCACTTAACTACTAAAGCATAAATGAAGAATGTGAAAGCTACTTCTTCCTTGCCCGTGAACTTTTTATTTCATTCAAATTCAAAATTGCGATGATTCATTGTGCTTATTGATACTCTCACCAGAAGATTTTTCAACCGAAAATTTCCTCCTATTAATAACAATTTTCAAATAGTGACACCAACCATATTTTCATAAATGATAAGTATGCATCATGGGATGTTTAAAACAAAACAAAACTTCACTTTTGAATTATTTCCAAAAAAAAAATACAGTCTGCCTCCAAAACAAAATTAACCCATCTTTAGAAATTGAAAACACACAAGTGAAGTGGGAACTCAAGTGAGTGAGTGAAAAGATCAGCAAAAAGGTTTCATGCTAAAAGTAGCAAGAGCAATTGAAGTCAATGAATAAAAAACAGACACGAAATTATTAAACCAGAGAGGCATACTCAATTGCCTATAAGTTTCGAAGGCGAGATGAAAAATTCATTCATCATACATGGAAATCAAACGTGTTTGTATCATGAGCAAAACAAAGACCTAATATACAGGTGAATAGATGCTTGTTCACAAAGATAGTAGAATTAAACAGAGCATTTTGAACAGTATAGTAGAAGCTATATGATACCTTCTCAGGCCGCGTCTCAACCTTGAGTCGGACTAGACCCAGACAAAGTAGAATAACTATAGCCAAAGATGAAGCCAAGACAATAATTGGATTTCTAGCTACATATGATCCATATTTCCTGATCACATTTGAAAATATGAGGTCAGTTATTGTTCTATATGAGTGGATACTGGATACGCATGTTGATAGCATAGGCAGTTACCTGTAAAAATTTGACATGTATCCTTGCACAGCTGATAGCTGGACTTCGTTTCTGTTTTGTGAAAAATCTTCAATAATCTTATATAAAAAATATCAGCCATAAGTTAGAATTGGACCAACCAGCATCTATAAGAAGGAAAGAAAGCAAAAGTTTTTTAAGAAAAGAGAAGACAATTCTCAAATGTGTCTATTTATAATTTATAATAAGGAAATAGCATTCTATCATGAACCTGATGCATTGGGAGGTTCCCATCCTTCTCCTGATTACGAGAATACTTCACCCCACCATTAATGACATTAGACACTGATTTTGTTCTATACGCCGGCTTTCTTTCCCTTATCTGATGATACAACCCCCAACCCAAGAACACACATAATAGTATGATGTATAACACTGCTAAAATCAAGTCAGCACACTTCACCTACAGTAGTCAAAAGGTAAAATCATGTTAGTTAAAGAATAAACAGTAGGCTTAAATCACATTTCTTCATGAAAGAAAATAAATGCACCTTGAAAAATCCATTACTGTGTGTTCCCTTACCGTTAAAGTCCCAACTTTCAAGGAGCAGGAATCCCTCTTATAGGTGGTTGATGAAACTGAATTAGAGCACACTGAAGATGAAGGACAATCACCACAAGAACAACCAAGGGAAATATCACTGCATGAATAAGTTGAAACATTCATAGGTTTCATCCCAGATGACATGGTTGCATTTGGCCAGAACGTAATTGCATATGGTGAGCCAATACTATTAGGGGCTGCTTTCCTACCAATAAAAGAAAACCACTCTGCCAAAAGCAATCTCAGTATTAGCTTCAAGCTTTCAAGTAATAAACTAAAGAATAATTTTAGACAAGCAACCCGTATCAAAATGAACCTGTAAATTTGTGTTGTTTCTAGTGTATCAAATGTTAGTTTTACCACAGGGGAAGCTACACAAGTTTTTCTTTGTAAATGGGGAAAACCCAGCAATGTCACATTGATAATAAACATAACAGAAGATCTGTTTTACAGACCCAAATGTATTCTTTTAAAAAGTAAAATGCAAATTCTTAATGCTACAGCAAAAACAAAACTAAAAACTAAAATATCATAAACTAAGAATTATGATGCATCTATCTACTTCTAACTCTTAATACTGGCCGATATACATAGAGTAGTCAGGAAAATAATTAAGTTGTTCTATAAATATATTTTATATTAGGCAAAATTACATCAGAGGTACTTTAAGTTATTTTTTTGTAACAAGTTGGTCCTTTATGTTTTTTTCGTACCAACTTGGTCCTTTAAGTTAGCTAACGTTTACACCGTTAGCCTTTTTTAAAATGTCTGTTAGAAAAAAGTCCAGCTGTCACAAACGAGGCTGATGTGTCAGTTACGGTGGTGATGTGTCCCTAACAGAGTCCTACGTGGCATCTTCATCTTCAACCTCTAACCCATCTTCAACCCCAAACCCAGAAATTATCTATCTTCAACCCCAAATCAAAGCACCGACTGAATCAACTCAGAATCACCTCGTCTCTATAAGCATCATTGAGACGTGAAAAAGTCAAACTTCAAAAATCATTTTCCACTAAAATAAGCATCAAGAAGGGCAACGAAGCCCAGTTTAAAATTGATAACATTTAAACTCAAATTGTTTAAATTGAACCATACCTGCTAGTGCGCACTGAGAAATTCATGATATTATTAATAAAAATGTTAGATTCCTGATATTCTGGGTGTGTTTAAAATCCTAGTTTCTCTTATTTTGGGTGTGTTTCAAATCGAAACCCAGATTCGTGGGTGTGTTTAAAATCAAAACCCAGATTCGTTAGGTTTGTTCAAAATCGAAACCCAAACTTTTGTTCAGATTCGTTGGGTGAGTTGAGTTTTACTTTCGTTCAGATTTGAATACCATTTTTCGTTCAGATTTGGTCCTTGATTTTCATTCAAATTTCCTGCAGTAGATCTAGAAGAGATGCAACGAAATTGGGGATAATTATAAACCCTAAATTGGACACTCGTATTTTCCATTTTTCTCAAACTCATCTTCAATTTTTTTCCAACAAACCAATTTCTTCAAATCTGACATATTTGCTGCTGCAAACTCTGGAGTTGGAGGAAGAAAAAGGAAAGCGAAGAAGGAAAACGAAGAAGGAAAATAAATTAAATAAAAATGACTTGGATTAATTTATTTTTTGACAAGTCATCACTTAACTGCCAAATAAGCCTTTTTTGACGGTGTTAGACGAAAATGGACGGAAAGGGTAACGGTGAAACCGTTAAATAACTTAAAGGACTTAAATGGTACGAAAAAAAAGGACCAATTTGTTACAAATAAATAACTTAAAGGACCTCTGCTGTATTTTTGCCTATATATTATTAGACATGAGAAGCACGAATGGAATTTGGTTAAGGATTAAAAAGTGCAATTTACCTTTAAAATTTTGAGCACCAGCACCAATAAATTGTAGCGCTCGAGAATTCATGGTGCCAAATTTTACATCCTTGCAGGACTCATATAACCCTTCACCAAAAGCATCACTTACAAAATAATCGATACCACCTACTGTCAAATTACCACCAATCTGAAAAATGTACTAATTATAGTAAATACTTGCTTTGTAAAACTAATGTAGCAGCTGCTTGTGATTTTCATCCAAAAATACTGATGACAATAATATAGAAGAACAAAAACACAAAATAGGCACTTGCTTAGTCATTAAGATTTGTTAGCATT